>JABWTJ010000115.1:1529822-2059034 GCA_016801875.1 Solanum sitiens
TTAAGTCTGATACCACTACTGACTCTAGAGTAAAGATTATTGTTTTACTAAGTGAAGGTTCAATATAGAGCACACCTTCTTATGGATAATAGTCTCTCTTTAACTAAATGGGTCAACTCTCTTATTTTAATATTAAAATGACAGAGGGAATGTTGGTGTATATGCATTTTATTATTAAAATAAAATATTAGGTGCATATGTTAGACGATGACTATGTAATTATATGACCATTAGTTCTTTTAACTCTCATGGTCATAAGTTTCTTGTAACTCATATGATCGTTATGCAACATCTATCACATTTATCTACCTACATTGCTACCCCTGATTCTACCCATTCATTATATGGAAGATTTCTTCACCTATAAATAGTGGTCTTTCTTCCTTTGTGAAGTATCGCATGTAAGAAAAGATATAATGTAAAAAAGATGAGAAATTTGTATTGAGGTTAGTGTAGTTATATAGAAAGTTGAGACAAAGAAAAACATTCTTAATCTTCAACAACATTCACTATACAAAAGAGAATATTATATGTTGAAAGAAGGTGTTTTTTTGTCGAGCTTTGAACTCTTCAACTAATCCGAAGTTGTTTGAGTTGTACAACGTTGTCATGTTGTTGTATCTTGGAGGAGACAAGTAAAGAGATATATTGTTGGATCGGTGTAAATTATGCCGTTATGGGCTTGAATCTCCTTAAAAAGAGCGAGTTATTTGTGCCTCAGTCAAAAGATTTGCTTATTCCTTTTTGTCATTTAATTTTCAAATGCAATATTTTTTATTTGTAGTATATTACACCGACAGTGAATAACTAGAAACAACAAAAGTAGTCCACAAACCACTGTTTCTCCTCTTCGTTTATTTCCGTTTCTTCTTACAACTCTGCTGAATACGCTTATTATGTGTTTATCATCATGCATTTTTCCTATTGTTTTATTTGCCTTTTTTCATTATTTTTATTTTTTGATGATTCTTTTATTTTTTTGATATACTATTATCACTTTTATTTGTGGATCATGTTGTACTAAATGATTATCTTATATATAGATAGTTGCTTATAAGGTTACTCTAAGATTCACTTGAGTAAAACGTGAAGAGACCGCCCATACACCCTTTTCAAGCCTACTTAAGCAACCCTCAAAGCTACCCTAGATAGGATACTTTTATTCAACTTACATTAACTTAAGTGATAACCATTCATTAAGTCAATTAAGATTGATTTAAAAATATAAAAGACTTCACATAATGGTCTTGGAAAAGACCTAGGAAACCTACACCCTAGCACCTTCAAAGCCTACTCGTGACATGTCTAGATAGCGTGCCATTCCACTACCTAAAAGTTGTATAACTTATCCAATACTAAAATGTATCCCACATGATGAGAATATACAATAACCAACATAGACCATACTAGCTAGGCATGGAATCCGGAGTCTATCCTACTCCGATGGAGGGTGTTCTACTTGCCAAGGGTAGAACTAGGACACATCCATGTATGCACATGGTTAAGGAATATAAAGGGTTTCTTTGTACTGTAGTCTCATCTTAAGTAGATTCACTCCCCAAGCATACTCACTTGGTGCTAGCCTTTGTTCTCATAGATTTATTCAATCAAAAGGGCATATGAAGAGGTACCATATAGTAGTCATAACCAAATTATAATACACCTTACCAAAGATGGTCCACTAGGGCTGCCAATGGTCAATTAGGATAGCTCAATGACTTTCTTAGAGATGGTTTCATGCCATTTCAGCCAAGCAAAACCCTAAGTCCATCATTCACACAAGAAGGATACCATTACGGTTTTTCAACTTCAAGGATATCATAACCTTCTTTCTAGTTTGAAGGTTCCAAGTAAATAATCTTCTTAACCATATTCAAGGTCATGTTTCAATCACACATTCACATACATGACAAAGGTACTTAAACCTACTAAGTCAAGAGTTCATATTCACATTCTTCATGTATCAAGTAGAGCGACATAGGTCTACCAAAACAACACACACTTCATCATCATCTTATCACATGTACAATGTTATTCAAGTAGCACATAGGGACAACCAAGTCTACTAAAAGTCACCCTATTCATTCCTTTAGAAACACTAACATATTCCACCATAAGTCTCATATAGTCAACTAGGAAGAAACATACCTCAACATCAAGTATACACACATAAAGGCATCATCATAGTCTACTGTAGAAACATATCACCAGCTAGAAGAACTCATGCTTTGACTTCACATATACACATAAGTCATATAGTCCTTCACAATGATCACATATACAAGTTATAACATGATAAAATCATAATTCATAAAGTAATGCCGACGAGGCCACATTCTTCACAATTTTATCACATAAGCACCGCCACCATAAGTGGACCATACTAAACATCACAATTCAAGACCTATACTACACAATATAGAAGAGGTTAGGTCAACATACCACCATTCCATCAAGAACCCTCTAATCCATAGCCATTCCAACCAATTCAATTCACAAAGGCTCTTACAAATAGCCATACACACCAATCCAATCCAATAATCAAACCATATAATGAATCAACATAATACAATATGAGAATTACCAAATTGAGGCAGCCTATATAACTAACATGCTTCTTAAATAATTCAATAGCCCAAAGTAATCTACACAAGAAATCAATACAAAAGAGTTTGATCACATCACCCATAATATAGCCAAAATAAGGATTTCATGATTTGCATGGGTTCATAGATTTTTTAAATCAGAATCATCAAATTAACATCAATTCAATCATAAATCATTGATTCAAAACGTTTTATGCAAGAACCCATGGCTAGAATTAAATTTAGAAGTTCATGCTTTGAGAAAGTCTTGGAAAAGCCTTTTGAAGTTTGGCTCCTTGAAGAAAGAGAGTTCAAGGATGAAACACCATACCTTGATGAAGACAATCCACGATAATGATGAAAAATTGATGGAGAAATCATGCTCCAAGCTCCAATCTCTCTTCAAGCTTCAATGGAGTTCAAGAGGATTCTTTTGGGGTCTTGGGTTTTGATTTTGAAATAATGAACTCATCTTAAGGTTCAAGACATATAAACCCACTTAAAATACCCTTAAGTAACCGCTCGAACTATTTTTAGAACACTAGGTGAAACTCCCAAAAAGCCCTCACTTGGCCGAGAGACCTGCAGAAAATCTGCAGGTATCAATCGACGGGCCAATGCACGAGCCATAGACACATCAACGGGCGTTGATTGGGTCAGAGACTCTACAAAATTGAGGCTTAGCTCCCACACTAATTATGGAGCAACGGCCCACAAACGACGGGGCGTCCATTGGACAAAGTGGCGTTGATTTCCCATCGTGGTTTGGGATTGTTTTGGCAATTTCAAGCCACAAGTTTGGGTCCTTTTGGGGAATCGTGTCCGGACATTTCCAACCCAAATACACTCGTATAGATGTTAGGAACCTCCCACATCAATTTGAACCAAAACAAACATGTAAAATATGCCAATACACGCTAGAACACACAAGAACGTCTCAAGGCTATCTTTTGAATGTCTCGGGCGTTCTTGGACGTTTGACCTCTTAACACTTTCAAACTTTAATCACTACTTATAACCACTATTATTAACAATTTTAAGACTTTAAAACCTCATTAAATACATGTTAGGCTCTAGCTTCACCTAGTTCGTTTTAGGGACATTACAATCACGTTTGGGAAGTGGCAAGGTAAGACAAACTTTACCATTGCTCCTTTAGATATCTTTGATATGATTCTTGGGCAGGAGTTCTTCCAGAGATACCATATGATGATCGAACCATACCTCCCACGACCACTAGTCATGGAGCGGGAAGGGTCGTTCATGGTACCTCTATTCAAGGTACCGAAGAATGAAGGACACGCCCAATTGTCAGTAATGCAGATCACGAAGGTCCTGAAGAAAAGACAACCGAAGTTCCTAGATACCATTGCAAGTTTGTGAGAATACAATGGTACTAAGGATTCCTTGCCACCGATCATAGAGAAAGTCCTTGAAGAGAAAAAGGACGTGATGCCGAACGAGCTACCGAAGAGCCTACCTCCTAGGCGCGAGGTAGATAACAAGATTGAGTTGTAGGTCGGAGCCAAGACACCTACACATGCCCCCTACGGCAGGGCTCCGCCCAAATCAGAGGACCTAAGAAGGCATTTGAAAGAGCTCCTCGATGCCGATCACATCCGCCCATCCAAAGCACTTTATGGCGCACGGGTTCTATTCCAGAAGAAGAAGGATGGATCCTTATGCTTATGCATGAACTATGGGGCGCTTAATAAGGTAACTATTAAGAACAAGTATCATATCCCGCTAATTGCATATTTGTTTGATTGGGCAGGCCAAGTACTTCACTAAGGTGGATCTCCAGAAAGGCTACTACCAAGTGCGAACCGCAGAGAGAGATGAGCCAAAGACGGGGTGCGTGATGAGATACAGAGCTTACATACTACAATAAAAATAATTTTTAGAGGCATTAAATATAGACATTAATGAATAATGCTAAAGTTTTTACCGGCATTAGTTAAGTGCCACTAGAACCAATGTTGGTAAAGGATTTAGGGACATATACAAAGAGAGATAATTTCCACTAAAAATACACATTTAGCGGCAAGTAAGAATTAATTGTTGCTAATGATCATTTTTGTTGTAGTGACGAGTGGTTGGTGATGCCTTTCGGCTTGACCAATGCACCCGCCAGCTTTTGCACGCTGATGAACAAGACCTTTCATCCCTACTTGGATCAGTTCGTGCTGCTGTACTTAGATCACATAGTCATCTATAACAAAACCTTGGAAGATCATATGGAGCATCTAAAGAAGGTCTTCCAATTCCTACGAGAGAACCAACTATACATCAAGCGCGAGAAGTGTCAGTTCGCCCAACACGAGGTGCACTTCTTGGGCCATGCCATCAGTTAGGGCGAACTACGAACGGACGAGTCTAAAATTTGGGCAATCCAAGAGTGGGAGGCGCCCACCAAAGTGATCGAGCTACGATCGTTCCTTGGATTTGCGAACTATTATTGCAGGTTCATAAGTAGCTACTCCGCTAAAGTCGCCCCTCTGACTGAGTTATTGAAGAAGAATAAGTTGTGAGTTTGGAGCGAGGAGTGTCAAAGGGCGTTCGAAGGTCTTAAGGCCGCAGTGATAGAAGAGTTGGTCTTGACGCTGCCCAACTTCTCAAATACCTTCGAAGTGCATATGGATGCTTCATAATTTTCCATTGAGGGAGTCTTAATGCAAGATAGACACCCAATAGCATTTAAAAGCCGTAAGCTGAACGAGACAGAATGGCGTTACATGGTGCATGAGAAAGAAATGACGGCCATCGTACATTACCTACGCACGTGGAGACACTACTTACTAGGATCCAAGCTCGTGGTCAAGACCGATAATATGGCCATTAGCTACTTCCAGACACAAAAGAAGATCACCCTGAAGCAAGCTAGATGGCAAGACTTTCTGGCAGAGTTCGACTACGTCTTAGAGTACAAGACGGGAAGAGGCAACATTGTGGCCGACGCACTAAGTAGGAAGGTCGAACTTGCTAACATCACTACTGTCCACTGTGACATTCAAGATGCAATCAAGGATGGCATGCAACACGATCCGAAAGCCAAAAAACAGATGTTCTTAGCTGCCCAAGGCAAAAAAAAGGCGCTTTTGGAAAGAATATGACCTCTTGCTCACTACCGGTCGGAGGGTATATGTACCCAAGTTTGGGTCTATCATGTGCTGAATCATAAAGAAAAGCCATGAAACACTATGGGCTGGGCATCCGGGGCAGGGACGAATAAGGGCGCTGATCGAGGCTATCTATTTTTGACCACGCATGCGAGATAACATCGAGTGCTATGTGCAAACTTGTTTTGTGTGCCAACACAACAAGGTGGAGTAGAGGCAATCGGGAGGACTACTAGAGCCATTATTTGTGGCAGAACGTCCATAGGAGAGTGTTACCATGGACTTCATCACCTCCTTACCCAAGTCTGACGGGTATGGAACGATAATGGTCGTGGTAGATAGGTTTTCAAAGTATGCTACCTTAATGCCCTCAAAAGCCGGTTGCAAAGCAAAGGAGGCTGCTCAATTGTTCTTCAAGAATGTGGTGAAATATTTGGGGCTGCCAAGACATATCATTAGAAACCAAGACCCCCCGCTTCACCCGGAACTTATGGAGGGAATTGTTAGAGATATTTGGTAGGAAACTTCACTTCTCCACAAGTTTCCACATTCAGACTGACAGCCAGACCGAACGCGTCAATGCTCTATCAGAGTTTTACCTAAGGAACTATGTTAGTGCGCATCAGAAGGATTGGGCCAAACTCCTAGACATGGCACAAATTTCTTACAATTGGTAGAAGTGAGTCCACCGGGAGCACACCATTTGATTTGGTGACAGGCCAACAACCCCAAACTCTAAATGCGTTGTCGGCTGCTTTTGAAGTAAAGAGTTTGAGCGGCTACCATCTTTCCAAGGGATTAGAGGAACAACTTGACATTGCCAAATCCTACTTGGAAAAGGCAACAGAAAATATAAAGATGTTTCTCGACCACAAACGACGTCCCACCTATTACAAAGAAGGTGACATGGTAACCCTAGACCGTTGAAAGCACTAAGGGGCGTTCATCAAAACTTAGTACGGAAATATGAGGTTCCATTCAAGATCATTGCCAAGGTGGGAAAGATGTCATACAAGTTGGAGTTACCTCTACACTTCAAAATCCATTCGGTCGTTCATGCAAGTTTCCTCAAGCCTTACCATAAGGACATGGAGGATACTAGCCGGAATCAATCGCAACGGGCACCCATTACTTTATCTGCCTCACACGACCAGGAGATTGAGGCTATCATAGACTATGCAGCCAAACAGAAGCGAGGTCAATAAGCCAGCTCCATGTTCCTTGTGCATTGGAAGGGACAAACTCCGAAAGAAGCTACATGGGAGAAATACGAAGACTTGTGGCAGTTTAGAGACCATGTCCGGGAGTTTTTGCAGCATTGTGCCGCGGTCGTCGCATCATAAGGTGGGGGAGAGTGTGATGCCCCGCCACTTTGACAGTCAGATTTTACGTCCGAATATGTGCGAAAGGGCCTAGAATTGTGGAGAGGCTTGCGAAAAACTCTAGAACCCTTTAGATTTCTCAAGAAGGTTACGGAAGGTCCTAGACAATGTAGAATTATCTAGAAAAGGGACCAATGTGTATATATCTTACGAACTTGTAAAGTAAATATTAATTGCACTTTAGTCATTAGGTGGTAGTATAAATATAGGTGTCGTTCATTTGCAAGGCAACACTCAAGTTTAAAGCATTCTAAGCAATACAAATAGCATTCTTCAGATCTATCTTGTTCTTTCTAAGTCTTTTCTTTCATTCTCTTAGAGATCTTAGCATAAAGGGCTTACTTGAGCTTATAAGATCTTGAAAGATAAGTAAGTAAGTTGTCAAGTACCGCACGGAGCTTTAGCGGAAACTCTATGTGACACTAAGCTCTCTTAATTTCGCTGGGCCCATGCGATATGAGGGAATAGAAATGGGACGAATATCAGGTTCTAAATCAATACACTCTATCCGGAGGCATACCAGGCAAAACATTAGGTAATACTTCTCTAAATTATGAAACCACAGGAATAAACTCAATAGATGGAGTCTCAACCTCAACATCCCTAATATGAGTCAAATAAGTCAAACAACCCTGCCCTACCAGCTTTCTAGCCCGAATATAGGATATGATCTTTGCGTGCTCAGGCTTGTACACCCCTTCCTACTCTAATTTTTCCCTTCTCGAAATTTTTGGAGTTACAGATTTAGCATTACAGTTAAGCACAATATAATAGGGGGACAACCACGTCATGCATAAGATCATATCAAAGTCAGTCATATCAAAAATCACTATATTATCCCAAGTCTAAAAAGTCATACACAAAATAGGATAAACACGATAGACATGGGTGACTATGACAAACTTTCCAATTAGATAGAAACATGGATAGGGGCATCAAGTATATCACAAATCATATCAAACTCTGATGAAAATCACACGGATACATAAGAATAAGTAGAACCAGGATCAAATAAGACATTAGTCATCCGGTCACAAACAAGAATAGTAATTGTGATCATTGCATCAGACACCTCTACCTCATTCTTGCCCAGAAAGGCGTGACAATAAGTCATGTCCTCATGTCGAGCGACCTCCGTTCCTGGTTGCACTTTACCCCTGCCTATCTTACCATTTCCTATACCTCCACGGTCTTTCTAATTACCTATTCTTCCACCCTTTGGATGCTTTCGACCATTATTACCATTCCCCGAATGTACCACTGCTCTAGTATGTTGTTGCGCGGAATCCAACACATATGGGTGGGAACAATATCTCCTCATATGCCCAGGTTCTGAATAATTGTAGCAAGTACGATCAAAAGATGGGATCTTCAAAGGCGTGACTCCATGGCTATCAAAAATCAACTTATGAGATGGAATTCCCGAGTAATTATCTATAAAGGCGAGCATGGAGGACTGAATTGGCCTAGATGCAAGTGTCGGCCTCCCTACCCCTTTTGAGTAAGAACCTTGAAAGATACCCGAGTTTTGGCCCTTTTTGGCTAATGCCTTAGCCTGACCGTCTCACCTCACCCCCTCAACTTTCTTAACATAGTTTGTTACCTCATTAAAGCTCCTTCCTACATAGGTCATATAAATAGATAATACATGCAACTCAGAATTTAGTCTCTTGATGAATAGATAGATCATCTCCTCTTCAGTAGTCACCAACTGTCTGGTAGCATATCTAGACAGAGCATAAAGCTTGGCCTCATAAGCAGCCACATACATACCACCTTACTCCAAAGCCATGAACTCATCTTTGAAATTGGGTTCAAGTGAGTGGAGGTAAAACTGAAGATCTATATTTCATATAATCTCTCCACCACTGCTTAGCCTCACCTTGAAGCTGAAAAGTTAGAACTCAACCCCATACTGATGGAAATTCCCAACTTATGAAGTCTCTCATAACATTCTAAGATAAACTCGTAAGCATCGTCATTCTGAGAACCAAGAAACACAGGAGGCTTTAGCTTCAATAACTTAGTCAACATTTCATTCTCATTACCAGTCATAACAAAACCCAACAAAGGACGGAAGAAAGCATTTGTACCTACATTTCCGCCCATCTTGGGAGTAGTCATAGCAATAGAGGGAGTGTTGGGAGCTTGAGGTTCTTGAACAAATGGAAGCACACCAGGGACAGCCAATCCTTTAAAAAAATGACATGATTTGCTGAGTTAACACTAGGTCGATGGGAGGAACACCGGTAGTCTCAACCTGCACCTTTTCCTCTTGTCCAATCTCCTTAGAATTTTCAACTTCAACATTCTTCTCTAAATCTTCATGATGTACGGGAGGCGCCTCATTTTGGGGAGCATTTTTGAATGGTACCCCATATTTAGTAAGTGTCACACTTCCTCGGCCTCTACACCCAACTCTTCCTATAACCCTGATTCGACCGCGACCTCTCGCTGCAGATTCCTCAGCTGGAGAAATGACGGGAGCTACGGGTTTAACGCCGTTGTATCTACTGTTAACCATCTGCGGACAGAAGCGTGAAAGAGGTCTCATACCAATTTAAATCGACAAATACCAATTGGAATCAAGTTATAGCACAAAAAAAGAAAAGAGAAAACATAGAGATTTCCTAAAGTCCTATAGTCTCTCGAAGAAAAGTAAAGATGTCCCTGTACCTTCCACAAGACTCTACTAGACTCGTTTTGGTACATCGAGATCAATGAACCTAGGCTCTAATATAAACTTTGTCATGACCCAGACCATTATGATTGGCACCCACACTAACCCTCCGAAGGGAGAACAACTACTACAACCCAAACCAAACAACTAAACCAAAATAAACTAAAGCATTTAAGGATAGGAAAATAGGAATAATGGCTAAAACTGAAGTTCCCATAAACTTCAACAAAAAGTCTGATAACAACTAACATTGCGGAAGTAATGCCTAGAACCTGAAAGTCAATGTACCAAAACATCTAAAGTTCAACAAATCTAAACAAAAGAGTTACAACCCCAACTAATGAACTAATAACTAACTAAAAAGTCTAAGTCTGAAATGTGGACGTAGACGGAAAAAGAACTCATGGTAGCCCGGAAGAACTGGCTCACCCTTGAATTCAAAGCGATCACTCATCTTCTAGACGAGGTCAGTCAATAGAAGATGCCTTGTACTTAACAAAGAAAGAGAAAGTGCAGTATCAGTTCACAACCACAATGTACTAGTAGGATCACGCGGCTATCCCACTCAACACAACACACATAAGTCAATATCACAATATAATCACATCATATATCAATCATTATCAACATTTTCGAACAACGTACAGTTTCACATTTACCAAATATCTCAATTGTATCAAATCTTTGGTACTCTCATGGAATCCAAACCCAAATAGTTAGCATACAAAAACATCGTACTCAATCCAAGGTTTATGCCAGAACGTGGCAACCGATCCCATATTTATACCATTACGTGGCAACTGATCCAAGTTAGTTATATCAAAACGTGGCAACTGAACCATTCAACACACCACAATCACAAACACAAGTACATTCTCACAATCATACAATTGAGTCATCATTAAATGACATTCAACAAGTATATATCCTGATTTATAATAAGTGTGATCAATAATGTGACATTCACATACATACATGTATCATAATGAAGCAAGACATACATACATCACATATTCATGATATCACAACCATCACCTACCTCGAAACAAGCTTGAAACCCTAATAAACTTGATCCTTCCCTTTCTGGATTCGCTCTACTTGTTCTTGGTCTACAAACAAACAATATAGTACGGAAATTAATAAACAATAACCAATTACCCGAATTACTAACAATTCTATGAACCCTAGATCAAACCCATGATCTCAAGTATCCATATTGGGGCTTTTGCCACAATATTTTTTAAATGAAAACCCTCTCCCATCGATAATTATCCATTAAATTATATTCTATAGATCGAAAAATGGATTCGGAGAGTGAAAACCTTACCTTTAGCCTTAAAATGGTGGAAAACTGTCAAAAATTACCTCGGGATCGTTCGTTAGCTCTAAAAATAAAAAAGTGTAGAATAAAGACGTTTTGGGTGTATTTACAACTTTAAGTCGCGTCAGGCCCGCCACAACGGCACCCACCCCGCTACAGCGGCCCCGCTAAACCGACCAAAAGCACCACCAAAGTGACTTGCACGAAACAATGAGCAATTTTAATAATTTTAAGACCCCCATTTCACAATACACCTTTAACCAACGACGCGCAGAAAAATATCGTTCACACTAAGTTCAATTTCGAGAGTTCTACTCACTCGAATTCAATTTCGTTAAGTTGTATGGGTTCCTTAACGATTTATCTATCCACTCATGTGATCAAATCAGTAATTAAATCACCCAATTGCTACTGAACTAGGTAAAATTCCAAGTTTATATGGAAAGAAAATCAACCCAAAATTTTTCCCCGTTGGTTTTTCTATAACAACGGAACCAAGTCGTTACAAGTTAGATTTGCCCTTTCGTCATACTTTTCTGATATATTTTCCCCTTTTATCCAACTTCAGGCACATAGTTTCCCTTTCATCGTTAAGTTTTATCTCCCCGCTTTTATTATCTTACGTGGCGCTTACATGGAGCATCTACATGAATATGTATATTTTTTCCACTTAATTTTTCTCCTAGTTTAATTACTATACCCACCCATCTCATCCATAAAATCAAATAATAAAAATATTCACTAATCAAACCCATAAAATTTAATTCATTATATCTCTATTACCATCACTTTCCGAAATAACAACAAGCTTGTATAGAGCGCACGCATTAGGGCTGCTCATCCATGTCTTAATTCAATTTAGGATCGTGTTGACCATAAGATCACTAAAGCAATTGCTTGGGGCCCCAATTTTTTTGGTGGCCCCATTTACATCAAAATATGTATATGTATGTATCTGTAGAAATTCATGTATTGATAAATTTGAAAATAATTTTTATATAGAAAATATAATTGAGAAATTGAATATTGTTTAGCTGATTGTAGTATCTTTTCTAGATTCTTACGTGGCTAGTTAATTGTTGTATCCTTTCTAGTTTCTCATGTTGCTATCTATTTTGTTGTCTAGATCATTTACATTTTGACGATTATCATGAACCAACAATATTGTGTTCTTATACTTACTTTTCTTTATTCTCCTTTCACTATTTTTTATTCTTTCACGATTGAATATTCTAAATTATCTTAAACATTTATACCTTCTACATTATGTAAAATCTATTGTTGTGTGTTTATAAAAAAGATCAAATTTGTTTTTGATGTCTTATACAAATTTTAAGCACGAAAACTAATCAACACTATTTTAATATTATTATATCAACTTATCAAATTCATCACAACACTATTTTAAAATCATCATAGTTTTAACGAAATTGAGTCATGTTTTGTTATTCTAACTTTATATTATATACTTTTCATTAAAAATTTACATTATTTGCATTCTTACTTCATAATATCCGCATATATCCTGTCTCTCCAGACCTCATTTATAGGATTACACTAAGTATGTTACAATTATTCAATTTATATTTGTCAATTAAAAATATAGAGCTTCTTTATGAAGTTTGGCTTTAGGTCCCCATACTTATTAAGACAGACCTAATTCAATTTGACTAATTTGGTGTTGAAATAGTGCAGAAATGGTGGTTAAATAATGTTGATATGCTGGTGAAACTTGTGGTAATAGATTGCAATAAAAAATATGTTAAAATTTGTATTAAAAAATAGGGCTGAAATGATGGTTAATTTGTTGGTGCATTTTTTTATGTTGAAATATTGTTGAAAAAATGGTGGTTAAATTGTGCTTAATTGGCTGTTGCATTTCTGTGTATTAAAATAGAGTTGAAATTAAATAGCTCCAAGATGTATAGAAAACATGATGAAATGTTTCTTATTTTTTTGGGACGCGGCTCCTACATATTTATATAGTTCAAGGTGGATATTTAAGGATTGGCTTTTATGGGTTAGATGTTGGGTATAATATTGAGTTTGGTAAAATAATTAAATTGTAAGAAAATTTTAAGTAAAACAAATCTATTATATATATATAATAGGGGGTAACCCATTGGTGGCTCTCTAAAGTTGGCATCAACTTTTACTTAAACACCTTAACTTGACTTTGTTCATTTTAGGCACCTCAGGCAAGTTTTCATTGTGTCATTTCGACACATTTTGCATACACGTCATAGAGAGTGTGATACACTCGTTTATTATGCGTGAAAAACTTATTTAATCAATTTATGATTATTTTTTTCCTTCTTTCTAATTTTCAGCCTCCATTTTTCAAGCTTAACTCCATCCATGGCGACTATTTTTAAAAAACCTATTCAAGATTTAAATATTGAAATAATTATGAATTCTTTTTTTGGAGGAATTTACTATTGTAATATGGAAGTGGATTTGATTTTTCCTCTTCCTTCACAGGCCTTCAAACTTAGCTTTTACCGTAAGTGCTCTCTTGGTTATTTTTCTCCAGTTAATTTTAATGATTTCCGTTCAATTTAACTGCATTGTTATTGATTAAAAAGAATCAAAATCCATGATTTAGCATTATTCTTTTATATAATTAAAGGGTTTGTGTATGATGGAGAAGGGCCGCCGGGGAGGGGGCACCGTTTCTGTTAAAAAAATATTTTGTAGAAGCCACTGAGAAGACTGCAAAATAGCCTTTTTTTAATTGGTTAAATATTTTTTTAATTATGTGGGAAAAAATGTAATATATCATCAATTTATTGGCTACTTTCTGTTTTTCTCAAAGTTTATTATTTAAGAATAATTTTAAGCACAAATGACATATGTCTTTATTTAATTGGACATTTTATATGTCATTCGCGAGTTTATTACACAGACATTATATATTTTTGCTGATTGTAACGAAACTCGCAAAATGACACAACAAGACCTTACATGAAATGTCTAAAATGAACAAAGTCTAGTTAGAGTGTCTAAGTAAAAATAAGTGTCAATTTTAGGAGGCCACTAATGCGTTAGGCTTATAATAGGAGAAGAAAAAAGTGTCATGTGTCAGCAATACAAAAACAGGCTTTTAAATAATTATTAATTAAAAATAAAATATTATTTATTTTTAAAAATGAAAAAATAAGAATAGTTATTAATTCAATAAAAACAGTTTTGCCGCTTTTAAAAAGAATTTTTTTTTATAGTTACACTTACTTTTTACTGGTTTTCAATATATAAATAAAAATAAAATTGAGTATAATTTATTAAGTTTAAATTTTTCTTTTTAAAAAAATGAATCAACGTTAGTCATTGGAGAATTTTAAGGAATAAGTTGGAATCATAAAAATAGAAAAATAGAATAGATATATTTAATCATTTAAATAATAAATTTTAGGAAAATAATAAATGGAAAACATATGAATAAAAAACGATTGTTAATCAACCATTTTCAAAAAATAAATTAATTAAAAGTGGCCACTAATAAATTAGGAAAAATCATTTATATATAAAATTTCAAAAAAATAAATTAATTAAAAGTGTAAATGAAAAAAAATCAAAACAAATCAAGCATTTTCAGTTAAATAATTTAACTTTAATAATAAATAAAAAGTAAAAGGCCACTAATAATGTAACTTTCTACTTTCTACTTTCTACTTTCTACTTTCTACTATATGTTAAATGACAATAAGCACACAACTCTTCAACATGTTTGTGTCATCAAAAAGGGCATTACGGTCGTTCCCATTATACAATTTTGCCTGCCACGCATGACGCATAGCCCAAATCTTTTACAAATTACCTCGCCGCTTCATCTTTCTGTTGTCAACTCCAATCTCCAGCATTCATTATCTATGTTGAAATTGTTTATCTTCTTCGCACCTCTTGATAGTTCGGCTTGTGCATAAATTTCTCGGGTGAGCGCTTTGCTTCTATCTGCCTATGTATAACTGCGAGTTCTATATTTCCTCTTCGTGGTTTGCTATTTATTTTCTTTCTTGTATGTGCTATGTTTTTTCTCTTGCCTTGTAAATAAGCTTTAGCCGCTAAGTGTTTACCAAAATTCCTCATTGAATCTTATATACAATTTTGCATGGCTTAGAATTTTTTTTATCAAGTACACCTACTGATTTTGCGGTCGGTTGTCCATCACTCTTAATGCTAATCTATTTATGTATAGACAAAGAAAACAAGTGTGTTGAGCTATTTAGAAAATTTACTAACTTTTAATTAATAGCGAAAGAATCTCATTCACACGATCGTACCATTTATGGTTTAGCTAAACTATTCTGCTCGGTATGACTTTGTTGTGTTCCTCTTCCACCTTCAGCTTCGCCTAGGCCACCATAATTCTTCTTAATTAACATATCTGTTAGAATATGTGCGTCCACTAACAGCCAACGGACCAGGTCCCATGACACACTCAAAGTAAGAACAAGTTGTAAGTAAAGGCAGAATATCAACACAAGCAATTTACGTGGAAACCTCCTTTCTCAAGGGAGTAAAACCACGACCTGTCACACAGGATTTTCAATCGTTTTCACTAGTCTTCACAAGCAAAGGTGAAACCGATTACAAAAGCGTGAGAAAAAGTTATTAATCTCACAACCAAACAATAACTCCATTGCTTGAAGAGCCTAAGCAGATATGACTCTGCCCACTAAGCTATCACAACTAGACAACTTAGGATTCACTAAGCAACACGTAGGTTGCCCACTAAATCACCACACAACTGATGACCTAGACTTTCTAAGCAACACACAAGGTTGCCCACTAAATTAGTTAAACTTAACTAACTTAGAATTTACAATTCTACAGACCAAAGCAAACTGAATCCTTTATATGCTTAGGAACATATTACAATATTAGATCAGAAGAAATACTCCTAAGACAACTAAACTTCTAGCTCTTTTTGTTTTGAGTTGCTCTTCCAAAAATTTCTTCACTTCAGATTTTTTAGCCTTTGAAAGAGTTCTTGAGGTGTTTTTCAAGTTGAAAAAATTGAGATTGTGACTATTGGATGTTATGTTTATATGAAATAGTCACAATCTTTAAAGCATTGTCATTGGCTGAGGTTTTTATCGCGTCTGCCATTTCTTTCACTGTTGGAGACTGTGCACCAACTTTTTGTACTTTTTCCAGCTGGCAGTGAAAAGTATATTGAGCCAAGAACCAGGTCCCTTCACAAGTTCCCTGAGTTTTTCAAATCGTCAAAACTACAAATAACATTTTCCCCCTTTTTGATGATGACAAACCATACACTGGTGCCCTGCATTTTCTTCCCCCAGTCAAGTAGGCACACAACTTACAACCTTAAGTTCCCCCTGTCAAGTACGCACAAAACTTACAACCTTAAGTTCCCCCTATCAATATATCACACCCTAATACTCCAGTTCCCCCTGACAGTCACACCCTAAGCACCCCATGATTCCCTATTTTGGCATCATAAAAAAGAAGTGTAGTAAACCAGCAATACAAGTAATACAGTTAGGTAAGATCATAGCCTTGTGGCAACAAACACAAAAAAAACATTAGACAATAGATATTAGACAGAACAAAACAGGAATAAGATTCATTGCACAAAAGGAGCTGTCAATACATTATGATTAAACTGAGTTCAGAGAACCCTACAGTTTGCCAAACAAAAAGAAGGCACAAGGGTGACCACAGAATGGACTATTAGGAGGGAGGCTAATGGGAAAGGGACTAAATGATGAGGGTAGTCTAGTATTGGCTTCATCATTGTCCTTGATTGCTTTTTCTTGCAATGCAGCAATTTTGGTCCTCAGTTCTGCATTCTCCCTATGCAGTTCTTGAACTTCAGAGGTACCAGGTCCCTCAGTCTGCGCCTCGAGCAACTCAGCTTTAAGTATATCAATCTCAGCATCTTTGCTACTCACTCTCATGGTCATTTCTTCCAATTCATGTTTAGTTGGTCCTGCTCTGCTATCATATGAGACACCTTGCTCTTTGGATTTTCCTTCCCTTCGATGCACTCGCATTCAACTAGAGTGGTCTCAATGAATGAATGATTGGCAGTCCCCACCTTTCCAACACCAAGTGGAATGTTCAGATACTTAAACACCTTGGTCAAAAGATACCCATATCCCATTCCATGCTTACCCTTTCGTTCAATCACTGTCTTGTACATGTGTTCAAGCATAAGTGCAGGAAGATCCAGGGGTTCAAATTGACACAACGATTCCATGATGAACAAGTCAGTGGAGGTGGCAGAAATCCTCTTCTCTGTTCGAGGAAGAAGAACCTTGTTGACAAATTCAAACACCAACTGATACTCACCCTTCATTAATTTCTTTAGTAGTCCAGCACGTCGGGTTGTAGGAATTTAGAACATTCCTTGACAAATTCAACAGAGCAAGTCCTTCCAACAACATACCTAATCCCCTCTCTAGGTACTCCCAAAATGTTTCCAAGTAGATCCTCATCAAGATAGACACTCACATCCCCCACCCTGGTTTTGATACTACCATCCTCCTTGAACTCAATATTGTAATAAAATTCACGTACCTCTTCCTCGTGAAGAACAGGAGACTTAATGTCAAACAGGTACATCCATGACTGAATAAGCACAATGTCATGCAAAGCATGCATCCCAGGCCTCCTAAGATGTTCATATCAAAAACTCTGCCTCTCATGATGCTTTTTACACGCAGATTGTCAACGATTGTTTGCTTGTTGGTATCTCCATCATCCACATTTACTTGTAAACCAGGTCCCTGTTCAGACATTTCAGGTTCCACTTCAGGAGTTGCTCTCTTCCTTTTTCCCTTTTCCCTAGTACCACCTGTTTTCTTGCTCACCGATGATTGGGATGTACCTTTGTTTTTCCCTCTATGACCCTTCTTCTTTGAACGATCTTTCAAGCTATGAGATACTTCTCTAGTAGGTTCTTCTTTAGATTCTGCACCAGATACCTCCACTACATCAGAAAGCGGTATTTAAAATCGAGACACTTTAAATGTTCTTTTCTTTCTGTTATCAGCAGTAGAGGCTGCATTTGCTTTCATAGAATCAACCATCAACTTTCTGGAGTCAGACCTAGTAAAAGGTCTCCTTTTGGGCTCAACCTCAAGAACCTTTTCTTTTCCCTTTTCAGAGATAGAAACCTCTCTTCTTTTTCAGTAACCATTGAAGATGATCATCATTATCTGTGTCTGTAGAATCAGAAGAAGGATATCTACCAAAATCTAGAGTTTTATCAAACACAGGTTGAGTTTCTCTCAACTCTTCATCCAAAAAATTACCATTTCCTTCAAGCAAGGCTTCTTCCCTCATCAAGGTCAAACTCTCGTTAACCAGACTTTCACTAGCAGTCAAAATATTGGACTCATACATTCTGCTTTCTGGGAGATCTCCCTCAAATAGATGATTGAACAACATATCAAAATATGGATCAGGTTGAGGGAAGAGTACTGGGTTATTTAGAATAAGAGGAGACAATGGATTTGGGGGACTATCTAGAGCAATGTTGACAAGAGAGGTAGTCGACATTTTAGACGGAGATATAGTGGATGAAAGTGTGGAGAAGGACACAGGGTTGATTTCGTTTAGAGATCAAGCATCTTCTTCGAAGATGATGAAGGTTTAGACATTTTGTAGAAAGAGAAGAAGTGATGCAGCAAGAAAGAGAAAGATGGGGAGAAGAGATTTAGGGTTTTCTTAGAGAAGGCTTAAGATATGAGAGTGAAAAAGATGAGAGATGAGGGAGTTGTATAAAAAGAACTGAAACATCGTCAGGTCCTTTAGATCAGACGTGTCGCTTGGATTTAAGCGATGGGACAACGGTCAGAATTACCGATGACTGGCACGTGGCCATTTCAACGGTTCTCTTTAAAATAGTTTAAAGACAATGTAAAGAGTGTTAACCTTGAGAAGGACCAGGTCCTTTACTACAAGTGAAATCCCATTCCTAAGTAGTTCTGGCCATACTTTGCTTCTGTAATTTTTCCATGAATGTATACCTGCAATAGGTACAAAATTGAACCTACTCAAATAGTGTATTACTAGTAATGAGGATACCTGCACTGCAAATCATAGCCATCAAGGGAATTAAGTGATTTTGGATGAGGTCAGGTCAATTTGGGTTCATCATTCCCAACTTGGGCATGTTGCTCTCAAATTGATCTTTGCTGAGAGCTTTGGTGAAGATGTCTGCAATCTGATCCTCCGTTCTGCAATACTTCAACACAAAATTCCCTTTTTCAACATTATCTCTCAAAACATGATGTCTCACATCAATATGTTTTGTTCTCTTATGTTGAACTGGATTTCCCCATACTAACAGCACTGGTGTTGTCACACATAAGAGGAATTATCTGTATACACACTCCAAAATCTTCCAGTTATTGCTTAATCCATAAAAGTTGAGCACAACAAGAAGCAGCAGCCACATATTCAGCTTCGGCTATTGAAAGAGCCACTGAATTTTGTTTCTTAGTTCCCCAAGAGATGAGAGAGGATCCAAGAAAGTGTACCAGAAGTTCTCTTTCTGTCTACTTTATAGCCCACAAAGTCAATATCGGCAAAGCCTACCAGGTCAAAGGAATCACCAACTGGATAGAATAGGACCAGGTCCCCTGTTTTCTTCAAATACCTCAGTATATGTTTGGCAGCTTTTAGGTGTGACTCCCTGGGACATGCTTGGAATCGAGCACATATTCCAACATTGAACACAATGTCAGGTCTGCTAGCAGTTAAGTACAACAAGGAGCCAATAATGCCTCTATACATGGTTTGATTTACAAGAGAGTCAGCTTCATCTACTCCCAGTTTGGAGTTGGTTTCCATAGGAGAGTCTATAGGTTTAGAATCCACCATGTTGAACTTCTTCAACAGCTCCTTTGTATACTTTTCTTAACTAATTGAGGTTCCATCTGGTGTTTGCTTAATTTGCAGCCCCAAGAAGAATGTTATCTTTCCCATCATTCTCATCTCAAACTCGTTGCCCATTAGAGTAGAAAATTCTTCACACAAATATTCAGATTTAGCTCCAAAGATGATGTCATCCACATACACTTGAATGATGAGAAGTTCTTGTTCCCTTTTCATTAGAAACAAGGTATTGTCAATTTTCCCCCTTTTGAACCCATTCTTTAGCAATAATTTGGACAACCTCTCATACCAAGCTCTGGGAGCTTGTTTCAAAACATACAAAGCCTTGTTTAGTTTGAACACATGATTTGGTCGCTCAATATCTTCAAACCCAGGTGGTTGTTTAAAGTACACCTCTTCCTTCAAGTTTTCATTCAGGAAGGCACTTTTGACATCTATTTGGTTGAGTTTGAACCCCATAAAAGCAGCAAAGGCTATAAGAATTCTAATAGCCTCTATTCGAGCAACAGGAGCAAATGTCTCATCATAGTTTATACCCTCTTCCTGATTATAACCTTGGACAACCAACCTTGACTTGTTTCTCGTGATTACACCACTCTCATCAAGCTTGTTTCTGAACACCCACCGGGTACCTATGATGGTTTTGTCAGCAAGTCCTGGGACCAGGTGTCACACGTTGTTTCTCTCAAATTGATGCAGTTCATCTTGCATTGAGTTGATCCAGTCAGCATCATTCAGAGCCTCTTTCACTTTCTTAGGCTCAATGGTCGAGATGAAAGCTGAAAATGCAACCAGATTTCTTATTTTTGATCTAGTTTGCATTCTCAATTCAATGGTGAAATAAGATTATCAAGTGGATGAGATGAGTTGTGCTTCCACGCCGGCTTTGAGACTAAGGATTGGAGTTCGTCTGTCTGATCTTCTTCATCTTCAGAATTATCAATTTTCTGAAGATGAGTTTCTGCTTGATTTACATTTTGTGTGGGACCAGGTCCTTCCGCAGACTAGTCATTTTCTTTTGTCTTCTCAGATGAATCTAGACCAGCATCATCAGGCTCAAAATTTTCAAGTGCTTCAGCCCAGCTACCTTCAATTTTCTGAGCTTGGAACAATTCATTCAAATTATCTTCATCCTTCAACTCCAGCTTTTTCAGGTCACCATCTTCATCAAATACCACATGAACACTTTCTTCAATGCATTTAGTTCTTTTGTTGAATACTCTGTAGGCCTTTCTTGATAATGAGTATCCTACAAAAATCCCTTCATCACTCCGAGGATCAAACTTTCCAAGATCATCCTTTCCATTGTTCAAAACAAAACACTTGCATCCATAAACCCTTAGATAGTTCAACTTAGGTTTCTTGTTGTTGAGCAATTCATAGGGGGTTTTATTCAGTAGCGACCGTATCAAGCATCTGTTGGTCACATAGCACGCTGTGTTGACTGCTTCAGCCCAGAAATTTTGAGGGAGATTTGACTCAATGAGCATGGCTTAGCAATGTTCACCAATGTTCTGTTCTTTCTTTCTAACACTCCGTTTTGCTGAGGTGTTCTTGGAGCTGAGAAATTGTGACTTATGTCATTTTCTGAGCATAATACATCAATCTTTGCATTTTCAAACTCAGTTCCATGATCGGACCTGATCCCAGCTATCAACCAACCTAATTTTGTTTGGATCATTTTGAAAAAGATAATCAGCACATCAAGTGTCTCAGCTTTGGATTTTAGAAAACTCGTCCATGTGAACCTTAAGTAATCATCAACAATAACCAAAATATACTTCTTTTCGCTTCTGCTTTGAACTTTCAAAGGCCGACACAAATCCATGTGTAATAGTTCAAAAGTCCTTGAAGAGCTCACTTGCTTCTTTTACTTGAAAGATGATCTAGTTTGCTTGCCTTTGACACATGTTTCACAAACCTTGCTTTCACTGAACTTCAATTTTGGCAGACCACGGACCAGGTCCCTAGAAACCAGTTTATTCAGCAAAGACGAGCTCACATGGCCTAGCCTCCGATGCCATAAGTCAGCATTATCACTCTGAGTACTCAGGCATGTCAAATCTTCTTCCTGAGATGTTTCAAGGTTGGCCACATACATATTTTTACATCTTTAAGTTGTAAGAACCACCTTCTTGGTAGTCAGGTTGGTTACAGTACAACTCTCAGAAGTGAACTTGACTTCGTTTCCCTTATCACAAATCTGAGAGACACAGAGAAGGTTGTACTTTAATCTACTCACATGATAAACATTTTCAATGGATTTTTCAATAGATTTGCCAACCCTGCCAACACCTAGTATATACCCCTTCTTTCCGTCACCAAAAGAGACACCTCCTCCTTGAAGTACCTTGAGTGAGAGGAAGTTTTTTGTGTTCCCAGTCATATGATTTGAGCAACCGCTATCCATGTACCAGCACTGACTGCTACTCCTCTCACTCCCCTGCAACAAATATTACTTGTTAGACTTGGGAACCCATTTTAACTTGAGTTCCCAGAAGGCAGATAGAGGAGCAATCAAAGTGTTTCTTGACCAGTAAGGTAATTTAATGTTTTTCTTGATCAATGGCTTGGATACAGGACCAGGTCCCCTTCTTGGTACCCTTTTTTGTCTGGTATAGATCGAGAACCTTTCTCGTGACTCTTTCCACGCCTCACATTCCTTTTCCAAATGTCCGTTTCTACCATAGTGAAGACACGGCAAATTATCTAACTCATACACATATTTACTGTGAGGATTGTAGGGAGGAGTGATGTTTAAACTTCCTAGACCCTTTTTGTGGTAATTGCTTTGACTGGTTACATTGGAGATCAGTTTTGAGGATTTTGTCCATTTAAGAGAATTAGTGAGTTCTTCCTCAAGCTGGACCAGGTCCCTTTCTAAGTGATTATTTCTTTTCAATGCTAGGGCAAGTTTAGTCTTAGCGATAAACTCTCCTTTTCTTTTTCCAGATTTCTCAATCATTAAGTCCAATTGGTTTTTGAGTTCTAGTTTTTCAGATTCTAGAACAACCATTTGTTCCTCAATGACTGCCATTCTCCCAACCATCATCTCTCTGTTCTCACTAAGACTGTCAAAGTCAGCATTCATAGAGTCCCTTTTAGAAGTTAATTCTATTACAGAATCAAGACACTTGCTAGCTTTCTCAATCTTTTAAGAGAATATATATTCAGATTTTGCTTAAAGTCGAGGAGAGTTACCTTATCTTCATCATCTTTCTCATCAGACTGAGCCATGAGAGCAAACATTTCATCAAATACATTAGCCTCGTCTTGAATCACCACCATTAATGCACCTCCAGGTCCTTCTGAATCTTCTAACTCGCTTGAAGAGTCTCCCTATGCAGCAAGAGCTTTCTTTACTACATAGTTAGCTGCAACCTTTCTGTCACTTTTGTCAAGTACCAGGTCCCTTCGTTTGTCCTTTTCTCCTCTTGGCCTTTGATACTCTTTGTTTTCAGCTTTGAGTAACGGACAATCCGTTATAAAATGCCCAGCCTTTCCATACTTGAGACAAGTGTCACCAGTAGTTGCATCTCGAGGAGGATTTCCCCTTTTTTAAAACCTCTATTTTTCCTTACAATCTTCTGAAATCTCTTGGTAAGGTAAGCCATATCATCATCTTCACTAGACCCTTCTCCTTAAGTAAATTTTAGCGCTAGAGACTTGTCCTTCTTGGCCTCCTTCTTTGAGAAATCTTGACTTCTGTTCATTTCATGTGTCTTGAGATTTCCAATGAGATCATCCATCGTTAGAACATTAAGATCCTTGGCTTCGGTGATAGCATCTACCTTGCTTTCCCATGATTTAGAAAGAATTCGAAGAACTTTCCTAACTTGCATGCTCATAGTGGTTGGATCTCCAAGGCTTCGAAGCTCATTGGTTATGGAGGAGAGTTTGGTGTATATGTCATGAATAGTTTCTCCTTCCTTCATTTTGAAATTTTCATATTGAGAGGTGAGCATGTCTATATTTTACTCCTTTACTTGCTTAGTCTCCCCATGATCAGTCCTTAAACAACCCCAGATCTCCGTTGTTGGATCTCCGTTGTTGTTTCGCAGGCAGAAATACGGTTGAATTCTTCAGCACCTATATCACAAACCAACAGCTTCTTGGCTTTGTAGCCCTTCTCAATCTTCTTTATGTTTGCTTCGCTGTATTGTTGACGAGTCTTTGGGATAACTCTTGTTACCTCACCATCGTTTACTTCAGAAGTTGGAATGAAAGGTCCATCCAACACAATATCCCATAGCTCACTATCTTCAGTCATAAGAAAGTCATGCATTCTAGTTTTCCACCAGCTATAGGACTGGCCATTGAAATGAGGTGGTCGAGTTGAGGATTAACCTTCTTCTAGGTTAAGTGGAGCAGTCATTCTAAAGCAGGAACCACTCTCTTGGTGTTAACCAACTAGAAAGTACCTACTTTGATACCAATTGTTAGAATATGTGCGTCACTACTCAAAGTAAGAACAAGCTGTAAGTAAAGGCATAATATCAACACAAGAAGTTTACGTGGAAACCTCCTTGCTCAAGGGAGTAAAACCATGACCTGTCACACAGAATTTTCAACCGTTTTCACTAGTCTTCACAAGCAAAGGTGAAATCAATTACCAAAGCATGAGAAAAAGTTATTAATCTCACAACCAAGAAATAACTCTATTGCTTGAAGAGCCTAAGCAGATATGACTCTACCCACTAAGCTATCACAACTAGACAACTTAGGATTCACTAAGCAACACGCAGGTTGCCCACTAAATCACCACACAACTGATGACCTAGACTTTCTAAGCAACACACAAGGTTGACCACTAAATTAGTTGAACTTAACTAACTTAGAATTTACAGACCAAAGCAAATTGAATCCTTTATATGTTTAGGAACAGATTACAATTTTAGATCAGAAGAAATACTCCTAAGACAACTGAACTTCCAGCTCTTTCTGTTTTGAGTTGCTCTTCGAAATATTTCTTCACTTCAGATTTCTCAGCCTTTGCAAGAGTTCTTGAGGTGTTTTTCAAGTTGCAAAAACTGAAATTGTGACTATTGGATGTTATGTTTATATGAAATAGTCACAATCCTTAAAGCATTGTCATTGGCTGAGGTTTCTGTCGCGTCTGCCATTTCTGTCACTGTTGGAGAATGTGCACCAACTTTTGTACTTTTTCCAGCTGACAGTGAAAAGTATATTGAGTCAAGAACCAGGTCCCTTCAAAAGGTTCCTGAGTTTGTCAAATCATCAAAACTACAAATAACAATATCCATTATAGCTAAGAACTAACAAATGAAAATGAACCTTGAAAAATGACAATTGATAATGTGTTAAATTATAAGTGTTGCTGATATTTAAATTGGTATAAAACAATCATGTGGCATCATCATATTGAATAATTAACAAATAGTTACCGTTAATATTTCATACTATGCTTCTACTGAAATAGTTTTGCTCTTATATGTACATATACACTTTACTCTAACTAGATTATTGTTGACATATTGTGAGAGGATGCAACGTCGCGATGACTCAATTCAAAAAGAAGTTAAAAGAATTTCAAAAGGGTAAAAAGGAAAAAGAGAAAAGTGAATCGCCACATAATTTTTTAGGAAAACTAGGAAACCTATTAACAAATTAACTTAAAAGAAAGTCTATGAAACCAATTGATTCTAGGTAAGGGGTTCAAGTTAATCTGAAGGGAAGGGGTTAGGCACCCTTCAGAATCCACAAATATGGGTATCGACTAAATTCATTTTTTCAAATTGAGAAGGAGAATAAAGTAATGTACAATTCAAATTGAGGAGGAGAATAAAGTAATGTACAAGTATGATAAACACGCAACATACACAAGTAATATGATAAAAATATATATATAGGAATCAGTCTAAATTTGACTATCGTCAATAATATATATATATATATATATATATATATATATATATATATGCAATAATGAATAAAAGTATAATTCGAACCTAATTCGATTAGCTTTAATGGGAAGCAACTCCGTGTACCTGTAAAGACACTTAGTGAAAGTGTTAGTAATAAATAAATATGAGTAAAAATAAATGAATCAAATAATAACTTAAAAATAAAAATCTGTCCTATTAACATCGCAGGCCTTGAAAATCGACGGTAATTTCTTCATCGGCCAAATTTATTAAAAATTGCTCTAATTAGCAACTGATATTTAAGAATAAAAACATTTTAAAAGTGCAAATATCATCAAAAGCTCACATCCAAAATGAAAAAATTACATAATAAAATAAAATAAAAAAGTACAACTTTGAACCGATAACGTAACTAAACAATAGCTAACAATAGCTATAACAGAATACCATTAAATTTTGTTTATCATTAGGATAATAGACGAAATGAAAAAATAATTTTAAATAGTTTGAGCAATACAACTTCACCAAGAATAAATAAATAAGAATTACATAATCAACAAAACCAAATATAAAGGAAAAATAGAAGAAAATCAACTAACTACAAAATGAGCACATAAGCATCATTGAAGAAAAGAAAAGAAAAGAAAAGAAAAAGAAAAATAGTCCAAATCATTTTAAAACTTAACATCCAACAACATATAACAAAATTAGAGAGACATTAACACAATTTACCAAGAAAAAATAAAATATTCATAATAAACACTATCATATAAGAATGTCACGATAGAGATCTAAATAAACCAAACACAATCAAAATAAGAAACAGTGAATATAATTGCAATAAATAAATAATAGCTTGAGCTAAACAAAAAAAAAAAAGGAAAGAAGAAAAGTGATGATTTATGAACAATTTACTGTTTATATTTAGAGAAGAAGAAGATGAAGAGAAGATGAAGGAAGAAGATGAAATAATTCTCTGATTGTATATACCAAAAAGTCTAATCTTCAATGTACAAGATCCTCATATTTATAGTCTATGAGGATAAATAACCAAGTAGCTATACTAACTAACTTAGTTGTATGCTAACTAACTTAACTGTCGTTCTAACTAACTCTTGTGAATCTCCTCAACACTCCCCCTTAAACTTGGTACTATAAGGATATTGGTTAGTCCAAGTTTGGATATCAAGTACACATGTTGAACCTTGTTTAAGCTCTTGGTTAAGAAATCTGCAGGTTGGTCATGTGTAGTGTAGATATGTACTTAGTCTTTATAAGACCTTGTTGAATATTTCCCTGATGAAATGACAGTTGATTTCTATGTGCTTAGTTCTTTCATGATATACAGGGTTAGCAGCTGTTGACACCCGAATTTTGACCCTCCTCGATAGTTTAATTACCAAGCTTCTCGAGTTTAAACAATTTAAAGTAATTAATTTTATAAGTTTCAAAAATATATATAATAATAATAATAATAATAATAACAATGATAAAAGATAACATTTTGCAAGTTATTCTAACTAGTTTTGTTAATTTCTATATTTTAGATAACATAACGATTTTACAAATTACGCATATAATTAAATCGTCTTAAAAGATTTTATTTCATTTAAATGCTTTACTATTAAGTTTAGCCTTATAAGAGCTTTCATTGGGGTTTAGTTATTTTGTCTCATTTAAAATTGAGAAGCTTGTTAATTATCTCATATTAATTCGTCTTAACGATTTATTTATCTCAACTTGAACTAAATTTGGGTCATTCTTTAAATACCAAATTGACCCAACTCTCTTAAACTTTCCCAGCCCACTTTCTTTCGAACATTAAGACTAAAATTGGGCCTCTCCTCCAATTTTCAGCTGGCCCAACACAATAAGTCTTCCACCCTTTTTCCCATTTTTACAAAAAAAAAAAAAAAAGCCCAATCTTTCCTCAAGAGAGAACTCCAAGTCAGCCCCTCCCTGAAATTCCTTTTTTCAGCCCACTTATTTTTTTCCAATTTCCCAACCCATCTGAAAACCCAACGCTTCACAGCCTCCCCAACGCGATAAATTCCCAGAAAAAGGCGACCCCCAACAACAAGGCGATAGAGCAGAGCGCGGTGGCTTCACGCTCTCGCGTCGCTCTTCCATTTTTCCGTTGGGATCAACTTTTGGGACGAATTTCTCTGCGCTCGTACGGATCTGGAAGAAAGCAGCAGTGAGTCACGCGAAATTGTCCTTACATTTTAGGATTGAGCCGCGTGGCATAGCAAAGACGAATAGAGCTATTTTGGGGCGTTGATTCCCCTATTCCCTCTTTGGAATAGGACGGAATAGGAGATAATCTTCAGAGTTTTGTTTGCTCTGTTTTGGGGTGGGAATTCAAATTTTTCTTTAGGATTTGAGATGGGCTTTTGGACCCGAAGTGATCGATATTTGCCCCGATTCTGAACCCTAGTTTCCGGTATAAGTATTCATCTTCTTCATTTGTGTGAAGGGGAGAAGAAAGAGAAAAAAAAAAGAAGAAGAAGAAAAAGGGGAAAATTTTCCAAGAGAAAATCTTCAAGAAAGTTGAGGCTAAAGGAAATTTGAGTGAAAACATCTGCCTATACCAAATACGTTCCAAAAAGATGCAAGAAAAGTGTCTAATCATTGATATTCTAGGGTTCGAAGCTTTTTTCTTGGTTACTGTTTGGTCCCGAGTTTTGTGGTGAGCACTTGTTGCTCGCTTCTACCTGCGCTTTCTTTCGTCCGCTGCCACCGGAAAGTGTCTGCGCTTGTGTGGTAAAGGTCGTCACTCTCGAGCTCGTCCGTTCTAGTTCCTGCTCCAGAGAAGGTACTTCCTTTACCATTTTTTTTTTTAATCCAGTTTGTTTAGCTCCCTATCTTATTGTTGTGTTTATGTGTGTTGATTATATATTACTATTTTATTCTTATTTCTTATTATATTATTATTATCATTATTATTATTATTATTATTATTTGTTTCTATATAGATATTGAGTGTTATGTGATTAGTATAATTCCATTTGAGTAGTCCAGTATCTCGAATGTTTTCTTTAGTTGTCAACTAGCTTATTAAAATCTTACTTGTTGGACTCATTTTTAAATCCTTTATTAAATATGTGCTTGATTGCCCTTGGGGTTAACATGTAGACTAGTCGAGAGTGTCATGTTCATAGTTAAATTAGCATGATAATGGGATGTGTTGTAAGTGTGTTCGAGCTTTAGTTGTTTCCACGTATCTCCTAAAAAATCTCAACTTTTAAGAAAGGGACTTTTCTTTTCCTTACATGATAAATTTGTTTAGTTAAATACATATTTTGAATATGCTTCTATCGTTTTATTTAGTCATTTTTTTTTGTAAAAATAAACAAATAAATTAGAGTTTACGTATGCAACTTTACTCTAGTTCTGTCTTGAAAATGTTGTTGAAAGTCTAGCCTAAGTTCATATGATCTAAATTCATATTTGTTTACTGATTTATCCCTTTGCACAAGTTGGTTTAAAATCTTGTTTATGTCTAACTTTGATGTTTCGCCTGCTTACTGTTTTCTTTTCATAATTCTTCAGTTAGCTATTTGATGACATATCAAATAACTATTAAGTTATAAAGAGTTCGAATCCTTGTTTTTTTTTCCAATTAAATTAGGAGTAGCATTTACGAATCTTCTTCACCATAGTATTACTTGCCATGTTAATTTAATTATTGTATATGTGATTTTTGGTTGGTCATAACTTCAAATAGCTATTGATTTGATTATTGGTTTGTTTCTTTTAAATAATTGGTTTATGTGTTGACCGAGTGATTATGCCTTGTCTTCGTTTTATTATCGTGAAAATGGAGAATAATCATTCACTGTTTTGGTATCATATGAGTAATGGTCAACATGCCACTGGCACATTTTATTTGATCACAATAGAGTTTTGCTGCTTATGGGAAATTCAGCATATGTTATCTTAACATTGTTTTGAACAAGTTACTAACCTATTTATTTTTTGCTACATGTGACAATAATCCGAGTCCATTTTGGATCCCACCCTGCATATCCACGTTGATTTCCTATTGAGTCTAGCCCGCTTCAAAATTGACGAACAGGTCTCCAAAATTCGAAGAATATGAAACCAGTGGAAGAGTTGAAGAATTTGGGGCAATAGGCCCACATTTTATTTTATTTTTATTTTCATTTTTATTTTTTGTCGTATTGTATTTATTTTGGGCCTAAGCCCTTGTCGTCTTTTATTTTCCTATTTATTACTACATATGCTTAGTCTAGACAGGTACTCGAGATGACCAAACGGGTCAAAAACCTAAAAGTAGGCGGGTCCAAGATTCTGGTCAAGGCGAACAGAACCCGGAGTTGGACCCAATATCTCTCTCCCTATCTCTTTTACATGCTTTGAATCATTTGCCTTGTTGATTTATCGTTAAGTTTAAAGTTAGAAAATTCGAATCCCCACAAATGCCATAAATGTTTTTATCGACTTAAGATTAAAATAATTTTGCAAACAAATGAAATGATCTAAAAAATAAGTTGGTATTTTAGTTCTCTCTATCTTTCAAAACTTTTTTATCAATGCCATTTATTAGCCAAGCCATGTTAGTTGTTGGATAACAGTAGGTTAGCGGAACGTCTTAGGTGCTTTCAAAACCTTCCCAAGACGTTAATAAGAATTCCCGAACCCTTTTAAATATTTTCAACTAATTTTTCTGTTAAGTCTTTTGAAAAACAAAAGTTTTCTTAATTTTTCTCAAAATTAAGTGGCGATTCTAAACAGTCGAAAACTTATGAAAAAATCTTCTTTTGTTTTCGATAAAACAGAAATGGCGACTCTGCTGGGGACTAGGTGGATTCTAACCTTAAAACTAACTTTATTTGGCTATGTATATAATTGTTTATTTGTTTACTTTATCGCTTTATTAAACTGTTGCATTCATGGCATATCATAATTCCGTCAAACGAAGATTGTTTCATTTCCACTAAAGGACGATTATGCGGGTTCGCAGTCGTTCGTTAACCAAGTATTTTCTCCGGACACCCTGACGAGCGTAGTTGGCTACTTGATAGTCAACGATCGTTAACTGTCCCAGCCCAAGTAGTCCGCTTGGGTTACCCTTTCCACTCTAAATACAACCTACTCTTAGTTAAACTAAGATAGAGCGAAATCCAATCCCAAAAATAGCGCATTGGCCTAAGACGACCCAACACCCAAGGAGTGTTGGGCCCATTAGAAAGACCACCTTGAGTCCAAAGAGCCCACGGCTCGATAGGACGATCATATTTGTGTGTTCTGAAGGATGTATTGCGTGTTTAAATGTTTGTTGTATTGTGGGGGGTGGAAATTAATTGGTTGTATGTTTTTGTAGATGTCGAGTCAGTTTCTCCATTTCAACATGGTCACCAAGACGCCAGATATTCTCCGTGTATGGTGGGACAACCTCAAAGATTGTCAAAAGAGAGAAATCTCGATTCACCTGGGTCACTTACCTTCGATAATGGACTTCAAAGTTTGGCCCACGCTTATCGAGGTTATCACTCAGTTTTGGGATGACAAAAGGATGGTATTTCGATTTGGAGACGTCGAAATAACACCAACACTAGAGGAAATTAAAGATTGTATAGACTCTATTGGGACATGTGGTAAGAGGAAAAAATGTCCCGATCATCATATCCTTCTGCCAGATAGGCCAACTGTCAGAGAATTGAGAGACATATTGTTACTGGTAAGGGCTAACTGGTTGGACGCTAAGAATATACCACTAATGAGATTTTTTGAAAGATGGGGGCACGATAGCTACTGCGAGCAATTTCCAAACGAATTTCACGATCACAGTACTTGGAGGCAAACTCAAGTCATTGCATTCTCCTCATGCCTTTTGGGAACTATGGTGTTCCCTAAAGATGGAGGAAAAGATATCGACACCCGAGTCGTGATGGTAGTGGATTCCATTTTCAGAGGGATAGGCAAAAAACAAGATGTAAAGAAATACTGCAGTTTGGCTCCGGTCATTTTGGCCGACATTTATCAATCTTTGACTTTATGTAAGAACGGATTTTCGTTTTTCCAAGGTTGCAACATTCTACTTCAATGGTGGATGACTGAACATCTCTGCAAAAGGGACGGTGCTCGACCACAAGAATTGGCCAAGCCAAGCCAGACGAGTCCCCTGGATAATTATGAATTCTACCTAAGCATCCGCAGATTCCAATTCATACCACCAAAGGTGCGTGGGCAAGGGTATTTTATGATTTGAGAGAAGGAGATATACAATGGATGTTACCGAACTTCAAATCCGAGAGGATAGCAGCACAAGGGGCCAAACTTCCATTTTTAGTTCTTCCCAACATCAGAGGATTACGGCCTTACAACCCAGCTAGGGTGATGCGGCAATTTGGTAGAACACAAATCCTACCCGTCCAAGGGGATGCTAGCTCTTTTATTGTCGATTACAGCGAGAGAGGCAAAATACCTTTCGCCAAGATCATCCTCCAAGAGTGGGCCGGACGTGTCAACATGAAATGGGATATGGCTGAAAATAGATATGAAGCTGGGTATGTCGATGAATACAAGACATGGTTGAAGAATGATCTATGTGGTGTAGTGAATCCAACACCGCGCGCAGGTCGAGAAATTGAAGACGTACAGACAAGGCTTTAAATCCATGCATATCATTTTCAGCAAGAATGGGACCGAAGGGAGCAAGAATTTCAGCGAAGGGAACAAGAATTTCAGCGAAGGGAGCAGGAATTTCAGAAAAGGGAACAAGAATTTCAGCAAAAGGAGCAAGAATACAAGTTCCGAGAGTTAGAAAATCAGAAGGTTTTGGCTGGGACGTCACAAGAGTTAACTGATACAAGGACTTGTCTGATGCGTTTGGATGCGATCCTGGACGAGCAGATGAACACTCTACAGGTCGTACCAACATCTTCCAAAGCTGCGTTCGCTGAGCCGTACGTGTTCACAAGCAAGTGCATTATCCGCGAGGAAGTAAAGAAAGCCAGAAGAGGAGCAGAGCCATCAACATTCTAACTCCCCTGCGTGGGATTGTTTTCTATCTGTATTCGCATTATATCCCCCTCCCTGAAAATGTACCCCGTTTTGATTGAAGTTATGTAACGAACGTTATAATTTTAATTAAAGTTATTTTGGGGGGTGCAACAATATGTTCAAATGATGCAATACATCCTTCAGATTCGCTAGGCCTACCCTTGGCACAAAAGGGTCACATGCATGCTTAGGACGCGATATATGTGCTATTTAACTGCTTATCTGTTATGTTGTTGTGAATGAGGATATCGAAAACCCACTCTTTTACAGAAATTTCCAAAAAATACAAACAAGTCACTGTTACAAAATGTCCGACCAAAATTTCCCGAGTCTTAAGTTTCTCACTCAAAAGACATCTCTCATACGACAAATCCTAAACATTACTCTATTGTCTCAGAAAAAGCAAATCACTGCTATGGATAAGGGTAAGAATATCCAGATGAGGCTCACTGGATAGGAGTTACAAAGAAAGATAGAACAAATCACACGAAAGATTCAAGAGGTCAGAGAGGAGGGGCTTAGGGTCGAAGTTGCCACATCAGTCTACAAAACTGCGACTGCGACACTGGACGAAGAATTGATGTCAAAAGAAAAGAGGAAGAAAAGTATTAAGGAAGAAAAAGAGGATCTAAGCCAAAAATTGGACATGCTTCGATTACAGATTCAAGAAAGAGAGGCAAGAGAAGCAGAGATAGATTCGGAAACCGCGAGTCTGTTGGCCAAAAATGTGTCACTAGATGAAGAACTGAAAGCGGAAATGACGGAATTCATCGCTATGAAAGAAAGGATGTCGGCATTAAGGAAGAAGAACAAGGCGTTCCACCATGACATGATAGACAAACTTCAAAAAATGCGCGGGAAATACTTTATCCGTGAGCAAGGGGCCAATAGTGGTCCCGACAACGCTCACCCAGAATTGACTGAGGATGACGACGGTGAGGAAATCGTCTACAAGCCTCCATTTCTGGGTCGTCTGAAAGGAAGAGAGTGACGCTGCAGCAAGAAGAGAAATGACTAACGTGTCATCATCATGTTATCTTTTAAGAATTCCAATGTTGTCTTTCAATTTCTTTGTAACCGTAATGAAAGAATGAATGAAAATATTTTATCCCAAACTCGAACTATGTTGGGCCTGAATTCTCCTTGAGAGATACGTAGGCAGCCTTCCAAGGCCCGGCCCCTATCTTTTAAAATTCTTCATTCTTCCTTTTCATATTACAAGAGGATACAAAGATCAGATCAATGGACGTCAGAAAGCAACTGCAAGAAGACCTTAGCTCAACGCGATTTGGCCTTTCTGAGATAGTGTCAAATTAAAAGAGCAAGCAAATTCCTGCTTGTGAAAAATCTGTCTCGTCCTCACTCGTGGGTTAAAGATGTCCTCAAACAAAGCAACTTGTGTGTTTATCTGCTTTCTATGTGATATTATGCATTTTGTACTCTGAATCTGCACTAACAGATCTGCCTTTGAGTTGTTTCGCTTCTCAGGTACCTTTAAACTGATCTGTGTCGATCAAAGCTGGCAGATCATCCTTACTTCACCAGATCAAAAGTTCCTACAGATTCCTTCCCTAGACAAAATTCATACAAAGGAAAGACAGTCATGGGAGACAACAACGACGAAGTAAGTCTTACTGACGTTGTGGTGGCTCAGCCCACCGTAGCGGAACAGAACGAACTGATCATGCAGCTGATGCAACAGGTCGCTGAAATGAGAGTTGAAATGCAATGGAGACAAGATATGCCTCCACCTGGACTTGGTCCTAACATTGCTGATGGAAGACCTCCGATCTACTTCCCTTCATCGAATACGGATCCAACTCAGAATCAGCCTTCTACACCAGTGCATAATCCGTCTGTGATAGATCTAACAACCCAAAAACCCCAATACGCTTCTGTATCTTACCAAACTCCATCGCCTCTTCCAAATATCCACCCTCAAATGCCACCCCATCCTCAGAATACTCAAACCGCCCCACCGCCACAGAATCAAAACCAAAATCAAACTCAAACTGCCTTCAATCCCCAAACACCTCATCACCATTTAAATCAGAACACCAATCCTCAGGCTTACCCACAGAACTACCAGACCGCCCAAAACGTTCCAAGTCCCTCTATAGCTCCACCCCTCCCAAAAAGAGCCACCTTCCAAGTTCCCGTTCCTACCGAGCACGAGGTGCACGGTTCTGAGTTGGATCACTATGAAGAACAGGAAAGAGAATGGAAGGCAAAGGAGGATGCGAAGATCGATATAAAAGAGGAAATCAAAAGGGCTATGAAAGAGCTACAATGCATCCCAGACGTCGTTGGACTCAGTTACGAAGAGTTGTGCATCCACCCAGATTTGAACCTTCCCGAAGGGTTCAAAATTCCAAAGTTTGACACCTTCGGGGGAGTAGGCAACCCCATGGCTCATCTGAGAGCATATTGTGACCAGCTCGTGGGAGTTGGCAGGGATGAGGCCTTGTTGATGCGGCTTTTCAGCCGAAGTCTATGTGGGGAGGCCCTCGAGTGGTTTACGTCACACGAAACCAGGCAGTGGCCCAGTTGGAATGCGCTGGCCAAAGACTTCATTGACCGATTTGCATACAATGTTGAGATAGTTCCCGATCGGTATTCTCTAGAGAAGATGAAGCAGAAACCAACTGAAAGCTATAGGGAGTTTGCCTATAGATGGAGGAAGGAAGCAGCAAGAGTAAGGCCGCCCATGATAGAGAAAGAGATCGTAGAAGTGTTTGTGCGGGTGCAGGAGCCAGAATACTACGACAAAATCATGTTGCTAGTCGGAGCTAAATTCGCCGAGATAGTTAAAGTTGGTGAGGCTATCGAAGACGGTTTGAAATCGGGGAAGATAGCCCGTGTATCCGCGTCACCTGGATCTTCAGGATTGATGAAGAAGAAAAGAGAGGAAGTTGCCGCTGTCTCGTATGGGGGAAGAAAAACCCCCAGAAACTCAGCACATTCCCAAGATCGTTCCAGGCCTTCTCCAAAGTCTCACCAAGCCTACTACCCGCAATCCAATCATCCCAATAACCATAATACTACCCCCACCTATCCAAACGCTCAAGTTCCGTTGTACCAGAGCCCACCCCTTAATCTCCAAAATCTTTCCCCCATATACCCAAATTACCCTCAACCTTACCATATTCCATCCCCTTATCAGAATATTGCTCCCTACTGTGCCAATGTACAGTCGAGCTACCGAGCACCATCACCCGTTTATCAAGTCCAAGCTCCATTATATCAAAAAACCCTCCCGAATTACCAAGCTCCATCGCCAAATTATCAAACAAACCCTTATCCTAGAAGCCAAGCTCCTCGTCCGAATACCCAAAATTATTAGCAGGTGCCTCCCCCTCAGCAAAGTGGTTATGACCCTTCCCGACCCAAATTTGAAAAAAGGCCTCCAAGGAACTTTACTGCACTTGCTGAAAGCCGGACCAAACTATTTGAGAGACTAGCCGCGGCTGGATACATCCATCCTGTGGGGCCCAAGCCCGTGGATGTCAATTCAAAGTTCTACAAGCTAGATCAAAGATGTGCTTATCATTCCAACAGTGTTGGACATGACACGGAAGATATCAACCTTAAGCACAAAATCCAGGATCTGATCGATCAGGAGGTAGTTTCTCTCCAACCGGCGGCACCAAATGTCAACACAAACTCGTTGCCGAATCATGGAGGCAGCAATGTCAATATGATCGATACAGATGAAGACTGGTGTGGAACGAAGATGATTACTCCCATCGTTCACGATGATTTGGAAAGGGTTGTCACTTCTTTAAGCGTTAAAGAAAAGAGAGAGTTTGTTATTTTGACACCTACAAAGGTTGTTGCCTTGGTGCCGTCAGAAACTCTCGTCAAGCCTAAGTTTGTTATTGAAACCGTTGTTGCTCAAGGCATGACCAGGTCTGGAAGGTGTTACACTCCTGACGAGCTTGCTCTCGGAGGACAGAAGAAGGACCAGGCTAAGAGACCGATAAGCGAAGGAGAAGCGGAAGAATTCTGGAGAAGGATGCAACCAAAGGATTATTCCATCGTCAAACATTTAGAGAAGACCCCGGCTCAGATCTCCGTGTGGTCCCTACTGATGAGCTCTCAGTCCCACAGGCGGGCCTTAATGAAAGCTCTCGATGATACATACGTACCCTCAGGTACAAGTAGTGATAACGTGGCTGCCATGATTCATCAGGTTATTCGAGGGCACCGAATCAGCTTTTGTGACGATGAGCTGCCTATTGAAGGGAGGTCACATAACAAGGCGCTACACATCACTGTGATATGTCGTGAGAAGGTCATAAATCGCGTCTTGGTAGATGACGGATCTGGCTTAAATATTTGTCCATTGTCGACACTGAAGCAGTTACGTTTTGACTTGGGGAAGTTGGAGCAAAATCAGGTCAACGTAAGGGCTTTTGATGGGGTCTAAAGAGATACCTTGGGAGCGATAAATCTGGTCATCCAAATGGGTCTGGCAGAATTCAGCGCGCAGTTCCAAGTCTTAGATATTGATACAAGCTACAACCTTCTTCTGGGAAGGCCTTTCATTCATATGGCTGGAGCTGTGCCTTCTACTTTGCATCAGATGATGAAGCTCGTTTGGAGAAATGAAGAGTTGGTTATTCATGGTGAAGGGAATCGCTCTGGTAGACAGGCGTCGATTATTGATGAAGTGTCTCGGGGTACCGATTTCTATACAGTGGAGCTGGTAAATGCCACTGGTGAGGATTTGGCCCCGCAGCCTCATATGCCTGCCGTGTATAAGATGATAGCCACTGTGATACTGCAGAATGGCTTTGAACCAGGTGTTGGATTGGGAAGAAATTCCCAAGGAATTATTGAGCCTGTTCCGGTCCCCGTCAAAGGAGCTAGATATGGTTTGGGGTACGTCCCCACAGATGATGATTTGAAGCTGAAAAAGAAGAATGATCAAGCATTAGCTAAACCAATCCCCCATCTATATCAATCATTCCCAGTTCGTGAGCATGCAGAGGAGGAGAACCTGGGGGAAGGAATCTGTGGCCTTTTTGAAGAGATAGATGCTATTATTGAAGAAGAGGTTGGTCTCCCAAACTCCTTGGTAGAAGGGCACCGTTTTATGCATGTTTTAATCGGTGGTAGTTCGGAAGAGGCCCGAGACCCACCATTTTGCATTTTAACTATTTGAACATTAAATTCCCGTCGTGATGTTCAAAAAGGCAATATGGCTCTGCCATGGCCAAAGTTTGCATTGTTTTTCAATTTTTATGAAAGCCTCTTTTATTTTTTAATTTTGTTTATTTAATCATCTGTCATGCTTTGATTTTCTAACTTCGTTTATTTATGGTTTCAGTAAGGTTTATTTTAAATCTGCCAATGTCATGTCGTGTCACGAGCTGAATGAACAAAATGAGGCAGGTGATGACGAGGTTGATGATTACGGAGAGGAAAGTGAGGAACCAGAGTATGTTGCCAAGGAATTTCGTCAGTTTGAAAATCAGTATAAACCAAATTTAGAAGAAACTGAAACGATAAACCTGGGCAACCAAGAGTGTGTCAAAGAGGTTAAAATCAGTATTCACTTGAGTGAGGATCAAAGGAAAGGACTGATTCACTTGCTTGATGAGTGCATTGATGTGTTCGTTTGGGAAGTCAGTGACATGCAAGGGTTGAGTACCGATGTGGTGTCTCACAAATTACCGATTAATCCAAGGTTTGAGCCGGTAAAGAAAAAAACTCGGAAGTTCAAGCCTGAGTTGAGTTTAAAGATTAAAAAAGAGATCACCAAGCAGATTGAGTCTCGGCTGGTAGAAGTGACTCAATACCCAACATGGTTGGCCAACGTTGTTCCGGTCGCCAAAAAAGATGGGAAAATCAGAATTTGTGTCGATTACAGGGATCTCAACAAAGCTAGTCCTAAAGATAATTTTCCATTGCCAAATATTCATATTTTGATTGATAACTGTGCTAAGCATGAAATGCAGTCATTTGTGGATTGTTACGCAGGTTATCATCAGATTTTGATGGATGAGGAAGATGCAGAAAAGACAGCTTTTATTACACCTTGGGGTGTATATCATTACAGAGTGATGTCGTTTGGCCTCAAGAACGCCGGTGCCACTTACATGAGAGCTATGACGACTATTTTCCATGACATGATTCATAAGGAGATTGAAGTGTACGTGGACGATGTCATAATCAAATCTCGTGAGAGTTCGGATCACTTGACGCATCTAAGGAAATTCTTTGATCATTTGCGTCGTTACAACTTGAAGTTAAATCCTGCCAAATGCGCTTTTGGAGTTCCAGCCGGCAAGTTGTTGGGATTTATAGTCAGCAGAAGGGGTATTGAACTCGATCCTTCAAAGGTTAAAGCAATTCAATAATTACCCCCGCCGAAGACGAGAAAAAAGGTAATGAGTTTCTTAGGAAGGTTGAACTACATCAGTCGATTCATAGCTCAATCAACCATGGTGTGTGAGCCTATCTTCAAGCTGTTAAAGAAAGACGCTCCGACAAAGTGGACTGAAGAGTGTCAGACTGCTTTTGATGCTATCAAGAACTATTTGTCAAATCCGCCAGTATTGGTTCCTCCGCGAGAAGGGAGTCCCTTGTTGTTGTATTTGTCCGTCTCAGATAGTGCATTTGGATGCGTGCTCGGTCAACACGACGAGACAGGGAAGAAGGAAAGAGCTATCTATTACATAAGCAAGAAGTTTACTCCATTTGAGTCTCGTTACACTCTGTTGGAGAGAACATGTTGTGCTTTGACTTGGCTTGCTCAGAAATTGAGGCATTACTTGTCTTCTTACACTATATATCTCATTTCCAGAATGGACCCGTTGAAGTATATTTTCCAGAAGGCGATGCCAACCGGAAAATTAGCTAAATGGAAAATGTTGTTGAGTGAATTTGATATTGTGTATGTGACTCAAAAGGCGATAAAGGAACAGGCCTTGGCTGATCACCTTGCAGAGAATCCTGTTGACGAAGAATATGAACCGCTCAAGACTTATTTTCATGACGAAGAAGTGTCATTTGTAGGTGAAGATATTTCTGAAGCATATCCTGGTTGGAGATTATTCTTTGATGGAGCAGCAAATCACCAAGGAAAAGGTATTGGGGCGGTTCTAGTGTCAGAATCTGGTCAACACTATCCCATGGTAGCTAAGCTCCGATTTGATTGCACGAACAACATGGCCGAATATGAAGCTTGTGTTCTGGGCTTGAAAATGGCCATCGACATGAACGTCTACGAGTTGTTGGTTATTGGAGACTCAGATCTTTTGATTCATCAAGTTCAAGGAGAATGGGATGTAAAGAACCCGAAGATTATACCGTACGTGCAGTATGTACAGAAGTTGTGCAAAAGATTTCGCAAGATCGAGTTTAGACATACTCCCAGAATACAGAATGAGTTGGATGATGCCATTGCCACCATCGCTTCAATGATTAGACATCCAGATACTGATTATATTGATCCTTTGGATATAGAGTTGAAAGAACATTCAATCCATTGTTCACATGTCGAAGCAGAACCAGACGGTTTACCATGGTATTTAGATATAAAAAAGTATTTGGAGTCCGGAAGTTATCCTGAAGATGCTACATCCAACTAGAAGAAGTCGATACGCCGTATGGCTCTCAATTTCTTTCTAAGCGGAGAGATCCTTTATAGAAGGACTCCAGATTTAGGTCTTCTTAGATGTGTCGATGCTGTTGAAGTTGCAAAGCTTATTGAACAGATACATGCAGGAGTTTGTGGCACGCATATGAATGGCCTCACTTTGGCAAGGAAAATCCTTCGAGCAGGTTATTTTTGGATGACTATGGAGAATGATTGTTGCAAGTTTGTGCAGAAGTGTCATAAATGTCAAGTGCATGGTGATTTGATACGAGTACCGCCTCATGAACTTAATGCTATGAGTACCTTGGCCGTTTGTAGCTTGGGGCATGGATGTCATCGGTCCGATAGAGCCAGCCGCTTCCAATGGACATAGATTTATCTTGGTTGCTATTGATTACTTCACTAAGTGGGTGGAAGCAGCTTCTTACAAGTCGGTAACCAAAAAAGTCGTAGCTGATTTTGTTCGCAATAATTTAATATGCAGGTTTGGAGTACCAGAATCCATCATTACTGACAACGGTGCAAATCTCAATAGTCACTTGATGAGAGAGATATGTGAGCAATTTAAGATTACTCACCGAAACTCAACCGCTTATCGTCCTCAAATGAATGGAGCTGCAGAGGCTGCCAATAAGAATATTAAGAAGATTCTGAGTAAAATGATTGATAATCACCGAGGTTGGCATGATATGCTGCCATATGCTTTGTTGAGTTATCGAACGACTGTCAGAACGTCGACTGGAGCTACTCCATACTTGCTAGTGTATGGAACAGAAGCAGTCATCCCTGCCGAAGTTGAGATACCATCCTTGAGAATTATCCAAGAAGCTGAGCTAAGTAATGCTGAATGGGTTAGCAAGAGAATTGATCAGTTAACGCTGATCGATGAAAAGAGAATGGTTGCCGTTTGTCATGGTCAGTTGTATCGACAAAGAATGATTCGTGCTTTCCACAAGAGAGTCAGAGCCAGAATTTTTGAAATCGGTCAATGGGTCCTTAAGCGCATTTTTCCTCATCAAGACGAGTACAAAGGAAAATTCGCACCAAATTGGCAAGGACCCTACATGGTTCGCAAGGTATTATCTGGAGGTGCTTTGGTCCTGTCGGAGATGGATGGCACCGCATGGCCGAAACCGATCAACTCAGATGCTGTCAAGAGATACTACGTGTGAAGATTCGGTTTGCGTTTTACTATTTTCTTGTAATTGTTCATTTGCTTGTATTTGCTTTGTTTTAAATTTTTATCCCTCTTGTAATGAACTACGTATGACCTGAATTCTCAAGAATGAGATACGTAGGCGGCCTATGTCGGCCTCGGTCACCCCATCTATCCCCTTTAAATACTTCTTTGTATTTGAACTACGTTCGACCTGAATTCTCAAGAATTAGATACGTAGGCGGTCTATGTCGGCCTCGGTCGGTTTTCCTTTGCAATTTTATTATCTTCGCCAGCTTTGAGGGGAACTACGTTTAACCTGATTCCTGCCTCAACGGGATACGTAGGCGCCACAAGGATTCGGTCATAATCCCGTAAGATTTCTATTCCTCTTTACAATAGAAACTGGGACAGAATTTTTGAGGGGGACTCAAAAATTCTCTAGAAGAAGAATTTTCCTCAACAAGCCAAGATTGAAGGTACTTGGAGATTCGCAACTGGGACAGAAATTTTGACGATGGCCTCAAAATTTCAAACATGGGTTTATCGACAATCTAGAATGACTCTGAATACTCCCCACCGCATAATCATACATACCTCCTAATCATCAAGCTCAGAGAAACTCGATAAGCCTGACGTGACATGACACTTGGCAATGACCCTTTTCAAAATTCACTTCTTAAAGATTTTCTTTTTATGTTTTATTTGTTTTGACATAAATATTCTGTCTTGTCTATCAAGAGTCAGGAGATCTGGAAAACAACCAGAGATAGCAGGACGAGGAGCGGACGATTGAAGAATCGACACAGATCAGTTCGTTTTAAAACTAACAATTTTTCTGTGGATGCAGGTTTATATCTTTGCTTTGATATCAGCAGATTCCTCCGATCGATAAATATGGAGAAGTCAAGGGAAGAGAAAACTCTCCCAAAATTATTAGTTTTCCTGGATTGCAGGAACCATGTTATATTGCCTACGTCGAAGACTTGGGAATATGATTTGTTTATTTCAGTCAATTCCCAACAACATGAAGTTTATAAGGAACGTCAAGCTAGATTCGAAGGTAAATCAAGTGAGGAAGAGTTTGCGGTTGTCGTAAAAGACATCATCTGCATCATAATGACAGATATGATATATACATTACCCGGAAGGTTTATTTACTTTATTATCGATCAAGATGTTACATTACCCCGAGGGGTCATTTATATTGTTGCCGATCAAGACGATATACTATCCGGAAGTTATTTTACCATTATCGTCAATTAAGACGACATGATTATCTAGAAGACACTCAGAAGATCACTACGTTGCTCGATTTAAGCACTATCTTCATTTGGTACCAAGGATGACATCAAGATTTAATCACAAGAGGATATTTATGCCCTGCAGAAGATCATGCATCGCGAGTCAATATTCATGCATCGCGGAAGATCATGCATCGCGAGTCAATATTCATGCATCGCGGAAGAACATGCATCGCGAGTCAATATTCATGCATCGCGGAAGAACATGCATCGCGAGTCAATATTCATGCATTGCGGAAGATCATACATCGCGAGTCAATATTCATGCGTCGCAGAAGAACACGCATCGCGAGTCAATATTCATGCATCGCGGAAGAACATGCATCGCGAGTCAATATTCATGCATCGCGGAAGATCATGCATTGCGAGTCAATATCCAATCATCGCAAGAAGATTTCACGCCTCGCGGAATTTATGCATTGAGAGAAGATTTCATGCCTCGCAAAAATTTTATACATCGCAAGAAGATTTCATACCTTGCGGATTTTATGCATCGTGAGGAGATTTCATGCCTCGCAGAGATTTATACATCGCAAGAAGATTTCATACCTTGCGGAATTTATGCATCGCGAGAAGATCTCATCCCTCGCAAAATTTTATACATCGCAAGAAGATTTCATACCTTGCGGAATTTACGCATCGCGAGAAGATTTCATCCCTCGCAAAAATTTATACATCACAAGAAGATTTCATACCTTGCGAAATTTATACATCACGAAAAGATATGCATGCCCCGCAAGAAATCATGCACTACCATGGTAAAGGCATGCATCACAAAGGAAATATTTACCCCTCAACATCAACTGCATCTTTATTTGACAAGTTTGAATGCCAAGAGAATCATCGAAAACAACGAAAAAAATATCAACATTGCATCAGCTTTTATTTATTTTGACGTCGAATGAGGAGTACATTGAAGATTATATTGCAAACACAAGTTATAAGTTTTATTTGCTTTACGTCAAACCAATCGAGTTGACGTCAAATGTCGAGGAGAACAATTAAGTGTCGATACGGTAAAAGACACTGTCTCCCATTTAAATTGCATTTTAGGCTGACGATTTTATCTCAGTCTTTGTCGAGATCATCCGAAAGGATGAATTCTTCAAAACATACCACAGGTGAGGACGATATCGAAAGGGATGCAGCACAACGTGGAACTTTTTCTTAGCAGCGAACTGGGACATAGTCCAAAGAGGAGTGTCAAACTCTTAGGACGCAAGCAGAGGAGCGACTTCCACCACAATCAAACCACACCCCTATCTTAAGACATGTGGGTTTTTCTTCGTTTTGTCAGTTTCAGTTTTGCACCCGAAATTTTGGTCTACCGGAGGCAAGTTGCCAATCTGAGTGACGATGTACCAAGAGTTTTGGTAATTATGTCCGTGTAAGTTCTTAATTATGGGTGTGAAGCACGCCACTTCATGGCTAAGAGGTTACAAGCCTTCTTTTCATACTCGACTTAATTTGTCACTTATCCGGAACCAAATGTTATCTAGCATAATAGATTTCCTTTTTGACCGATTGAGTCGAACTACAAACAGCCTGATTCCTAGGTTTAAGGATATGTAGGCGAGCTCAATTTTGAAAACTCGGCTGTATTCCAATATTCGCCCTAAAATCCTATTCCCGAGCATTTCGATCCCTTCATAATCCGGTATCGAGATGACTTTTGAATTTTCTCAAATCGTGTGTTAAATCAAGCTTACCGAACTACAAGTGGCCTGAATTCTCATATAACCTGAGATATGTAGAAAACCCATTTTCGGGGTTCGGCCATAATTTCTAAAGTCCGTACCAAATCTCTTTCCTAAAAGATGAAGATGAGGTCGGTCAAAACTAGTTTGGTCAATTTCATTTTTCTCAAATTTCTTGCATCAATCCAAGTAAAATGAGGGACAGTTGTTGACACCCGAATTTTGACCCTACTCGATAGTTTAATTACCAAGCTTCTCGAGTTTAAACAATTTAAAGTAATTAATTTTATAAGTTTCAAAAATATATATAATAATAATAATAATAATAATAATAATAATAACAATGATAAAAGATAACATTTTGCAAGTTATTCTAACTAGTTTTGTTAATTTCTATATTTTAGATAACATAACGATTTTACAAATTACGCATACAATTAAATCGTCTTAAAAGATTTTATTTCATTTAAATGCTTTACTATTAAGTTTAGCCCTATAATAGCTTTCATTGGGGTTTAGTTATTTTGTCTCATTTAAAATTGAGAAGCTTGTTAATTATCTCATATTAATTCGTCTTAACGATTTATTTATCTCAACTTGAACTAAATTTGGGCCATTCTTTAAATACCAAATTGACCCAACTCTCTTAAACTTTCCTAGCCCACTTTCTTTCGAACATTAAGACTAAAATTGGGCCTCTCCTCCAATTTTCAGCTGGCTCAACACAATAAGTCTTCCACCCTTTTTCCCATTTTTACAAAAAAAAAAAATGCCCAATCTTTCCTCAAGAGAGAACTCCAAGTCAGCCCCTCCCTGAAATTCCTTTTTTCAGCCCACTTATTTTTTTCCAATTTCCCAACCCATCTGAAAACCCAACGCTTCACAGCCTCCCCAACGCGACAAATTCCCAGAAAAAGGCGACCCCCAACAACAAGGCGATAGAGCAGAGCGCGGTGGCTTCACGCTCTCGCGTCGCTCTTCTATTTTCCCGTTGGGATCAGCTTTTGGAACGAATCTCTCTGCGCTCGTACGGATCTGGAAGAAAGCAGCAGTGAGTCACGCGAAATTGTCCTTACATTTTAGGATTGAGCCGCGTGGCATAGCAAAGACGATAGAGCTATTTTGGGGCGTTGATTCCCCTATTTCCCCTTTGGAATAGGACGGAATAGGAGATAATCTTCAGAGTTTTGTTTGCTCTGTTTTGGGGTGGGAATTCAAATTTTTCTTTAGGATTCGAGATGGGCTTTTGGACCCGAAGTGATCGATATTTGCCCCGATTCTGAACCCTAGTTTCCGGTATAAGTATTCATCTTCTTCATTTGTGTGAAGGGGAGAAGAAAGAGAAAAAAAAAAGAAGAAGAAGAAAAAGGGGAAAATTTTCCAAGAGAAAATCTTCAAGAAAGTTGAGGCTAAAGGAAATTTGAGTGAAAACATCTGCCTATACCAAATACGTTCCAAAAAGAGGCAAGAAAAGTGTCTAATCATTGATATTCTAGGGTTCAAAGCTTTTTTCTTGGTTACTGTTTGGTCCCGAGTTTTGTGGTGAGCACTTGTTGCTCGCTTCTACCTGCGCTTTCTTTCGTCCGCTGCCACCGGAAAGTGTCTGCGCTTGTGTGGTAAAGGTCGTCACTCTCGAGCTCGTCCGTTCTAGTTCCTGCTCCAGAGAAGGTACTTCCTTTACCATTTTTTTTTTTAATCCAGTTTGTTTAGCTCCCTATCTTATTGTTGTGTTTATGTGTGTTGATTATATATTACTATTTTATTCTTATTTCTTATTATATTATTATTATCATTATTATTATTATTATTATTATTTGTTTCTATATAGATATTGAGTGTTATGTGATTAGTATAATTCCATTTGAGTAGTCCAGTATCTCGAATGTTTTCTTTAGTTGTCAACTAGCTTATTAAAATCTTACTTGTTGGACTCATTTTTAAATCCTTTATTAAATATGTGCTTGATTGCCCTTGGGGTTAACATGTAGACTAGTCGAGAGTGTCATGTTCATAGTTAAATTAGCATGATAATGGGATGTGTTGTAAGTGTGTTCGAGCTTTAGTTGTTTCCACGTATCTCCTAAAAAATCTCAACTTTTAAGAAAGGGACTTTTCTTTTCCTTACATGATAAATTTGTTTAGTTAAATACATATTTTGAATATGCTTCTATCGTTTTATTTAGTCATTTTTTTTTGTAAAAATAAACAAATAAATTAGAGTTTACGTATGCAACTTTACTCTAGTTCTGTCTTGAAAATGTTGTTGAAAGTCTAGCCTAAGTTCATATGATCTAAATTCATATTTGTTTACTGATTTATCCCTTTGCACAAGTTGGTTTAAAATCTTGTTTATGTCTAACTTTGATGTTTCGCCTGCTTACTGTTTTCTTTTCATAATTCTTCAGTTAGCTATTTGATGACATATCAAATAACTATTAAGTTATAAAGAGTTCGAATCCTTGTTTTTTTTTCCAATTAAATTAGGAGTAGCATTTACGAATCTTCTTCACCATAGTATTACTTGCCATGTTAATTTAATTATTGTATATGTGATTTTTGGTTGGTCATAACTTCAAATAGCTATTGATTTGATTATTGGTTTGTTTCTTTTAAATAATTGGTTTATGTGTTGACCGAGTGATTATGCCTTGTCTTCGTTTTATTATCGTGAAAATGGAGAATAATCATTCACTGTTTTGGTATCATATGAGTAATGGTCAACATGCCACTGGCACATTTTATTTGATCACAATAGAGTTTTGCTGCTTATGGGAAATTCAGCATATGTTATCTTAACATTGTTTTGAACAAGTTACTAACCTATTTATTTTTTGCTACATGTGACAATAATCCGAGTCCATTTTGGATCCCACCCTGCATATCCACGTTGATTTCCTATTGAGTCTAGCCCGCTTCAAAATTGACGAACAGGTCTCCAAAATTCGAAGAATATGAAACCAGTGGAAGAGTTGAAGAATTTGGGGCAATAGGCCCACATTTTATTTTATTTTTATTTTCATTTTTATTTTTTGTCGTATTGTATTTATTTTGGGCCTAAGCCCTTGTCGTCTTTTATTTTCCTATTTATTACTACATATGCTTAGTCTAGACAGGTACTCGAGATGACCAAACGGGTCAAAAACCTAAAAGTAGGCGGGTCCAAGATTCTGGTCAAGGCGAACAGAACCCGGAGTTGGACCCAATATCTCTCTCCCTATCTCTTTTACATGCTTTGAATCATTTGCCTTGTTGATTTATCGTTAAGTTTAAAGTTAGAAAATCCGAATCCCCACAAATGCCATAAATGTTTTTATCGACTTAAGATTAAAATAATTTTGCAAACAAATGAAATGATCTAAAAAATAAGTTGGTATTTTAGTTCTCTCTATCTTTCAAAACTTTTTTATCAATGCCATTTATTAGCCAAGCCATGTTAGTTGTTGGATAACAGTAGGTTAGCGGAACGTCTTAGGTGCTTTCAAAACCTTCCCAAGACGTTAATAAGAATCCCCGAACCCTTTTAAATATTTTCAACTGATTTTTCTGTTAAGTCTTTTGAAAAACAAAAGTTTTCTTAATTTTTCTCAAAATTAAGTGGCGACTCTAAAAAGTCGAAAACTTATGAAAAATCTTCTTCTTTTTTTTCGATAAAACAGCAGCCATTTGGATGGCTGCTTTGCTATCATTGAACACTGTAATATGTAGTTGAATTTGAATTTCAAGATCTTTGATTAAACCGACAATCCAAGTTAGTTCAGCAACTGTAGAGGCTAGACTTCTATATTCTAATTCAGTTGAACTTGTAGATAAAGTAGACTGTTTTTTGATTTCCATGAGATCAGTGAATCACCCAGCTTAACTGTAAATCTTGTCACAAACTTCCTAGAAAAAGCACAAGCAGCCCAGTCTGCATAACAGTGAGCTGTGAGGACATCTTTCTTGTTACTAGATAATAGCAACCCTTATCCTGGTTTATCTTTTACATATCTAACTATCCTTAGTGATGTATTCATATGAGACTGCTTTGGTTTATGTAGAAATTGACTGAGTGTTTGAACACTGTAAGCTATATCAGGTCTGGTAACTGTTAAATATAAAACCTTTCCCACAAGCCTTTGATAGGCACTCTGATCAGCTAGTGTTTCATCATTTGAGCTTATAGCTTCTTTGATATGTTGATCATATTCATTGGTGGTTAACTTTGTTGTAGTATCAATAGGAGTAGATGCTGGTTTTGATGCACTAAGACCAGTTTCTGATATAAGTTCAAGAGCATATTTCATTTGATGCATAACAATGCCTTGTTGAGGCCTTGCAAACTCTATAACCAAGAAATACTTTAATTCTCCAAGATCTTTGATCTTAAAAGCCTTATGTAGAGATGTTTTTGTTGCTAGGATCTGCTCCAAATTGTCTTCAGTGACCAATATGTCATCTACATATACCAATACAATAATCATTTCTCCATCTATTTTCTTGATGTATAGAGAGTGATCAAATCGACTTTGTCTGAAACCACACCTGATTAATGCTTCTGTCAGTTTTGCATCCCATTGCCTTGGTGCTTCCTTTAATCCATATAAGAATTTTGAGAGTCTACATACATTCTCCCCCTGACTCTGAAATCCTTCAGGAAGAGCCATATATATTTCATCTTCAAGATCACCTTGTAGAAAGACATTAAAGACATCCATCTGATGATTATGCCATTGTCTAGATGCTGCAATAACTAAAACAGTCCTTAGAGTCACCATTTCAACCACTTGACTAAATGTTTTTTAATAATCAATACCCTTTTTGTTTTACTATATCCTTTAGCCACTAACCTTGATTTAAACCTTTTTATTTCACCAGTGGACTTGTATTTGACCTTATATATCCACTTGCAACCAAATGGTTTCTTGCCTTCATGCAGTGGTACCACTGTCCAAGTATTATTGTTTCAAGGGCTGGTATTTCAGTCTTCATGGCTTCTACCCACCTAAGGTCCTTGACAGCTTCTTCATATACAGTAGGTTCCACAATGTTAGAAAACTTGGACAAGTAACATTGATATTTAGGAGAAATAGTATCATATGAAATGTATCTAGAGAGTGCATAAGGCACATTCTCATTAATACTCAAGGACACAAAATCCTTCATCCATGCAGGAGGTTGTTTACCCCTGCAGGATCTTCTTTCAGTCACAACCTGAGTTCTTTCAACTATAGGTTGAGTTCTTTCAGTTACAGGCTGAGTACCCCTGGACATAGGTGTTGATGCAGTACCAACAGGTACAATATAAGTTATAGAACCTATATTTTGTGAGATGTCTTAAGTAGCATTAGTCTGAATAAATGTGCCTCTTGATGTGCTAAAATTTTCTTGACCCAACTCTTGAGATATTGAAGGAAACAACTGATATCGAGTATGCTGAGTATATTTGAAAGGGAACAAGTCTTCTCTAAAATTGACCTCCCTATGCACAAAAAAACTGTTATTAGTAAGATCAAACAATATATAACCCTTCCTTGTTTCTGAATACCCCATATGCACAACTTTCTTGGTCCTAGGCATAAGTTTATCTTGATCATGTAATATTTTTACATGACATAAACACCCTAGAACCTTCAAGTGTGCAAGAGATGGTTTTATGTTATATAATTTCTTATATGTAGACATATTTTGCAGTATAGTAGAAGGCATTCTATTGATCAATATGTGGCAACTTTAATTCAATAACCCCAGTATTTGAGAGGTATATTTGCCAGACATCTTATTGCTCTAGTTATTTCTAGTAAATATCTATGCTTTCTTTCAACAACTCCATTTTGTTGAAAAGTATAAAAAAATATGAGGTTTGATGTATTATGCCTAAACTATCTAGTAAATCAGCAAGAGAGTGATTAATGAACTCAGTCCCATTATCAGTTCTTATTACCTTTATGCTTGTGTCAAATTGTGTTCAAACATAAGAGATAAAGTGTTGAATAACTACAAGCGTATCAGCTTTGAGTTTAAGTAAAAGCACCCAAGTCATTCTTGAAAAATCATCTTTTATAGTCACGAAACATTTTCCATCACAAGTAGGCACCTTATAAGGTCTCCACACATCCATATGCACTAGATCAAATGCATTCTTAGTAAAATTAGATGACTTTACTGGAAAAGTTAACCTAGCATGTCTAGCACATGGACATACATGGCATTTTCCTATAGTATTTGTTATGTAAGAAATTTTACTAGGAAACAAATGACATAACACACTAGATGACACATGACCCAGCCTCTTGTGCAAAAGTTCTATAGTAGTCCGATCAATAGCAGCTAGGCTGAGATAATTAGCAGTCAATCCATATGTATTTTTCCTATGTCCAGGAAGTTGTTTATGATGAATTAGTAGATAATAGAGACCAGCTCTTTCTCTACCAATCTCCTTCACCTTTCCACTGTAGTGATCCTAAAAAACACAAAAGTTAGGATAAAATATAGCTGAACAATTGAATTGTTTAGTTGCCTTTGAAACAGATAAAAGATTGTATTGGAACTGTGGAAGATGTAGCACACCAAGAATAGTGTTGTTAGCTGAAATATTACTAGAACCAGTGTGTATAACAATAACTACATCTCCATTAGGTAATGTGACTCTTTTTTCAGTTCTAGGTACATATATATAATCTTTGTTTAGAAGCTTTATAACTAAAGCCATATGATTAGTTGCCCCTGTGTCAATGATCCACTCAGATGAATCACAGTCTAGTTCAAGAGCATTAGGTATACCTGACAGATTAGTTGATGTCATTAAAGTCGTTGGTTGTGTTTGTTGTTCCAACATCTTACAGATTTGTTCATATTGTTCAGAGGTGAATCTTGGAGGAGCAGTCATATTAGCTAGCTATAGTGATGATCCACCTTACATCTGTTGAGAAAAGTTGTTGTTGTAATCCTCACACCCTTGTTCATGAGAATGATGTAGCTGAATACAACCATGTGAATGATGTAGCTGACTACAACCATATGTGCGTGCCTCCTCAACCACAACATTGTGTGTACCTGCTCCCATTCTTCTTTGTTTATACCTGTGATCATAAGAGTTGTTGTAGTACCTATTTTCAGCCCCTCTTTTCAACTCTCCATACTTGGGATGTCCTGGTGGATATCCAACCAATTTGTATTTACCTTTAAATTTCCCTTTAACTTTCAATGATCACACACCATATTAGGATTATAAGTAGATGTATATGCTCTTTTTTTTATATCCATCTTGGTAGCTCTGACTGCTAGACTTGGAATACATGACTATATCAGACATCCCAGGCATTGGACCTAACAGCCCCGAGGCATTAACATCTTGAGCCACACTTTTTTTTACTCTCATCACTACTCACCATTGAGTAAGCTCCATTTACTCTTGGTAAAGGAACCATCAACAAGATTTTACTTCTTGCTTGTGATTATGTCTCATTCAAGACCATCAGAAACTGATACAACTTTTGTCGCAACACATATATAATAAACTCCTTGGACTTCTCACAATTGCAGGCTGGGAATGGAACCATGGATTCAAATTCATCCCATAATTCCTTCAATTTACTGACTGAACCCATTGGGATATGGTGGCTATTTCTTGATGAAGATTAAAAGATCTAGACAAATCTTTCTTTTAAATCTTGGCACACAGCCTGAGCAATTGAGGCATACACTACTCGACACTGAATTCATGAGCCAAGACAATACTATGACATTTACTCTTTCCCATTGATTCCAAAGCTCAACAGGAAAACTTTCTTTCTTCCAAGATCCATCTACTAAACCAACCTTATTCCTTCCTAATAAGTCTATCCTAATAAATTTACTCCACATCCCATAATTTTCACTTCCTTTTAATTGAAACAAAATAATGGTCATACCTGATACATCAGAATTTGACAGGTACATGGTTGAAATCCATAGGAGCTTGCAAGCCTTGAACCAATGTTGGTACACTATTTGTAGCAGTCATGTTTATTTGATCTACAGTACCATTAATTGTTGTATTAGTCATCCTTTATTGAATTTAACCTAGATTGTTGAAGAGATGCAATCGCAATACAAAGAACCAAGAACAAAGCGTGAAATCTCCATAATCAATTACAGACGAACTATGTTCGGCACAGCTCTGATACCATGATGATTTATGAACAGTTTACTGTATATTTAGATAAGAAGAAGATGAAGGAAGAAGATGAAATAACTCTCTGATTGTATATCCCAATAAGTCTGATCTTCAATGTACAAGATCCTCATATTTATAGTCTATGAGGATAAATAACCAAATAGCTATACTAACTAACTTAACTGTATGCTAACTAACTTAACTTTCATTCTAACTAATTCTTGTGAATCTCCTCAACAAGATCGAAAATCTACCAGCACTATAAAACAATTATCCAAAGAAACTGAATCAACAATACAGTAAAATAATACCGATCGCCGGAGATAGAGAATTCCACCCAGTTGCCTTTTTGTGATGGTCTGTTATTGTTGTTGTTCATCGGAGACAAAATCTCGCTAGTGGTCTGGGAGTTAGGTTCCATTTCACCGGAGATGGGTGGTTTTAGGTTGGGCTTCGTTGCTGGGCGTTGGAACTTGAAGCTCTGAGTTCGCCAATAATAAAGAAATCTGACAACTGGTAGTGTTGCAGTTGTTTATAGTGTGATCTGGAGTTTGTTGTTTCTAGCAACAAAAGAGAGAAGGAAATGGGGTTGTTTGGAGCTGATTTTTAGCATGAGGAAGAGAAAAGGGGTGATCGGAGTTATTTTTTTGCCGGAGAAAAGAGATGAAAGAAGATGGTGAAGGTGGAAGGTTTATTTTGGTTTTTTGGCGATTTGGGGGTTTGGTATTAGCGACTATTCTTCGCAGGAAACAAAGCTTAGAGCTCATTATTCACCCGAAAAGGGCTTATGGTAGAGGGTTTGAGGTCTGGTCGAAATAGTGAAGGAAAGAGACGGTTTTCTTGTTGTTTGGAGGTCTGGAAATGCTGGTAGCAGTAGTAAAGGAAGAGATGACGGGTTGATGTTGTTGACTTGAAAAATGTTATGAACGGAGATAGGGTTTTGGGTAGTGGACTCGCCGGATTTCGGCGGAACTTCGGTGAACTTGTCACCGAAAAATAATGAACAATAAAAGAATAAAAAATCTGAAAAAAATACCCCCTATAATCTTTCCACCACCTTTAACCTAGTATTCTATATATAGGGAGTTGAAAACTACAAATTGTACAATATCCCTATCTTAAAACCGTTGCCTAAATCACCAGTTAATAAAATATCTGTGTATGAATTTCTGGACTGTGCAAAAATATCAAAATAAATATTAATAAATGTAACAAAGAAAATGAATAAGAAAAATGTAATGAACGTAACCAATGACATGTAAAACAATGCGATTTAACAGAAATAATGATTTTATAAAAATGAACAAATATTTGAACGTCTGACTGTGAAAAAATAATATAAACAGAACTAACCAATAAAAATTATAATACTTTTAGAAAAAAAAAAGATAATTATCAACAAGTTGCATTAAAGTGACAATACATGTATTTTGAATTATTTAAAAAATAAAATACTCAAAAAGTATTAATTTTAGAACTATCAGATCAAAATTTGGTGTCAATAATTATAAGAAAGGATCTTCTGTAACATTTAATATTAGTGATTCGCATGTTATTTATACTACTTATAACAGAATTCCATTGTTCGGTAATGTACATGTAGTCTTTTCATGTTAGTGTACTCTTCAACTATACGCATATACTATTCACAAATGTCAAGGGTGCATATAAAATTTGCCAACAATAATGTATTCTTGGAGAATCCGACACGGATGCGGCCGTGCGACATCAAAAATAAAGAGTCTGCGCAAATTAGATGTCCACTTCATAGATGACTATACATTATATTAATATGATATGTTTTTGGCCTTTTAAACATTGATTTACTTTTACTGAAGATAGTAGGTATCTGCTGTAAACATGGAAACACACAATACAGTTTGGAATTTGCTATACTGAACAAACAAGGAAGGTAACTTCTTCACTCTTCTTGTTTTATATGCTTAGTTATGACATCCAAAACTCACGTTTCCTATTCCATGTTGTACTTAAATTTATTTTTCTGTGCTTACACTTGTTTACAATTGGATGTACGTACTATAGTGTGCATCGGTGCCTTTTTGTGTTCTCTGCATATTGTTGTTAACTTACGTGATTCGTAATAGACATTTAGTATCTTAACACTCAATTTATTTGCAAATATTTAGAGGCATGACACAAACATCAAGTTATGGAACTAATAGTTTAGGTTGGGTTGTAGGGCGGGATGATCATGATAAACGAGCTTCTTAGCGAAATGGTAATTGAGATTCAATGTTGAGGACACTGCTTTATGGAGAAATGTTATCACATTAAAGCATGGACAGTCTAATGAATGAGTACTTTCCTTGTATTAGGATACTTCTTCTATAGTAAGTCATCATTGAAGGATGTAAAAGTTATCTAGAACAGGTCGCCGCTGAAGATCAATTCGAGAGTTAATTGTCTAGAGATGTTTGCAATTTTCTTATGTGCAGTTTCTACAAATGAATCTGACAAGTCTAACTTTTCTCATGGTGAGTTATTCTGGAGTTTTCTGCCTCATATTTTGATGAGTACTCACTAGTTTTGTTTATATAATTATATCTAATAATGTTGGTAATGTCACATATATCCTTTGTTTCTTGTTTTTTTTCTAAAAAAACTTAGACATGTTTGATATTATCTTTTGTGTAGTTGCTACAAATGAATCTGACAAATCTCACCTTTTTCATGCTAAGTTATCTTAAAGTTCTATACAAAATTTCTCTTTAACTTTTCCAACTGAATTTTTACCAACTTGTAGCTTTGTGCTTTTCCTTCATTACACCAGTGTAGAATCTTAACTTTAACTTTGAATTTGATCTCCATGTTAATAATCTTAATTCTATAATATGTTTCATACCTTCATTTTCACTCTTTAGCATATATATACAATCACGAGATATCATGAAGACTCAATGAAAAGAAAAGAGAGAAATACATAAACCATAAACCGACTCAATGTAATCAAAACCAATTTTTCACTTCTGTTGTATTCGAACGAAGATTACATTTTTCCTATATATATGTTCAAAGGGAAAATTGAGGTTACTCTTTGCCATTATTTAATAATGCCAACGCATTTTATAGTGAATAAGCATTTTCCCTACAAGCCTCATTATGTATCTCACTAATATTTTTATTATTTTTTTCGATGTTCCTTAAATTCATATTCGGCTCGTGCTAAGCACGGGCTTCCCCATCTAGTTTCAAATTAAATAACCAAACCACCTAAAATTTTCTATATTTTATAGTCTATGCAATAAAATTAAATAATTATAGGTCATACAATTAAATAATAATTACTATTTTATATTTGGAATTATTTTAACTATAGTGATGTAACATGTGTGTGATTTCCTTTTTTGTAAATTTTTTTAACTATCTTTTCATAACCTTCGTATTTATAGAAAAATAAATGTAGATGATAATAATAATAATAATTTTTTGGTTTTAAAAATTAAATTTTGATAATAACTTAGCAATTTAAAATTTATTGAATGGGAGTGATTTTTTTCGTTAACACCTCTACCAGGCAGTTTACAAACTCTTGCAAACTTCAGCCTCACACTCTCACGTTTTTGAATAAGTCTTAAAGGACCTAACTTTATTTTAGGCAGAAAATCAAAGTAATGAACACAACATTTTACATGAACTCTTTTCAATCTTATATTAATAACAAAATCAATATAAGGAAAGGCTTCACGAATTTGTCTAAGACCAGAACATTCCTCTTATGCCTTAGGCGATTTTCCACCTTTTTAAAATTTCTGCACAAAGCAGTTACAACAGTTACATAGTCAGTTTCATTTGACATGTGTCCAATACTTGTCTTGACAGAATTCAAACTAAGTCTTAACAACTATAATTAAGGGGGGCGGCGGTACCGGAATCGGGACTACCAGACCGGTAAGTTCCGGAACCGGTACGGAACCGGTACCAAGCGAACCGGTAACGTTCTGGAACCGGAACCGGACCGGACCGGTAGACCGGTAAAAAATATTGGTTCCATACCGGTCCGGAATGAAATCGGTAATGGACCGGACCGGACCGGACCGGTAAACCGGGACGGACCGGTTTTTTTTTTTTTTTTTAAACACTAATTTTAATTATTTAAACAATGATTTAATTTTATTTAATTCAGTATAATTTAATTAAAAAATTTAAAAATTTAAAACTTTAAAGTTATAAAATTTAAATTTTAAATTTTTAAAGTTTGAAACTTTAAATTTCAAACTTTATAGTTTGTAAAATTTAAATTTCAAATTTTTAAAGTTTGAAACTTTAAATTTCTAACTTATAGTTTGTAAAATTTAAATTTCAAATTTTTAAAGTGAAACTTTAAATTTCAAACTTTAGAGTTTGTAAAATTTAAAATTCAAATTTTTAAAGATTGAAACTTTAAATTTCAAACTTTATAGTTTGTAAAATTTAAATTTCAAATTTTTAAAGTTTGAAACTTTAAATTTCAAAGTTCAAATTTTAGAGTTTGTAAAATTTATATTTCAAATTTTAAAGTTTGAAAGTTTGAAAATTTTAAATTTAAACTTTTAAGTTATAAAATTTAAATTTCAACTTTTAAAGTTTGAAAGTTTTAAATTCAAACTTTTAAAGTTAGAAAAGTTTAAATTCAACATTTTAAAGTTTCTAAATTTTAAATTCAAACTTCTAAAGTTTAAATTCAAACTTTAAACTTTAAAGTTTGAATTTTTTAAATTCAAACTTTAAAGTTATAAAATTAAAAATTAAAAAATGTAATTTAATACAACAATAATAAAAAACAAATTAAGGCGAATAGCCTATATTTTTATTAATATTTATTTGATGTTACAACTTACAAGTACATTTACAAAAATATTAGTAGAGTATCAAAAGATTTAATCTACACAGCCACCTTCTAGGAAGGGTTCTGTTTGAATTAAATCTCGAATTATCATACTCTTACTAATAGTTGGTGCCACCATATAAATCCTTTCGTAAATCATTCAACATTTCTTTAGTGACATGTTCGGGAATTGGTTGAATAGAAAGATCTTCCATTGCTTCAATCCCATCGTCACTATAATCTGCATTACTTCATCAATATCATCTTGAAATTTGGTCGGTAGTGGTTCACGACCCAAATTTCTTCTCTCCGCATTAATCCAATCATGAAATAATACCGATATCTCCAAGTTGTCGGCTGCTAGTGAATGCCTATGATCTCCAATTTGAAACTTTGTTGCACTAAAGACGCCTTCTGAAGCTACTGACGATGCTTGCATAGCTAATATATCTCGAGCCATCGGTTGTAGTTTCGGAAATCCTTTGCCGCGAATTCTCCACCAGGCGAGAATATCTTCAGTAGGTTCTGTATTTTGATTAACATAAGCATCAAAATCATTTCTATTATCGTGTGAAAGTTCAAGATAATCATATAAACAATCATCAATATTATTTTCATCAAATCTACTTCTAGAGCTTTGAGGTTCATCACATGAATTATTTTTATTAGCATTATATAAATCATACAATTTTCTAGCTTCAATTTTTATGCTATCTTTAACTAGTTGACAACTAGGAATTTCTTCGAATACATCATTAATATCTAAGTTAAAATATATTTTTTCAACCATTTTTGATGCACCTATATCTTTATAATTAGGATTTAAAAGACATGCGGTTAAATAAATTTGAGGAATAGGAACATAATATTTTTTAAAATTTTAGAATCATTTTTTCAATTGTTTGTTGAAATCTTGGTTTATTTTTATATTGAAATAATTTAGAAGAAATTCTACAAATATCAGGCAAAACAGTACAAATTGAAGGACTATAAAGTACGGATATTCTTTTTGTAGTTAAGTAAAAAACTTTTAGAAAATCTATAAGTTCATTTATATCACGCCAATCACTATCATCTAGTCTATATGCCATATCAGAATTATGAGCATTCCAAACCATTTATAAAGGTATCCTATATTCATAAGCGACTACAAGCATTTCATATAAAGTATTCCATCTAGTAGCCACTATTTTTGGAATTTTTCTAGGTGGAAGGTTATTTTTAAAACAACGATTTTGAAAATCTTTACGTCTAGACTTAACTTGACACTTAAATATGAAATGACATGCATTTTCTACTTTTGTACATCCGTTATCATACATTTGTACACCATCTCTAACCATTAAATTATATATATGTGCGGTACACCTAATATGATAATTATCACCAAAAAGGGACAAAGAGTAGGTTTTAAATAATCAACAGCGACATTATTACTTGAAGCATTATCTAATGTTATACTACTTATTTTATCACATATTCCATAACTTTGTAAAATATCTAAAATTGTCTGAGCAATATAACAACCGGTTTTTCGCATTTGACAACATTTATAACCTAAATTTCTTTTTTGCATGTACCAATTTTCATCAATCCAATGTGCAGTAACAGTCAAATAATCGTTACCATTTACACTATGACCCATATCAGAAGTAATAGCTATTTTACAAGTATTATAATAAAATAAACAACGAAGCTATTGAAAATGTTGTGCATGATAATCAAATACAGCCTTTTTTATTGTATTTCTAGAAAAACCTTTAAAATTTGGATTATATACAATTTGAATATAATGTATAAAACCGGGATTTTCAGCAAAACTAAATGGTAAACCCATAACACATATCATTTTAGCTAATTCTTCAAGATCTTTTTCTCTACTACATGAAAGTGGTAAACTAGAGCCAGAAACATTAGATGGATTTAATTGTGTTTGTACCATGTTAGAGCCGCCTACTCCAACATTTTCAGGAAGAGGGGTACCATTTTTTTTTAGCTTCCGCTATCGCTTTAGCATGTAAAAATTCATTTTTACAACAAGACATTAAATGACTACTCAAGTGTCCCGCCCCGCCAGATTTACCAACAGTTTTATGATTTAGTCTATGTTTACATTTGTTACAAATAGCTTGTGTTTTATCTTCATTTTGTGTCATAAATTGCCAAACAACCGATTTTTTAGCACGTTCTACCTTAGGCCTAGGATGTACGGGGGGAACAGGGGCAGGGCAACGAAAGGTAGCGGGACTGGGAGTATTAGTAGCCGTAGGTGGCTCAGTTTCATCATCCTCATCATCAAAACAAGGCGTATCAGTATAATTATCAATATCATTTTCATTATCATTATCACTAGGCAAATCCTCATCAAAATTACCAAAGCGACGTTGTAAATGTTCATGATAATGATCTAATTCTGAATTACTATCAATATTAAAAACAGTATCATCAACATGTGTATAATCATCCGTATTATTCTTAATATAATAGATTTTTTAGTTTTTGATTTAGAAGAACTATCGGTTTTTGCATTATCGGATGATGTAAAATTACACATATTTTTTACACGCTCAAATGCACTTTTTTTACCCTTTCCTTTTTGAACAATATTTTTACCGGAATCCATATTAAAATATTAAACGTGAGATGTAAATAATAAATTACAAAATAATACGAAAAATGTAATGCAAATAATAAATCACAAAAAAAATTAAATAATAATTTAAATAAAAATGTAATGTAAACTAAAAGTTGGAACGAATGTACCGAACGTCTACTTAAAAAAGTAGACGTTTATGACCGTTGAAAGCCAAACGTGGAAAGTTGAAAGTTGAATTTTGAAGCTCCAAATCTAATTTTCAAAGACCAAATAAGGCAACACCAAAATTTAAGCAATTATATATTAGAGAATTAGAGATTAGAGAGTTGAGAGTTGAGAGAATAGAAGATGAGTAGATGAATTTGTGATAAAATAATGAATTTTAGGAGTATTTATAAGTAAAAAAATGGGTTAAAGTGTAGTATTTAGAACTTTAGGGTGTTAAAAAAGTTAGGGGGGGTAGGGGGTTTAATTGGCTGGTTTTGGGATAAAATAGCCGTTGGGGGGCCCACTAGCCGTTACCCAACGGCTATAAACGGCTAAAATCAAAAAAAAAAAAAAAATTTTGACCGGACCGGACCGGTACTTTCCAAAACCGGAAATAACCGGTAAATCCCGGATTCCGGTTCGGTCCCTGTCCCGGAACCGGACCGAAGCGGTCTGTATCGGGACTAACCGGTACCGGACCGGACCGGAATCCGGAAATTACCGGTTTCGTCGCCAGGCTTAACTATAATTCAAACAAATAAAATATATTTCAAATCAAATACATTTTATGCTTTAGCACAAATTACAACATTCTAACACTTAGAATATTTTAGCCTATATTCGACACTTAGAATATTTTAGCCTATTTCCGACACTTAGAATATTTCAGCCTACTTCCAATACTTAGAATATTTCAGCCAACTTTCAATACTTTCAACCTGCTTCCAACACTTAGTTTATCTCAGCAACTCTGTCAACTCGTGTTGACACTTGTTAATGTTTTTGCCTTGTCATCGTCAAGTCTCACAGTCTTGTCTTGTCAAGCCAACACACTGCCTTGTCTTTCCGATGATTCTGCCCACACGTAAGCCTTGTACGTCCAAGCTTTCTTGCCAACACCCAAGCATCTTGAACCCTTTGTTGCCCACTAATTCTTAGTTGTACAACTACGTTGTTGTGCCCACATACATGCCAAGACCAATGCCCAAATCCTTGTCATGCTTGCATATTATTTGCTTAGTTAGACTACAGATCTAACAGACCACTCACACCACTTGAATTTGATGTCCTCATCGAGATTATTTTGAGATAGTCATCGATTTGGTCATCAAACTTCCATAAGTCCTTGGTTTTCTCCTAGATTACATCAGTTGCCCTCTTACTTTTTCAATGTATTAAGAACTCAGTCTTCGTGTTCTGGTACTTGTGCCCATAACACAGTGATCAAGGATCTTCTCTATCTCAACATCAAATGGTGTAGGATCCCTCTTTGACCTGTTCCTAATAGGATCATCTGCATCTGCAAAGTAAGGTTTCAATAAACTTATATGAAAAACAGGATGAATTTTTAACCTTTCTCGCAGGTTCAATCTATAAGAAACTTCACCCGCTCTTTTAACCATTTCAAATGGGCCATCGTATTTAGGAATCAAACCCCGATGTCAAATCTTACTTACAATCTATTTTCAGATTTGAGGAGTAAGTTTCAGCAACACTTTGTCACCCACAGTGAACTCTAAATGTTGATTAGCATATTTTTTCATGTGTCACTGAGCCTTGCACATGTTGTCTTGTGCTTCAAAAAATATTTCAAGTCTTTTCCCTGCAACCCTGTGCATTGCTGGACACTTCCCCTGATTCTTAGTCTTAGCAACATCTAATGGCGTCATAGGTTGCCTGTCTAAAACAAATTTGAAAGGGCTCATCTCCGTTACAGACGACTTATGCAGATTATAGCAAAATTGCACAATGTCAAGCAAAGCAACCCAGTTTCGTTGACTTGCTGTCACATAGTGCCTCAAGTATTCTTCTAGTAAATGATTAATCCTTTCCATTTGTCAATCTTTTAGTGGGTGGTTTGCAGTAGAGAATTTCAACTCAGTTCCCATCGTATTAAAGAAAGTTGTCCAAAACTTTCCTGTTAACCTTGTATCCCTATCACTCACAATATCAGCTGGAACACCAAAGTACTTAACCACATACTTGTAGAATAATTCAGCAACAATTTCAGATGAACACAATATAGGTGCAACAATAAAAACAGAATATTTCAAAAGTCTGTCTATCACAACCATAATAGATTCCATGTCATCTACCTTAACAAAACCAGAAATGAAATCCATGCTTATAAGGCCTTCCAGGAATAGGCAAGGGCTTCCTTCTTACGTTTAGTCTTGTCCACTTGACTGATTTAGCAAGTTTTCACGTAAGTCTTTGTATCATATTCCATCTTTGGGCAGAACACGGAACAACAAAGCTAACATCCTTTCAACACCCGGATGACCAACCCAAGTAGTATGATGTGCTTCCTTCGTCAAGTCTTTGTGCAGTCCACCGCCATTTGGTACCACGATCCTTCCCCCTTTAAAATGAAGTAGATCGACCTCGATCCGGTACCACTCTCATCCTGCACTTGACCCATTCATTTGAAATATAATGAATCGTTCAAAGCACATAACCTGATCCTATCAAGAAAATCAGTCTTAAGTTTTGAAATAGAATACACAACAACAAATACCTTCTTTCGACTCAAAACATCAACGACTTGGTTGTGTTTTCCCGACTTATGCTCCCACATAAAGTCAAATTCAGCCAGAAATTCCTGCCACCTTGCTTGTTTGGACTCAACTTTTTCTGCATCTCAATGAATGTATTAGCAACATTGTCAGTCCGCACCACAAAGCGATTTCCAAGCAAATATACTCCCCAAATCTGCAAGCAATGAACAACAACAACCATTTCTTTTTCATGAGTCAAACATATAAAAAATTTAATCGATATTTTAAAATGTCAGTACGCACCACAAAGCGATTTCCAAGCAAATATACTCCCCAAACCTGCAAGCAATGAAACATCGATATTTTAAAATTGAGGGGGGGGGGGGAAAAAACTCTGAATCTAAAGAAATAAAGCTAAATAAATAAATTATTATTGAAATATTTACTTTGATAAAAATAATTAAATTCAAAATCTACCCGTAATATAAGATAAAACCAAATATTTAGGGATAAATGATAACAGTTATCTTAAAAATAGTAAAGGAGTAACTTACTTTTTAATCTCTATTTATTAAGAAATACTTTTATTGAACATGTGGAAGGAAGTTCAAAGGATGATAGAGATATGGTGGGCTGATGTGAATAAAGAGAGAGGGCAAACGAAAGATTCTCATTAACATTTACGATAAAATAACCTTGAAATTATTTTCTCACAAAAATCTGGAGAGCTTTGAAAAAGTGAATTATGTTGATCTCTTTTAATTAAAGGTGCAGAAAAATATCAATTTTAAAGCTAGGTTACTTCAACACTTAATAGTAAAAGAAAAAAAATATTTTATAAAAATCTATTTTTGATGTTTTATCTTTTCTCTTGGAGCGTTTGAAACAAAGTTACCAAATTATAAATTTTTAGATCTTTTTAGTATTTATTAGTTCGTATGATTGTACCTCCTTGTTTATTATTAACAATCTCAATGATATGTTATATAGTTATTTATATGACAAGATTTTAATTTATAAATTAGAAAGTTTGTTCATCAAAATTACTTAAAAAAAATCAATTGTCAAAAATTAGTTACTTTTTTTATAGCAAAAATATTTACGCATTAATTTTGTACAAGATGATTGCAGATTGTAACCGGTGGGAAAGTTGGCAGATTGAAATTGGTGATAAAGATTGTAAAGGTAAGACTTCTTTCTTTTATATTTAAGAAATACCTTAATCCCAAATAGTGAAATTTAATTCAACATTTTTTCATTTTTTTTACATATTTTTGAGGATAAATGTTATCACTAATTTAAAATGACAGTTCACTAGAATAAGAAACTTATGGAAAATTTGGAAGTACTGTATCCATTTTTTAAAATATAAATCATACTAATCAGATCGTGTATATAAAACAAAACGAAAGGAATAAAAAATAATATGAAAACTTACATACTATATTATCCTTAATATCACAAGCCATCTCATTCATTACGATGAATAAATACTTAATAAAAAGAAATAAAATCAATATAAAATGATAAATTATCTCTTATATTTTAATTGAGATAAGTGTCAACAACACACCTAAACTATTCACTTTTTTTGAGTTTCATACCTAAACTATTGAAAGTTTGAGTTTCATACCTAAACTATCACTTTTTAGTTTGAGAAACACACCTCTCTCTTCTATACCACTCTCATCATGGTATGTGTAATACACTCTCTCTCTATTATTGTTAAGAATTTCCACATCACACTCCACATGAACAAAATATCCAACCTTGACAAAAAATAAATAAATTATTAGTATTAGCTAAAATTAAAAATTAAAAAACTATTATAAAAAAATAATATTTTCTTTATAAAATAAAATATAAAATATTTTTCTTACCCCACGCCATTTTTTAAAGTTTTTTATTTTGCTTAAATTTATTTTATAAAAGTATTTCATTTTTTACTTCATCTCCTCCCCCTCATCAAATACTAATTAGATATTATTTTATTTTCTTAAAAATATAATTCTACCCATCCCACTTAACCCTCTGCTTTTAAATTTTTTTCAGTTTTTAGATATGCATATCGAAAATATTTTTTATTTGCCGCCACAAGACTTTTTATATTTTTTAGTTATTTATGTTATATTCGGTACACTAGTATAAATATTTTTCTAAAAATATATGTAGGTGCATATCTAACACAAATAAGAAAAACGTAAAAAAATAAAAATTAGGAGCGGAAAATTAAATAGGATGAGGTAGATTTTTAAAATAAAATAATAGCAATTTCTATCGAGGGAGGGGGGAGGGGGAGGGGGGAGGATGAAATATGAAATTTTTACAAATATTTATAAATGATTTTTTTTTATGGAGGAGGTGGTGGAGTGAGATAAAGAAAAATACTTTAATTTTCATATTGATAATAATCTTTAATTTTTAATTAATATTAATTTTTATTATTTAATTTTTATTTAGATAAAATATTTTATCTATGTGGAATGCCATGTGTCAAAGTTTTTTCATATAAAAGAGAGAGTGCACTACACACACCACTGAGGTGTGTTTCTCAAACTAAAAAGTGATAGTTTAGGTATGAAACTCACACATTCAATAGTTTAGGTATGAAACTCAAAAAAGTGAATAGTTTAAGTGTGTTTTTGACACTTATCTTTATTTTAATTATATAAGTGAAATAAGTATTCATCTTTTTTCTATAGTAATTAACAAAAGTAATGGAAGAGTATATTTTTATGAGTGCTCGATATTTTTTTCCTAATTATCATCAAAATCAATAAATTTTGTACAATCTGTCTTCTATCTATAAACTAGATGAGTAAAGCCCGTGCTAAAGCAGGGGCCTAACATTAACATGAGTAAAATTTTATAATAATATCCAACTTAAGTAGTTTTGAAGTACATTCAAATACAAAAATATGATTTAAAGAAGTTTAAATAGTGGACAGATAATGAATATTGAACAGCTATAAAGCAAATGGTACAATTGTTTAGTGCAGCATATAATCCTCATATGGTTAATTGCAAAGTTACATATAGTTCTAAGGGCATCTTAAATCCTATCCTCTATTCTTTATTTTACTCACTAAAAAGGAATCTTTTTCTCTCTTCTTAATATTATATTATTATTTTATTTCATTTTTATTTTCTTATTTCATAATATAAATCATTTCTTCTTTTTGCAAATAATTACTCTATAATCTATATAATCTTCGTGTAATATAAATTTTATTATAAAAATTGTATTTTATTCTAAGCTTCTAAATAAAATAAAGTACAATAAATATTATGTACAATACATACTTACTATCAATTTAAAAAAGTAAAATCATTGACGAAATACAATTACATAATAAATAATGCATTATCGTAAAATTTAATTTTAAATTTTACATAAATACTCGACTTTAAAGATTGTGTTGCTCCTATAATGCTATATTAATGCATTAAGGAGTTAAAAAAATGAGTAATTGTTTTGTACATATTCTTTTTATGTGTAGCTAAAAATTATTTAAATCAACCATTTCATCTTTGTATTCAACTATTAGTGTACTAATTTACTTCGACCTATTTCATTTTGAACTATAGCAAAAAGTATTTTCATGCTCATTAAAAAGTGTAGTTTAATAATTTATCATTATAACATAAAAGTAAATTGTTTGAATTATCATGTAGATTTTGTGTATTTTTTATAGTGAAAAATAATTATAATTTAAAATCAAATACTTAAAGTGACAATCTTTTATTTATTTTTTAAAAAGATTTAAAAAAATTGTTAATTCAGGATGAAAATAATATACTTATCAATATTATTTTTTTTAGAAGTTACATTACTTAGAAAATAATTCAAAAATTAAAGACTTAATTAATAGTCTCATATAATATAAATAATACTAAAACAATTTGAAATTACATATTTAAAGTGACGATTTAAAAAAAAAATTAATTCGAATAGAAATAGTAACTTGTCAATAAAATATGTTTTTAGATGTTATATTATATTAGAAAATTAATTACAAATAATAATGACTTGATGAATCATACAATAGAAATAATACTAAAATAATCAAAAAGTGAAATAGAGAGGCGAATAGTAGTTTTTCAAATTTGGAGAACTACTATTCACTTCTCTATAAATGGAGGATAGAGAGTAATATAGAGGGTGGTTTGAGAGCCCATTCTCTATTTTACTCTCTAAATATAGAGAATAGAGAGTAAAATAGAGGTGGGTTGGAGATGGTCTTAAAAAGGGTCAAAAATATCATAAAACTATGTGAAAAGAACAAAATGCCCTTTGTTTATAGTTTGGCTCAAAGATGTTTTTACCGTCAATATTTTAGTTGAAAAATGTCATTGCAATCAATATTTTGGTCCAACAATACCGCTATAGTTACAAAATGGGTCAAAAATATCCTTTTTCGAATAAATGTTTTTCTTTCTTTTTAAACACATCTTCTTCCTAATTAAAATATTACTAATAAAGAACACTATTCTTGTTTGTTTCTTCTAAAATCACTTTAATAAATAAAAATACCGGAAATATTTTTTTCTTCTTAATTTCATTTCATCAATCAAAATAAACTAACTTTATATACTCTTTTGGCAGATAATATATGTCATATAAATAAGATCATAGTGTATCCATCATTAATTTATATTTATTTACCGATAAAAAATAATGATAATAAAATAATAAATATTTTCATTTTTTATTTTTTCTAAATTGAAGTAAGAGAAACATTTGCTAATTTTAAAAATACATTATTAGAAAAAAAAATGTGTTAAAAAGAAAATAATAATATATTTATTTGGAAAATGAGCATTTCTTTACCCATTAAATAACAATAAGGGTATTTTGGACCAAAGTATTGAGGGCAAGGGCCTTTTTGGACCAAACTACAAACCGAGAGTATTTTTGTTGTTTAGGGCATTTTTAAACCAATGTATTGGCGGTAAGAATATTTTTGAGTCAAAATATAAACGAAGGGTATTTTTGTTCCTTTCACATAATTTAAGGACATTTTTTTTACCTTTTTCCCTAGTTTCAAATAGAAAGAGAAACATATGATTTGGAATTAGTATAAAATGTGGCAATATCTCAATCAGTGTGGACACCAAGAAAATAATTTGTAACAGCTTCAAACTTCATTTTTAACAATTTAAGTAAATATTAAACAATTAAGTGATGGACTAAAACTTGAAACTTCATTTCCCAAGTGCAAGTAACTTTTAACATTAAAAGGTATATAAACTTATGCACTTGCCATCCTTTAGGATGCTATGACATTAAACTTGTGATTCGACTATTATTTAATAGTAGAAGGAGGCTAATGCTGCTAGTTAAATTTGATACACCAAATCTTACTAACATATGATATTAAAAGAAAATAAGAGCAGTTTACACAATACCTTTATTACAATAGAAGCTAAGTATAAATCAAAGTGAAGATTAATGTTCAACATCAAAATGGTATTGTCTCCCCCTTAAATTAAGGGGAGTTGAACAATGCCAGAGATCGAATCTAATATTATTTATTATGTCTAAATGTTAATACTTATCTCAAAAAGCATGAATACAGAGCTCAAATGTTATGAATGAAATTATGATTTACTTGGTTTGTTTTCGCCTTCCCTTTCAATCTCATCTAAGCTTTGTAAATGAAGGCGACATTGTATGATCTACTTATACGGTTCTTACTGCATAATATCTCATTTAATACACAAGATGAATGTGTCCACCAATTCTAGAAATATTTATAGAGATTTATGTACGATAATAAAAATGATTAAGCTTGAATGAGGTTGAAAAGAAAGGCGAAAACGTGTGTACTTCATCTATGAAACACGTGTTTTTCGTGATATATCCTTATTTCTTTTCATTGATCTATTTTTGTCCCACCTTTGAGAAAAAATGCTTTGCAAATGGAAGAACTCACTTGAAATTTTCCCAATGAAACTTATTCACCATAGGTATGCACATCCTCTTTCCTTCTTTCTTTCTTCTCATTTTAATTGGCTTTCTTCCACCTAATTCTTTCAACTATTCAAATTCAATAGTATTTGTTTTTGTTGTCTCTGCACCTTCTTTCCCGAGATTTAGTTTTATAAACATATTATTTATTAATTTAAATGCATAACTTGCATTATACGCCTCAAATTAGTTGATAACGAACGCAAAAAGACATCAAGAACATTTGCTAACAGATATGTCAAAATTCTAGCACGCATTATACACATTCACCCCAATTTCCAACACTCAACAATAACTATAAGAATAAAAAACTTATTCGCTAAAACTTTTACAAACAAATCACTTTTTAACCCTCCTCAAAAGAGAAGTAGATTAAGAACAACGTAATTAAATAGAAAATTTCTCCTGAAAACAGAGAGATATTCAGTGAGGGAAGAAGAAAGCACTTGTGAAATAAAGGAGTAAATATCTCAAAACGTCACTCATCTTTGAAAAATCAACTTTATTTTGTATCAATAAAATTACTCAACTTTGAATATTTTTTTTTAATAAAATCACTTAATTAAATTTACCAAAAAAAATATTTTAACATGATAAAATAAATTAATTGTTCTCCCACAAATCTCAGTCTTTTATACGTTATTCTTCTTTTCTGCAATAATTGCAAAAAAAGTTACTCTCCATAAGAAAAATTACAAACATGGATCCATGAATTAAGTATAAGATATGAATTTTGAAAAAGAAAAATTGTGAAATTATTTTAAAATATAATACGAACAATATAAAACGGGAAGAGAAGAAACAAACCAAAAGATATTCGACTCACTTCACAAATTTACTAAAAAGTTCAAAATTCATCCCATTTGTTTTTAACTTTTCATGACTTTTAACTATTTTAAAAAGTTTTTCGTAAATATAAATTAAAAAATAATGATTTTATCATGTAGAATAATTTTATGATAAGTTTGATCGTGTGATTTTATAAAAGAAATAATATAATTTTTCAAAGTTGGATGACCTTTTGAGATATTTATTCAAAAATTAAGAGAAATTTAATATTTTTAAAATTATGAGACGGTAAGAAAAAAATGGATCAATCCATAGATAACATAGAAAGCATCCATGTGTTATACATAGGACATGTGCCTTTGTGATATGAGTGGAGTAAGCTTAGGAAAATTAGAGATTTATCCTTGTTGGTCCTTTCCAACTACCAAAATTATAGATTTGTCTTTGTTGGTCCTTCCCAACTCCCATTTCTATTATGAGACAGGTAAGGAAAAAATGGATTGATCCATAGATAATATAGAAATCATCTATGTGTTATACATATGACATGTGCCTTTGTGATATGAGTGGGGTAAGCTTAGGAAAATTACAGATTTAAGAAAATTACATATTTATCCTTGTTGGTCCTTCCCAACTCCCAAAATTACAAATTTGTCCTTGTTGGTCCTTCCCGACTCCAATTTACATAGGACATGTGCCTTTGTGATATGAGTGGAGTAAGCTTAGGAAAATTACAGATTTAAGAAAATTACAGATTTATCCTTGTTGGTCCTTCCCAACTCTCAAAATTACAAATTTGTCCTTGTTGATCCTTTTCCAACTCCCATTTTTATATAAGGATAAATTATACGTGCAATAATGACAGATGCCTTTTAACATCAGAAAATTCAAATTTAATTAAATAAAAGTTATACAAATTTCAGTAAAAATGCCTAGATTTTATAATCTCAAAAAATATGTTACATTATTTTATTCACAGAAAATAAATTCTTTTTATTATTTATGTTTCATTTTTGAATCTTAATAAATTCAAAACTTTAAACTAAATGTATATTTGCTTTTGAATTTGGGTTTAACGATAAAAACATATCTTGAAATATTTTTAAAAAGTTAATTGACAAATTAAGGTTTAAAATTTATATTTAATACTAAAGAATTTTTGAGATGGTTACAATGTTTCCACTTTGTCTTGATTGTAGATGTTTTAAAATTTCAATTTTATTACAAGATAAACATAATATTGATAGATAAAGATTTAAATTTTTTAATTTAATACTTATAATTTTAAAGATGGTTATAACTTTTCCTCTTTATCGCAATTGTAGAAGTTTTAAACTATAAAAAATATATCTTTTTTTTTAAAAAAAGTTAATTTATTCAAATATAAGTAAAAATAAAAATAATTTTAGGACTTCAACATATTTTAAAAATCAAGCAAGTTAGAAGACAAAAATTATTATGAACAAAGAGTCATTCAAAATAACAAAATTCTATGAAGAGTAATAAAGCAAACATGGTCTGAGGATCTTATTCCACCAAATATGTGCATGTGCCATGTCTAGTATTACGAGAATTATGTTATACAATATTAATAATATTAATTTAACGTGATAAATAAGTTAATGATTAGTATTATACATTTAAAATATACATTGCTAAATAGATGATAAATCTTAATTATTTAATTTAAAATATTATTATATTTTAAAATAGTCGCGCGAATGCGTGTACTAGTATACATAACTATGTAGGTGTGCTATGCAGGATAATAAAACTGAGAATATAAGACTTAATTGTCCAAGGAAATATATGTGTCTAAAATTAAATGATAGGGGTAAATATATTTATGAAGTATGACAAAGGACAAATACTATCCTTTTTGAGAGAGTACAGGCAGTACCGGCTCTTGCCTTAGAAATTTTAGGCAATTGTCTTAGGCCCCGATTTTTGGGGGCCTCAAATTTTTATAAATAAAAAAAAGAAAATTTATATAAATATGCTATAATAAAAAAATATTCACCATTTATAATAATAATATTTCTTTTTCTTTTGATCACTTTTAATTCATGTATAATACAAGTTTAATTCATATTACAAAGAACAATTTTTTATTCACATATAATACAAATTTTAATGATAGATAATTCATTTATCACACATTTTAATATATTTATAATACAATGTGTCAAATTTTTACCAAACAAACATAATATATTTTAAAAAACAATTATAATTCATATATAATTCATATATATTGGATACATAATTCACTTTTAATGCATATTGCAGATTTAATATAATACTGTTATAAATGGTAATAAATAAAAAGTATTGCTAAAATCAGTAATTATTTATTAAAATGTATCAATTCATGTAATTTTTTCTTAAAAAATTATGTCTAATTTTTAATGAAAAAATAATTATTTATAATAAAAAGTATATATATATATATATTTATTTATTTGCTAACACTCACATTATTTATCTTTTTTTTAAAAACTTTTTATGCACTCTATTTCTTCAGATTTTTAATAATTAAAGTAACATTCTGTCAAAAATATGAATAAATAGCCGAAAAGAGTTGAACAAAGTAAATTACAATTTTTTTTGGTAACTTTTCATATTAAAGTAGGGTATACCAAGTTATCAATTTTTTGAATCAGATTATATGATTCTAACTCTTATCTTTATTTAAAATTTATCAACTTATTACTTACTGAACTATATTATCGATTCATATAATAATTGTCTCAATAACATGATGTTTTCAATGTTAAATTGACCAAATCTTGCTTTAAAATAGTAATTTAAAAAAGCATTTGAAAAAATTCATTTATAATAAAGATATTAAGTACTAATTTCCATATAAAAATTTAGATAAATAAATAAATACAAATAATATTTATTTAAATCTTAAGCCTCTAATTAAAATTTTGCTTTAGACATCAAATTATGTTGCGCCGCCCTTGAGTACAGGGACAAATATGATCATATTTTGTATTTTTTTTATGACACACTAATTTAATGCGCTATATAAGTTTTAATCAACATAACAATCCCAAAGCCTAGTTCCTTAATAAAATTTTATATAACCCACTATATTAGTACTTCACTTGTCGTAATTTACGTGACACATTTTGAAATTCAAACTTTTTTACTATGAATTTTTTATATATCTTTTTGAATTGTCAATTATTATTACTTATAATACTTTTGTTAGGGTTTTGCCCTATTTATTTTTTTTACCATATTTGAGTTTTAATTTTTCTCTTGAAGAAAAATAGCATTAAAATTATTGTTTTTAATTTTTCGAATAAAATATAATTTTCTTTCATATTTAGTTATTTTTTTCTTAGCGGAGAATTTTGAAGATTTATAAATTGAGGATCTCATTCTCATAGCATAACACAATAGAATCCACAATGTAGTTTTTTAGAGATTTTTTTTATGACAATATTTTATGCGTATATACTTTCAATTAGTTTTTAATTATGTAGACAAATTGTGTCATATCATATAATAGTTTTATGTCTTTTAGAATTGTTTTATGTATTCTCTAATTTATGGACATATAATTTATAATTATAAATTTTTGCATGATATTTTAATCACTTTCAAATTCAACATATTTTACCTATCTTACAAATTTTAAAAATTTCACCAACAAATTCTGAATCAACTAGAATATACTTTATATAAAAAAGAGTTTTGTAAAAGGAACTCCTAAAGTAAGTCAAAAAAGGTATGTAGTAAATTGAGTCACATGATTTAGGAGTCCCACAAATTATCCAAAAATCTTTTGTCAATTCCTTATATCCCATTTAAAAAGACAACTCTCTTATCAACTTTTTATATAATATATATAATATCCTCCGATCTCTTTCTCTCTTTTCATCTGTATATTCCTTGTTAATTCTTCTTTCAGATTTCACTGTTGCTGCACAAAAATTGAAATTGAATGGCTAGACACGAGGAATTACCAATTCCAATTTTCTCTGATCTTGAACCTGTTTATGGTAGTGGATCACAGCTTGAAGAGGCTCAACTTCGATTCAAGAATTTGAAAGCCAAGTTTATAGACTTATTTGGCCAATCCCCTCATGTCTACGCTCGATCCCCAGGTCAATTCCACTTTCAAAATCTCAACTTTCTGTATTTTGGGTTTAATTCAAAATCTGGGTTTTCAAAATCTTGTCGGTTATGTTTAAAATTTCAACTTTAATAGTGGTGTGGGTTGTTCAATTATTGCATGCAGGGAGAGTGAACCTGATAGGAGAACACATAGACTATGAGGGTTACTCTGTTTTGCCTATGGCAATTCGGCAAGATACCATTGTGGCTATACGGAAACACGACTCTAATGAACCTCAGAAACTTCTTAGAATTGCCAATGTGAATAGTGATAAGTACTCCTTGTGTACTTACCCTGCTGATCCTCTACAGGTATCATATGTGTTTTTGGTTTGTGGTCTCTGATTTAGTTGAATCGACAAGGCTCGTAAAAGATCCGGCATGGTTTTAACTGTTTCTTGTATGGCTGAAATATTCTTTGGGTGTTATCATTGGTGAGAGAGAATATGGAATTTGAGTTAACCAACTTGAGTTAACCAACTTGAGATTCTCTCTGTCACTTTTTTCATCATTATTTTGCTTTACACACATATATATACATTTTTCGAGCTTTATAGCCTATTTGGCCAATCTTTTAAAATCAACTTACTTTGAAAAAATGCTTTTTCTCAAAGAATTTTTCAAAAACTTGCTCTTTTGGAAAAGCTAGTTTTTTTTTTTTGTTTCTGAAAAACAACTTCTGTTATCTGAATCATGATTATTGAGTACTCCAATTTTTTTTGGGTTAATAACCTTATGTGTAACTTTTCAGGAGGTTGATGTGAAGAATCACAGATGGGGTCATTATTTCATTTGTGGGTAAGACCTTACTTTCTTGATTTCTTCATCCAAGACCCAGAGAATCAGATAGTATTGAGATGAACTACAAATTGACAGACATTAAATTTTACTTCATTTATCATGCTCTATATGAACTCTTGGGAAGTATGTGCTGTGAGAAAAAAGTTAAAAATATAAAAGTTGAAACTATTCACATATGCATGTCATAGTAAAACTGCTAATCTGTGTGTGCAGGTACAAGGGTTTCTATGAATATGCCAAGTTGAAAGGGATAGATGTTGGTGAACCTGTTGGACTTGATGTTATTGTTGATGGTACAGTTCCTACAGGTATATATATGTCTTCCGATCTTGAATACTGTCCGGTAGTTATTAAGTAGTCCGCTTTTATGGCTTATTTGATGGTTTCCATGTTTGTTGGCTTTAGGGTCTGGACTTTCGAGCTCTGCAGCATTTGTTTGCTCTTCCTTTATTGCTATAATGGCTTCAGTTGGTGTTAACATGCCCAAGGTAGTATCCTTACCATATTATGCAACAAACTTATTTTCTTTTCTAGCTTGATATTAGTTTGGTAATTCTTTGCTGTTGTGTTAATTAATCTAATGTTTGGTAATTAAGTTTTGCTTAGCTTATTATTGAGTTTAATGTGAAACTTTTTGGTTATAAAAATTAGTCTTTCTTTTGTGTTTTCATAGGCTAAGTTTCTGTAATACTTCTTTTAAGTGATAAAGCTAGCAATAAAACTAGAGACAAAACTTCAAAAGTTAAAAAAAACTAAAAAATTAAATTAGAGACAACTTCAAATTTTGTTAGAGCAAAAATTTTTCAACTTTTTCTTGATATTTGTCTAATTCAGTTTGTCGCTCCTTTTCTTTTGGTTGGGGGTTTCTTTTGTTATAAGTATCAACATTGTTAGATGACTATAGTAATGATTAAGTTGATTTTTGGTTAAAATGAATTGAAAACAAACCTTTTGAAGTAAACAAGTTATTTGTTGACAGTTTTAGTTCAACTGTTTTGAATAAACGAACAGTTTCAAAATGTCAATAAAAGAACAACGAGCAAAACCTGCTTGTCATGGTTGACCTTAAATACTTGTGCTGCCGCGGTCGGAAGATTCTGTTTTGAACCTGCTTGATGAAAAATCTAGTCCACCACTACTGTGGCATCCATCTATGGCTGTTTGATTGGCATCCACCCTGAACATTTATTTTAGATCTGATTTCTTTTCCTCTTTAGAAGATTCTTTGTAAGGAGTCCAACATTAACATGAATGAATTTGTCATGACTAATGTCTTTCCTAATTTGTTGAAACTATCTTTCTCTTTTTCTATCTTCATTTGCTTGACTTTGCAAAATTTGAATCTGTTGGTACTGTTCGCTTTATCTCTGTTTTGACCTATAAGTGATAATTCTTTCTCTGCAGAAAGAAATTGCTCAACTCACATGTGAGTGTGAAAGGCACATTGGGACTGAGTCTGGTGGAATGGATCAGGTAATGCAACCGGACACTAAATCTTGGTTACTTAGTTACAGCTGGACCAATGCATAGTGCAGCATATAATTAGTTGTCCTAAATATTGATGTTTTCCTAATTCTTCTGCTGAATTTCAATATAATGTGTCTCTTTGCTAGTTCAGTATAGCAATGCAGATAGTCTTGACTTAATATTTGATTCTTAAAGGCATTTTTTTATTGTTTTGTGCAGGCCATCTCTGTTATGGCAAAATCTGGGTTTGCTGAGCTAATTGACTTCAATCCTATACGTGCAACTGATGTACAACTGCCTGATGGTGGCACTTTTGTGATAGCCCATTCATTAGCTGAATCACAAAAAGCAGTTACTGCTGCAGTTAACTACAATAATCGGGTTGTTGAATGCCGACTAGCTGCTGTAAGATTTAGCACCCTTTGTTTGATAAATTTCTGATATTAGAGCGAATAGGATGATTTTATTATCTCTCTAATCATAATAGTTCTAAGTATCTGTTTCTGAATTGGTTTCTTGGGGTTTTTTAAATTTCTTATGACATCTTATTTTAGTATCTTGAAACTTGAAGCTAAATACTTAGTCGAGTGGTTCAGACATCACCATTATAACTACCTAGATTTATGACTTATTTTATTAATTTACAGTTTACTTAGTGGTTCATTAATATCTTTTACAAACTCAATGTCCTTAGGAGACTGTAGTCCTTGGAATAAGTGTGGTCAAAGGCGAGCTTAAGCTCTAAGCGAGACTCAAAATGTGGTGAGCGCTTCGCTCGCTTTATGTGCACTTCAGTGTCGTCATCAAGGTTCTAAGGCATATTTATCCTTGCCAATAAGACTTTGTTAAAGAGGCGACACTAAATAATTGATTTTTCACGTTATCATAAAACAAATTCAATTCTTTGTTCATATAATTGTCATTTGGACTAAACATATTTTTTTCTCCCTTTGCACCTTTTTTTTATTAAAACTCATGCTTTATTTGCGCTTTTCGCCTAAAGCCCCAATCGACCATAGAGTTTTTTTGCGCTTTTCGCCTCTGATAACACTCCTTCGAATAATGTAGAGTATGTAGTATCTATGGCAATAATTCTGAGCTCTAAATGGTTTAGTTGGAACGACAGATTTGGCATTGTGCGTGTGGTAGTACAACTAGCCTTTTGAGATCCATGGGGAGAGCATGGTATATTTTATTTGCTAGGACTTGCAGGAAAACCATGCTGTTGGCTATTTATTTGCTTTTTGTGCAAAACTAACAAAGATGCAAAATGCTTCTACTATCTGCTGCATGTGTTTTTGTTGCTTTATCAATTCAGCCATTGTGAATCTTTGTTTTGTGGTATGTTAACTAGTTTCTAGTCAATCTTTTGACTGAATATGTCAGCAACTTACTTTCTTGTTTACTTTTATATTTACATAGATACATATTGCCTCTTGAATGAGCATTGCAGAATAACCTACTTGGATATGCTAGTTTTCCCCTTTAGATGCTGATTTGAAATTTTGCAGATTGTACTGGGCATTAAGCTGGGGATGGAACCTAAGGAGGCGATATCTAGTGTAAAAACTCTTTCTGATGTTGAAGGGTTGTGTGTATCATTCGCTGGTACACACAGTTCTTCTGATCCTGTCCTTGCTGTCAAGGTATGTACTCTATAATCTCGGTTCATTCCCCTCTTGCCTGACATCTGTCTTTGTGATTCGGTTTCATTAGTTACTAGTTTACCTACGTGCCCATTGGGTGATATCTGTGATTGCCATTTTCTTCAAGTTGAATAATCATGTGTAGGTGGATTGGATTTTCAGTATTAGTTTGTGGTTGTGGTCCATGTTATGTTATTTTTCAAAGAGGGGTTTGTGCTTTTGCTCTTGTTGTTTGCCTATATTACATTCATCTGTAACAATTCCCACCACTCCTACAGGAGCTATTGCATGAGGAACCATATACCAGCAAAGACATTGAGAATATCACCAAGGAAAAGCTGGAAACAATCTTTGCCGCCTCACCAACTTCTTTGGATGTGCTTCGTGCTGCTAAGTGTTACAAGTTGCATCAGGTCAGTATGTGCTTTAATATCTATTCCGTTTTCGTTCGTTCTTCGTTTTTCCATCTTCATAGTGGGCCTTCACTTGTATCAAATTGTTTTGCTTCAAATCCTTTGTCCATTTTATTCCTTAGAAAGATGTTGACAATTAATAAGTTCTCTTGCATAGGCCTTCTACTATTTCCACACATTCGTTTTCTTGTACTTCTTTACTAGAGGATTGTAGATGTTTGTTCCTTTAGTCATGTTTGCTTATATTGATATATCATCAAATTGTCATTTCTTATTGCATAACATCAGTATTCTTTTACTCCATTTTAATTTTCACAAATTAGTGATCTTCTTTCACCTTTCAGAGAGCTGCCCATGTATATTCTGAAGCCAAACGTGTGCACGCTTTTAAAGACACCGTATCGTCAGAATTAAGGTCTGTCATGGAGGATGTGCTTTTCACCGGGCTTTTCCCAGCTTTTCTTTTCGACATACTTAAAATCGTAACAAATTGGTCATTGCAGTGATGAAGACATGTTGAAGAAGTTAGGTGACCTTATGAACGACAGTCACCATAGCTGCAGCGTCCTTTATGAGTGCAGGTAAAACTCCAGCTTTACTGTTGGACCTTATTACATGGAACTCCCATTCTTTTTATAATATTTCCCCCTCTTGATTGAATTATCTTAGTCGATGAGTTTCAATTATTTGTTGGAATCAGTTGTCCAGAATTAGAAGAACTTGTGAAGATTTGTCGAGATAATGGTGCTCTTGGAGCTAGGCTTACAGGAGCCGGATGGGGTGGTTGTGCAGTGGCTTTGGTGAAAGAGAGTCTTGTTCCACAATTTATACTCAATTTGAAGGTTAATTTCATTGTCATCTCTGTTTAACAAGTCATGAATATTTTATCGTAATCGTTATGCTCTAACCAATACCATAATATGGTGGTTAATTATGTTTCAGGAGCAATTTTATCAATCAAGAATTGACAAAGGAACCATCAGTAAGAATGATCTTGGCTTGTACATATTTGCATCCAAGCCTTCAAGTGGTGCTGCTATTTTAAAATTTTAGGTCTTGTTACCCTGGTTAACTTTTATTACCTTCAGCATTTTCAGTCCAAAAATAAAGGTGAATTATGAAGTTCCTATCTTAATATAAATAAAATAAGGGTAAATTATGGTACAAATTGTACACTTGATGAAACTCATTAGATTTTTTTTTAATTTAATGTAGTTATTAGCTCCATCAGTGGTTGCTTTGTCAACATTTGTGAATTAGGAGTTTGTTGATCATGTGATTGACGACGTGTAGTGTTTGACTATGTGATAGTTTTTATGGTTACTTAAACTGTATTGTTAAATTTATCCTTTATTCTTGGGTAAACAATGAGAAGAGTCATTTATGTTATATCTAATTTGATGTGGTATTATTATTTAATTATTTTTTCTATATTCTTGTTTATTAGTCTAACTAGATGACGTGTTCGCGTTTCTTATGGTAATTCGAATATTAAAGTTTTGTATTATCACATATATTAATATAACTTTAAAAAACGTGAAATTTTTACTTTTTAATGAATTTTATCTTCTACCTATTTTCAATTATAATATATATATATATATATATATATATATATTTTATTTTTTTTTTTGGTAACATTGTAAACATTACCATCGACAAACATAATCCAGCAGAATACACAAACTACAGAGCACATTAGGGGTGTATAAAATCGAATCGAAAATTGAATCAAATCGCAAATCGAGTAAAATCGAAAAAAAAATCTAACTAGTGGTTTGGTTTGACTTGGTTTGGTGTTGGATAAAAACACCCGACTATATTTGGGTTGATTTGATTTCAACTAAAAAAAATCAATCCGAGACCAAACCAACCCGACATTCTATGTAATTTTAAAATTTTATTTTATACGTAAAATACTTTGATATAATTTTTAAATATCTCTTATACTTTTTCATAGTTTTAATCTTTTAATATATTTATTTCATGTTTGGAAGTTAAAATTCTTAATGATCTAATAAAGATTATAATTCATACATGTTGGTAATAATAATAAAATTTAAATAAAAATCAAATTAATACTAATGCAAAAAGAAAATTAATTCAACAGTAAGAATGACAATAATATTGAATATTTATTTTTTAGTTTTACATAGATTTAGATAATTAAAATACATGATCTAATTTTACTTTCTTTTAATATTTAGTCATGTAACTAATACTTACTAAACTTATTTTAGCATGATTTAGTACTTTAAATTATGATCAATTTTATTATGACTTATTAATTTGCAATATTTGTTTTAAGCGATTCTATTATTATTTTTTTGTTGGATATTTTAGTGTCATTAATCATATCATATTTTTTGTTATTTTCTTGAGAAATAACTTAGATAGTTGCATTGTGGTAGGACTAAAGAAATATTTGAAGTACAAGTAAATTATATGTTTGTATGAATACTTTATTGAAAAAAACCAAAAAATCCGAAAAAACCTGAAAAACCCGAAGAAACCTAAAAAAACCTGAAGTTGAAAAACCCGAATTTTATTGGTTTGATTTGGTTTATAAGTTCAAAAATTTGAGACAAATAATTTGATTTTATATTTGAAAAACCCGAACCAACCCGGTCATGTACACCCCTACCGAGCACCTTGTCATCTTCTTTGCAACAGAAGGATGATCATAGGCCTCAGAATGCAAACAAACAGAAAATTAACTAGTTACAACTTCAATCTATGCATTAAACCTCTACATCAATAAAATTTCTTATTTAAACTAGGTATCATCAATCTCTCTACCAAATCCTCTTTGATTTGCTTAATGGCTCTATCTGTATGTACAAATTCTCCTCGAAACAACTTTCTATTCTGTTCCCTCCACGTATGGTAAATCATAGCCCCCTAGATTGCTGCAATTACCTCCTTCTGTATTGTTTTCCAATGTTTCCTTTTAATCTCTAATAACACTTGTCGCACACCCCCGGACTGTAGTTTGATACCAGTCCATTGTATCATAGCTTCCTCTATTGTTCTAAACCAAGCACATTCACTAAATAAATGCTTAGTTGTTTCCTCGTCTTTGGAACTACATAAACAACAATTCAGATTCTCAACATGAATGTGCAGTTGTTTCAATCGTTCCTTAGTGAGCAACCTCTCCTTCGTAGCTAGCCACAAAATAAACCTATGTTTAGGCTATGCTACTGTGTTCCAAATTAACCCTGAAACATTAAACAGTTCTTGTCTTCCTAAAATAGCCATATAGCTCTTCGAGATGAAATATGTCCCTGCCGACGTTACGATGTATTTCTCCTGCTTATACCAGCCTCTCATGATCTCCTTAAGTGAATTAAGTTTTTTCCAGTACCAACTACAGTCCAGAGGATGTTTATGATCCCAAATTGATACATCATTCTTCATATAAATTCCATGCACCCACTTAACCCATAGGGATTCCTTACCAACCACCAATTGGCATAAAAGTTTACCAACAGAAGCAATGTTCCAGTTCCTGCATCCCTTTATGTTTAGTCCTCCATTGCATTTTGGCACACAGATTACATCCCATGCTACCAGATTGATCTTCTTTCTTTCCTCCGTGCCCCCCATAGAAATTTTCTACACCTCTGATCCACGATCTTCAATACACTCTGCGGTAAGATGGATATGGCACCCCAAAGGTTATGAATAGAAAATAGAACCGCATTTAAAATTTGAAACTTGCATACGACAATTGCTTTGCATAACCTGTATTAATTCTGCTTGTAATCTTATCTATCAATATGTTGCAATCAAGCTTATTCCACTTCTTTGGAGATAGAGGGAGTCCTAAATATTTGATAGGAATGAACCCTCAGTAAAACCAGTCTTCTCCAACAGAGCCTTTTTTGTAGTTTCATCAACCCCTGCCAAAAAAAAGCTGGACTTCTCCATATTGACAACTAATCTAGATACTTCACTAAAGTGATGAATAGCTTCCATGACTCTATTTACAAATTTCAAATCTCATTTACAGAAGATCATGAGATCATCAGCGAAAATCAAGTGATTTAATCTCACTCCTTTACACATGGGATGAAATTTAAAATCAGGCAGATCACTCATGCTTTTCAACACTCTTGTCAAATACTCCATAACCAACACAAATAACAGTGGAGATATAGGGTCCCCTTGTCTTAATCCTCTTTTCCCCGCAAAATAGCCATGACCCTCCCCATTAACCTTAGCAGTGAAGTAGGGAGAAGTTACACAGGTCATTACAATATTGATAAAATCAGCCGGAAAACCATACCCTACAAGTACTTCCTGTAAAAAATCTCAATTCACCATGTCATATGCCTTTCTCAATTCGATCTTCATCAAGCACCTTGGAGATGTCTTCCTATTATAATGTCGTAACAAATCATGACAAATAAGCACATTATGGACAAGAGATCTTCCCTGTACAAATGCAACTTGATTCTCTGCTATAATACAACTCACAGCCTCCTTAAACCTAACACAAATCATCTTAGAAGTAGTCTTATACAATACATTACAACAAGAGATTGGTCTAAACTGAGTTGCATATTCAGGATCTTCAACTTTAGGGATCCAAAATTTGTAGCATTTAACTGTTTTAAGAGTTCACCATTCTGAAAGAACTGTAAGATAGCATCAGTGATATCCTTACCAATAATTCCTCATGCTGCCTTGAAGAAACCACTGCTATAACCATCAGGGCCAGGACTTTTTATACTATTTATCATAAACATGACAGTTTTCACATCTTTTCCAGAGTAATTAATTATTAATGCCCTTTGCTGCATCTCGGAGAGTATAGATCCATTCTTCAGAAAACATGCAAACGCACCAACTCTATCAATCACATTACCCCCAAGTAACTTTTTATAGTAACTGACAAACAACTCTGCAATTTCCTCAGGATCATTCTGCCATACACCTTGATCATCCTTGTCCCTTGATTTGGATAATGGATTGCTTAAGTTTCCTGTGTTTAATAACCGAATAAAAGTATCTACTATTATCATCTCCAAGTTTGATCCATGTTGCTTTCGCCCTTTGTTGAAGAAACAATTCTGCTAAGAAAGAGCTCTGTCTAAACTTCATATATCTATCCCTTTCATTTCGCTGCAATACACTACAATGGGGATTTGCTTGTAAAAGTAATTGTGTATGGATCAAAGCCTTCCTATCATCCTTAGCCTCATCTTCAATGTTCTTGAAAACTTTACTATTTAGGGTATGTAACTCCTTCTTTAACAACTTCAGCTTGCTGATTATTTGAAACATCAGACAACCATCAATTTGTGACTTCCACACAGCCTTAACAACTTCCAAGAATTTCGGGTGTTGGGCCCAAGTATTACAGTAGAGAAAAGATCTCCTTCTCGTTAGCCTATTGATAACTAACGTGAATTTAGCAGGACAATGATCGCTTATTCCCTCAGGTAGAAACATAGCATTGCAAGAAATGACCGCTTATTCCCTCCGGTAGAAACATAGCATTGTAAGCAGGCATAGTTGTTAACCAGGCATTGTTAATGAAAATCCAATCTATTTTGGAAAACACTCTCTGATTCTCCCCTTTATCATTCCAGGTGTACTTGTTCCCCTGCTGTGGGTGTTCAATCAACCCACAGTTCTCAACACAATTTTTTAAAATCCACAATCTCAGCCCACCCTACAGGATTCCCTCTGTTAAAATTCTGTTTACATTGTTTTGTTTACACTGTAGCAATTAGTTATGCAGCTACATTGACTTTCATGTAGTTAGTTAATTCGTTAGTGTAGTTAGTTAATACTTACTAGTTAGTTATCTCAATTAGTGTGTCATGTAAATAATTAGTTAATCAATCTATATAAATGATTGAATTGAAGTAATTGTAGTAGATTTTTTAGAATTTCAGAAATCAATAATATCTTCTTCTCCCTTTCTCTCCACATTCTGTCCAGATTCATTTCTTCAATGGTGAGTTAATAAGCTCATTTTCTTCATGGTATCAGAGCAGGATTTCAATGGAGTTTAGATCTCTTCAAGACAATTGATCCTGTGTTCTTCTTCTAGACGAGTTTAGACTTCTTCTAGTTTGTTGTTCGAGTTCAAATCTCTTGTAGTTTGTTGTTCTGCGCTATTTTTTCTTCTCTTTGATTCAAAGCTTGATAATGGCTGTCTTAAGAATTGATCAAAGTGATCCTCTGTACATTGGTCAATCTGATTCATCAGGAGCTATGTTGATTCCTATCAAATTGACCGGATCTGAAAACTATGGTGTGTGGAGCAGATCTATGAGGATTGCACTTCTAGGTAAGAGGAAATATGGTTTTGTAACTGGTGCTTGTACCAAGGCTCTATACAAGGATGAGTTGCATGAGCAGTGGGAGACCTGCAATGCCATCGTTTTATCATGGCTGATGAACACTGTCAGTGAGGAACTTCTTAGTGGTATAGTCTATGCTACAACTGCATTTTCAGTTTGGGCAGATCTCAAAGAGAGGTTCGATAAGGTCAATCGCATGAGAGTCTATCAATTGCACAAAGAGATCACAACACTTACACAAGGTACAGATTCTGTGTCACAATACTTTACTAAGCTTAGAACTCTATGGAGTGAGTATGATGCTGTAACACCACATCCTAGTTGCAATTGCCCACAGTCTAAAGAGTATACAGATCATCTTGAACAATTAAGACTAATCCAGTTTTTGAGTGGCTTAAATGAATCATATGATCAACCTCGTAGACAAATACTACTTAAAGGTGTGTCACCTTCTTTGAACCAAGCATATGCTATGATCATAGAGGATGAAATACAACATTCAGCATGCTTGACCAATGTAGTTGATAAATCAGAGTCGATGGTTATGAATGTGAATAAGACTCAAGGGAAGGAGTTTTTTAAAGGAAGAAAATGTGAGTATTGTCACTTCACTGGCCACACCAAAGACAATTGCTATAAACTAATTGGTTATCCAAGTGATTGGAAATTGAGGAAGAAAGCAGGTTATGGTAATAGAAGCACTACTGGTAATTCTGGTGGCTATGGAGGAGTGTCATCAACATCCAACAACCAGAGGTTTGGAGGACAACATGTTGCCAACAATGTGTCTAGTGATTCCAATTCTTATGATTCATCTCAAGTAGCTTCAACTAGTCAAGGAGAAGGAGATTGTGCACACTTGACAAAGGCACAAGTATTTACTGAGAAGGAGTACAAACAAATACTGGACATGTTGAACAAAGAAGAGCCAAGAAGAGTTAACATGGCAGGTATTACAACTTGCTTAATGTCAAAATTTGTTTCACAAGACTGGATTATAGATTCAGGAGCAACTCATCACATAACAACACACAAACAGTCACTGATAAAGAGTCATGAACTGAATAAGTCTCAGAAGAATCAGGTACATTTACCTACAGGAGACAGGGTGAACATTAATCATACTGGTGAATCAGTTATATTTGATAATGAAATTGTGAGAAATGTTTTACATGTGCCAGATTTCAAGTTCAATCTGATATCAGTGTCCAAGATCACAAGGGAATTGTCCTGTTTTGTGTCATTTTATCCTGATTTCTGTGTTTTTCAGGACCTCTTCAGTGGCAAGGTGAAGGGGATTGGTAAGGAAGAAGGAGGATTATATGTGTTCAAAGGAGATTCAATAATAAAACAAAACAAAGTTGGACAATGTAAACAACAAGTAATGGCTGCAGGTATGACAGATCAAGATGTTCAACTTTGGCATCAAAGACTTGGGCATCCCTCCCAACATGTCATGAAGCATTTAAATCTAGTTCACAGATATAAAAATGAAGTACTTACTAGTTGTCATGTATGTCCTTTAGCTAAACAAACAAGACTGGTTTTTCCTAGTAGTAATTCTAGAGCTTCTGCTTGTTTTGATATGGTTCACATGGATTTATAGGGACCATACAAGACTCCTACTATAGACAAGAAACATTATTTTCTGACAATGGTAGATGACTACAGTAGGTTTGTTTGAATTCACTTGTTACAGTTGAAGTTTGAAATCATTGTAGCCATAAAAAATTTCTTCTCTATGATAAAAACTCAGTTTGGTGCACATGTTAAAGTTGTTAGATCTGACAATGGTACTGAATTTTTTAGTTCTCAATGTATTCAACTGTTTAATGATCTGGGAATACTTCATCAAAGTAGTTGTTCACACACACCACAACAAAATGGTGTGGTGGAGAGAAAACATAGGCACATTCTTAACATAGCCAGGGCCATCAGATTTCAGTCATAGTTGCCTATTAGATATTGGGGATATTGCATCAAGGCTGCTGTCTACTTAATGAATAGACTTCCTTCATCAACCTTGGCAAATAAAAGTCCTTATGAGCTTATTCATTCCAAAATTCCAATACTTTCTCATCTAAAGGTTATAGGCTGCTTGTGTTATGCTTCAGTGTTACCTAAGGGTGATAAATTTGCAGAAAGAGCTATTCCCACTATATTTCTAGGCTATTCAGAATTGCAGAAGGGCTATACATTGCTTGACATCAAGTCTAGAAAGTTTATTGTGAGCAGAGATGTAGTGTTTCATGAGACTATATTCCCATTTTTTGCAAAGTACACAGATTCTGTACAAGATGTCTATGGTTCTCCATTAGAGGTTATTGATACTCCTATTCCAGATTATGAGACTGATAATGCTACAAACACAGAAATACATTCTGATGAGAATGTTGCTCATCCTACTATGCAGTATGAAGACAGTACTAATACTCTTATTGAGACTGAGGTTGATGAAGTTTCTACCACTACAAATATTCCTACTCACAATCAACCAGTCAGAAGGACCTCAAGGAACATTAAAGAACCTGTTTGAATGAAAGATTATGCAGGGAATAAACAAAGTAGTACTAGACATCCAATTGCCAACTCTCTTCGTTATGACAGAGTTACACCTTGTTGCAAGGTTTTCTTGAGCAAGTTATCAGAGTGCATTGAACCAAAACACTTCCATCAAGCTGTTAAAGATGATAGATGGATTCAGGCTATGCAACAAGAGATCAAAGCTCTAGAAGACAACAACACCTGGACAGTAGTTGAATTACCTAAAGGGATGCATACTGTAGGTTCTAAATGGATTTACAAAATAAAATACAAGGCAAGTGGTGAGGTGGAAAGATTCAAGGCCAGGTTAGTAGCTAAGGGATACAGTCAGCAGGAAGGACTAGACTATCATGATACATTTTCACCAGTTGCAAAAATGGTGACAGTCAGATGTGTGATTGCCTTAGCTGTGTCAAAGGGTTGGAATATGTCACAAATGGATGTCTATAATGCTTTCCTTCAAGGAGATGTAGATGAGGAAGTATACATGGAAATGCCTGAGGGTTTCAAGAAATCAGGGGAGAACAAAGTATGCAGGTTGCTTAAGTCATTATATGGGCTTAAACAAGCATCCAGACAATGGAATTTGAAGTTAACTAATGCTTTGGTGACTGCTGGATTCACTCAAAGTGTTCATGATTATTCCTTATTTACTCTAAAGAAAGGTGCAGAGATTGTGATCATCCTAGTTTATGTTGATGATTTGCTCATCACTGGGAGTAACACACAAATGATCACTGAAGCAAAGGAGAATTTACATAGACAATTCAAATTGAAGGATCTTGGTGAACTCAGGTTCTTCCTTGGTATTGAGGTATTAAGATCATCAGAAGGGGTAATTTTGAATCAAAGGAAATACATCTTGGAACTCATCTCTGGAGCAGGCCTAACAGGTGCTAAACCTGCTTCTACTCCTATTGAGTCTAATATGAGATTAACATCCTTAGAATATGATCTAGCAAATGGTCATACTGGAGATGAAGTGCTTCAAGATATTACAGCTTATCAAAGGGTAGTTGGGAAACTACTGTATGCCACTATCACCAGACCAGATATTAGCTATGCTGTACAAACTCTAAGTCAGTTCATGCAATCTCCTAAGAAGTCACATTGGGAAGCAGCAATTAGAGTGATTAAGTACCTAAAGGGTACAGTTGGTCAAGGAGTCTGGCTACAATCTAAACCTGCTGCAACTTTGTCATGTTGGTGTGACTCTGATTGGGCCGCCTGCCCAAATACTAGGAAATCCATTACAGGATATGTAGTTAAATTTGGAGACTCATTAGTGTCATGGAAATCCAAGAAACAACAGACTGTTTCCAGAAGTTCAGCTGAAGCTGAATACAGAAGCATGGCTTCAGCTGTATCTGAAATCACTTGGCTATTGGGATTGTTTACTGAACTCGGTGTGAAGATTCATATGCCTATTACTATATTTAGTGACAGCAAATCAGCCATACAACTAGCAGCAAATCCAGTTTTCCATGAAAGAACAAAACACATCGAAATTGACTGTCACTTTATCAGAGACAAAATCAAAGCAGGAACCATCGACACTGCCTATGTCCACACTCAGCAGCAACTTGCAGACTTACTAACAAAAGGGTTGAGTCAAGCTCAACACTCATACCTTTTAGGCAAGCTTGGTGTGCTTAATATTTGCACCCTTCAGCTTGAGGGGGTGTGTTAAAATTCTGTTTACATTGTTTTGTTTACACTGTAGCAATTAGTTATGCAGCTACAGTGACTTTCATGTAGTTAGTTAATTCGTTAGTGTAGTTAGTTAATACTTACTAGTTAGTTATCTCAATTAGTGTGTCATGTAAATAATTAGTTACTCAATCTATATAAATGATTGAATTGAAGTAATTGTAGTAGATTTTTTAGAATTTCAGAAATCAATAATATCTTCTTCTCCCTTTCTCTCCACATTCTGTCCAGATTCATTTCTTCAATGGTGAGTTAATAAACTCATTTTCTTCACCCTCCAATTCTATCCCCGGGGTGAAAAACCAAATTGAAATCTCCAAGGACCAGCCAAGGTTTTGTATATGTATTAATCCCTTCCAGTGTACTCCACAATTCTCGCCTTTCCTTTTTAGTATTAAAAGCATAAACTACTGTAAGTTGGAAATTCAACTGGAGAGGTCTGTACATCACGTCACATGTTATAGCCTGGGCTGTTATACTCACAGTAGCTACTTCATATATGTCTGGTCTCCAAATAAATAAAATTATTCCATTATAATGTGTATCTAGATTAGTCAGAACATGCCAGCCCCCAAACAGTTTGTTTGTGATATCATTCATCCTATTTTTCTCAACTTTTGTTTCTAGCAAACCAATCATACTAACTTTTTCCTTATTGCACAGGAACTTAACCTCCTGTTGCTTATTAGGAACATTGAGCCCCCTAACATTCCAGCATAGAAGATTAACCATTCCCAATCAGGGGAATAGGTTGCTCTTTCCCATTTGAAGAAACCCTCGTAGCATCCTGCCTGCCAATGTCTATATTCTTCAAAACCTAAAAAGTGTTTGAACTTTCAACCTGCTGTAAATTAACATGTTGTGTTTTACTCTTCCTCATTGGAGATACCCAGCCAAGTCCCCCTTGTGATTTGGTTTGCCCAGCTTGTGCCTTATCTGGAGATGCTTCCTCAACTAATTCAGCCTTCTGGTATTCCTGCACTTGTTGGATAATGCTTTGTGTCTGCTGAATTGGAGCTTTTGGTTTCTGTTTCTTCCTGCAAACTTCAACAGAATGCCCATATTTCCGACAATGTTTACACAAAACTGGTTTCCAATCATACTGCACCCTTTGTCTAATCAATGCTCCTTTCTCATTCTTGACGATAACTGTTTCTGGCAAGCTAGTATCCATGTCCACCTCAACTAATAATCTTGCGAAGTTGAGGCCCAGTTTCTTCTTAGTATTTTGATCTACCATCAATGGCTTCCTAACGAGGCTACCTATCTTACTTAAACCTCTTGGACTCCAGTACTTGAAATCTAACCCGGGGAATTTAACCCAAATAGGCACAGTTAACAATTCCTCTCTTGTGAATTCCATATCATGGCACCACGCCTTCACGATGAATGGTTTGTTGTCAAAATGATAAATACCACCCTCAATAATAACATCCTTCCCCATTTCATTATCAAACCTTACCAGTACTATACTATTCCGCAACATTGAGATTTTATTTATTCCATGTTTTGTCCATAGCCTTTGAATAAACGTGAGCACCCAGCACATAACACACCATTGAATTCTTCCAATAGTCGATCTCTGAGCTAATGTCTTCCATTTCTATCTCCACAATATTGGATGTATTAGAGGACGTTGGAGCAACATACTCAAGCTTAAAACCTGCATTTGATACCTTTGTGATGTCAAAATCATCCCAAATGGATGCCTTCCTTTCTGAAATTCTTTTCTCCTCTTGTTCTACTGCATCTGCCCACGACTTTGTTTCACTCATCGATGGTCTTTTTGTAGCAGATTTAAGCATCATATTCCATTGTTCTTGGGCTTGCTTTCTCTGTCCTTTATCAATTTCCTCAACTGCTGCGATTTCTAGTTGATTCTCTGCTTATCACTATGAGTTCCCACATTTCGTAGATTTGAAATTTTTTCAGCTATTTCCGTCACTTCATCACTCCCTTGCCTTTCGTAAGTACACCTCTTCCACTTGTCTCACTTGAACTACTCCCCGGTGATTTCGCCGCTCCCGAGCTAGTTCCTTCCCTAACATTATGTGTCTGTGCAGAGCTTACCATTCCAACACCTTCTACCTTTTGTGTATTGGATCTTTCCCTTCCACACTTAGCTGTCACAGCTTCTTGAGCCAGTATCGTTTTCTGAGATGGAACAGAGCCCTCTTTCCCATGGATGGCGCACGTTAGCTAACATGCACCGAGAGAGAAGCGACCCATACAGAAAACTTTTTGGAATTGATGTTGTTCTTTGCTATAATTGACTTTTCATAAATGACCTTTCATAGATTAGTCAATTATCACGTTTTCTATTGTTTTGTTCATGTGCATGCAAAGTATAAGATCGGAAAAAAACTACATGAACGAGTCATTAAAACTCAAAATAATTATATGTTCATATTCCAAATCAAAGTAATTCAAGAAATTATAACTTATATTAATCTCGTAGTATAAAGAGTAAATTATATTTTGGGTGTGTTTGGTATGGAGGAAAATATAAACAAGTAAATTTTGGACTTATTTTCTCATGTTTGGTTGGTGAGTAGAAAAAATATTTTCCGGAAATGATTTTTAGTGTTTTTATTTATGAATGAAAAATGTTTTTGAGAGACATCTTTTATTTTTACTTGAGTAAAAACTAATTTATGAAATTGAAAATATTTTTTAAAAACAAAATTATTATTTTTTTGGGTGGTGGTGGGGTGGGGGGGGTGTGGGCGTTGGGGTGGTCGTAGTGGAGGGGGCAGGGGGAGGGGAGGGGGGTTAGGAGTGCAAAAATAAAATTTGAAGTGATAGTATTTTTAAAAAATAAATTAATTTTTTGGGGGGGTTGGGGGTGGTTGGTGGCTGGCGGGGGGCGAGGGGGGAGGGGGGAGGGAGTAGGAGTTTAAAAATAAAAATTTGAAGTTGAAAATATTTTTAAAAAGCAAAATTAATTTTTTGGGGAGGGGGTGGGGCTGGGGGGGCTGGCCGGTGGTTGGGTGGTTGGGGGGGTCAGGGATCGGATGAAAAAATAAAATTTTGAAATTGAAAATATTTTTTTAAAATTGACGTTTTCCCCTCCCCAAAAAAAATGTAATTTGAAATTGGGGGAGAGTTTGGAAAATGTTTTCCTTAATTTTTGAAGGGAAGTCATTTTCCTTAATTTTGAGAAAAATGAGTTGATTTGGAAAACATTTTCCAAGATTTTATCCCAACCAAACATGAGAAAATTGGAAAACATTTTCCAAACATTCTCTTTATCTCTACTCTTTTTCTAGTTACAATAATCCCTTAAAATTTATATCTTTCGGATACATAAGTCACCATTCCGATACATTAATTCTAATACAAGAAAGAATCTTTTTGTTGTGCTAAAAAGGAAATAAATTCTGAAAATCTAATTAAATCTCATAAATTATGCTTATATTTCTTGTTACTCTCAATCATACATAGGCAAATCCCAAACAGAACAAAGAAATTCAAAATTTCAAATTTCTCTCCTGTTCAACGAAGAAATCTTTCAGATTTGACTCAAAAAATTTTGTCAAAATTTTGGGATAAGCGAGATGAGTTATGAAAGATAAAAAAATGATGAAATTGTTGTTGGATAAATGATTTCTTTTTGAATCTTCAAGTGCATCGAAGATTCTTTCAATTTTGATTCAAGATTGTCAAAATTTTGAGAGTCAAGATTCTTCTCCTAGTTCATCGAAGATCCTTTTAATTTTGATTCAAAATTGCTGAAAGTTTTGAGAGTCAAAATTCTTCTCCTAGATCATTGAAGATCCTTTCAATTTTAATTCAAAATTATCGAAAATTTTGAGAAGATATATCATAAATATCTTTGCTACTTAGCATGTTTAAATTGATAAATATTGTATTTATACTAGATACATTAAATAAGTTATTATTGCCCACAAGATGTTAGATTTGAGATCGATACATTACCGTGTGATAGTTGCTATGTAATTGATACATTTAGTATAATTCAAATTTACGTATCATATCTAAAAAATTAGTGCATGATACATTACTGTTTAGTACTCCCTCCGCTTAAAAAAGAATGACCTTCTTTCATTTTTAGTTTGTTTAAAAAAGAATGACCTATTTCTTTTTTTGGTAACAACTTTCCGCGTGACATGTTTAAGGCCACAAGATTAAAAGACAATTTTGTACATTTGACATAACTTTAATTTATGACCACATGATCAAAAGTCTTCTTTATTTTCTTAAACTCCGTGCCAAGTCAAACTAGACCATTTTTTGTGAAATGGAGGGAATATCTCGTTTAAATTGATAAATATTGTATTTATACTAGGTACATTAAAATGTAATTGTTACCAATAAAATGCTAGATTTGGGATCGATACATTACCGTGTGGTAGTTGCTATGTAATTAAATCATTTAGTATAAATTTAAATTTACGTATCATATCTAAAAAATAGTGCATGATAGATTACTTTTTATGTATCTCGTTTAAATTGATAAGTATTGTATTGTTATGAGATACATTAAACATGTAATTGTTGCCCATAAGTTGTTTGCTTTGAGATTGATACATGTAGTATAAATCATGCCCGTATAATTTGATGTAGGTATGTATCATATAAAATAATTATGAATATGATAAACAACGATTTGATTACAAAATAGTACTACAAACACATATATAAAAAACATCTGATACATAGTTTGTAAATAATTACCTTTGTTCGTGTTTTCTTGTAAAAATATAGTAACTGAATAAAAAAAAAAGAAAAGGAAGAACTACTCTTGATTAACTTTAAATCATTAATTGGCCAAAGAAAATTTTAAAATTTTAAAAAAAGTGATGGAGGTAATTGTTGATATAGTGGAGTGATTATAGACATGAAAAAAGGGAGAAAATCATGGAGTTGAAAGATTGAAAGTTATATATCTGGAAAAGAGTGAATTTGAGAAAAAAGAGGGATTTTTTTTTAATTTTTAAAATGGTAGAAATTAATAGAAAATAGGGTAAAAAATAATGTGTAGTTAGGTAATTTTTCCTTCAAGGAATACTCATTCTCCCAAAAATAATTACAACCTATACCTCTATTTATTAATGCTGATAATTTTCGCGTAACTGATACTAAATTAGTATCATATAGTTTATTGGTATTATTAAGGCTAACAATTTCGCTTAGTTGATACTAAATTTGCAAGCATCTTTTCAATTTACATGAACTACAAGTAAGAAAGAGTCCCTATCTGTCTCTCCGAATTTCTACTACTAAGTAAAACTTCTGCTATTCAATTATAGAATCAATTCTAATTCCTACACCTAGCTGTCCTTGAGTGACAGTCGCAACAGAGTTTCATTTCAAGAATTTTTCACTAGAGATAAAGGTATAATTGAAAGGTTTGAAGGCTACTGAAGCAATGAAGCATTTGCTCACAACCGTCCCTTTCTCCTCCTCATGATGAACAAGTATTATGCTTTGTAATATGTGGATTTATGAAAGCTCTGATGGAGTATCATTTCTATTAGATTCAAATAAAATAATTGTCGCTACCATTTCCTCCACGAGTACTTCCAGAATCTACATCTTACCACATTGCATCATCTGATTTGCCACATCTTAATCACCATATAAACTCCTTTATATAAATATTCACTTTTTGTCTCTACAATATATGTCCTACAAATATTTGGAGTTCTCTTTCTGAATGAGTATAATGTATTCTGATTTCTGAATATTCTAATTATAACATGTAGTTTATTATCAGTAAATACTTCGGAAAGAGCAAGTAAAGCTAATTAGAAAGCTCCTTCCAATAAGACCATTTGAGATTGCTTAGCCATAGGTTATTTAGATGAAAGAACAATACTTTTCAACTCTGGAAAGAAATGAAGTCTATTTACAAAAGAGAAATTTTTGAATAAACTCAGTAAAACATAAGGCAAGCACCTAATTTAAAACAAAAGGGAGGTGGAGAAATCCTCATAAAAATAGCGACGCTTAAATTTAGAAAAAATATCTTCTAAAAATATAAAACAGGAAAAAGCATTGATGAAGAAAAGAACAGATTAGTGGAGTAAACAAAAATTTATGGCGATAAATAAATCACCTCAAATCCTTTGGAGGGAGAGAAAAAAGAACCAATGCAGAAAATGCTAACCTCCCTTCAAGTGAACTCAAACAACCACGACTTCATATAAAGAGGAGGGAGTGTTGAATGATCCTCAGGGCTAATATTGAGGATTTTAGATGTTTTGAATTGTGCTTGCAACTAACACCGAGGATTTTGGGAGAAGAACGAATTTGGGAAATAGGATTTTCGAATCATGCTCTGTTGGGAATATGATTTCTCATTTATCAGAAAAGCAAGAAGAAGATACAATGAAGAAGACATATCAATTCTCCTACACAAATCAATTATCTTTGACCAAATAGAAGTCTTTTGTGTCAAACCATTCAAGCGATCACATCCGTTTATCAACACTAAGCAACTCTCAATCAGAACCCTCTATTTTAATCACTGATGGAAATGTTTGTAGTAGCTTCCAATTACCACGTGTATAGGACAACTATTTCAATTATTTTCTTTTCTTTTATTTTGATAGAAGTTTGTTAGGATGGTCAGAGACTAGCTAATAGGATAGAGACATCTGTACAAATCGAATTGGTAGAGAATTTCTTTATTCTGTATAAATACATGTACAAATGATCAATGAAAATATAGAGAAAATTTCCACATTCTGCAGTGCAATTCTTTTCTCTAACATGGTATTAGAGCCGGTTTGGTAGAAAAGCTTCATTTTTTTTTTCATTTTTTTTTCTTCTCTTCACTGCAAAATGACTCAAGACAGTCCTGTTGGATCTGATGGTATCACTCCTGCAACTCCACTTCAGGTTGGAGCTAGCAAGGCCTCACTCGACCATTCTCACCCATTTTACCTTCATCCTTCAGATTCACCAGGCATGTTACTGGTGAATTCTGTTTTCACTGGACAAGGCTATGGGGGCTGGAGAAGAGGAATACTGATCGTTTTATCTGCAAAAAACAAGGTTGGATTCATCGATGGTTCCATCTCACCACCTCATAACTCTCCAGACCTCTTTAAGATCTAGACAAGATGCAACGATATGGTGATCTCCTGGAATTTAAATGCTCTCTCCCAAGACATTGCTGCAAGTGTTCTTTACTCAACAACTGCTAGGCAAATCTGGAACGAACTTGAAGAGAGATTTGGGCAAAGCAATGGCCCTCAACTTTATCAACTGCAAAAGCAAATCAGCGAGTCCGTGCAGGATAATCTAGATGTAGCTAGTTACTATACAAAGCTCAAGCGTCTGTGGGATGATCTCGACAGCTTAGATATTTCACAACATTGTACTTGTGAATTCTTTGTGGAGGTAGATTGAAGAACACTAAATTTCTGCAGGATAACAGGCTCATTCAGTTCCTGATGGGATTGAATGATGCTTATTCTGGGCCCCGAAGTAACCTGCTCATGCTGTCTCCTTTACCTTCTGTGAACCATGCCTACTCCTTGCTAATTCGGGATGAGAAGCAAAGAGAGCTTCAAAATTCTCAACACTCCGTAGAGTCTGCTTTCTTTGCTGGAAGGACACAACAGGGGAACTACAACTCCAATCATGAGAGGAATAAGTTTCCAGAGGTCAAGATGAGTAATCTGTTCTGCAATTATTGTAAAAGAACCAATCATGTTATGAAAGATTGCTATAGGTTGATCGGGTTTCCGGCAAATTTTAAATTCACCAAGAACAAGAAGATACCTGCTGGTGCTAAAAGTAATACTGTGATTTCACCTGAACAGAACCTTTTACCAGAGCAGAAGGTTTTGCAGTCCCTTGCTATTGGTGACAGGCCTATCACCCAGGATCAATACAACAATCTGTGTCAGATGTATCACACTAGACAAAAAAATGAACCATGGTGATAAAGTTCATGAAGACATTGTTTCTGCGCATTGTGCTGGTATATATAACTCTTTTTTTACCAAGTCTTTTATTTTTAGTCAGCTTAACTCTATTTCTTGGATCCTTGACACAGGGGCTTCTGAGCATATGACCTCTGAGTTAGGACTTTTGTCTAATATTAGAGATCTCCTCAAACCCCTTTATGTCAATTTGCCTAATTCTCTTAGAGTTTTAGTTTCACAATCAGGATCTGCTACTATTTTTCCTGGTTTCACCATTCATAATGTACTCTTTGTTCCTAGTTTCAAATATAATCTTCTCTCAATTCACAAATTATGTTGTCAATTTCATTCTATCATATTTTTTACTTCTTTTGGTGCTGTCATGCAGGCCCCTTCAATGAGGAGGCCAGTGGTTCTTGGTAAGGTCAAGCATGGTCTCTATCTCCTTCACTCAGCAAATTTCAATCAAGTCATTCCTAGAGCTGTTACAAGATCAAATAAGGCTTCTAGTTCATTTCCTTGTAATCAGTTATCTAGTGACAAGTTTTCTAATTCTGTTTTTCCTTCCTTAGTCAGTTCTCCTGATGTATGCCTTTGGCACAACAGATTGGGGCATATGCCTATTTCTAATATGAAGAATATTTCTCTTTCATTCATGCTCAGTCTATTATTCCCCCTTGTGATATTTGTGCCAAGGCTCGGCAACCTAAATGCCTTTTTCATCAAGTACTACCTCTTCTAAGCACATTTTCGATCTTATACATGTTGATACTTGGGGTCCTTATAAAACACAAACTTATGATGGTTTTAAGTATTTCCTCACTATAGTTGACGATCACAGTAGAGCTACTTGGACTTTTCTTCTAAGCGCTAAATCTAACGCCTTTCCGATTCTCAAACGGTTCCTTGCCATGATTGAGAGGCAATTTCAGACTAAGGTTAAAATAATTAGGTCTGATAATGCTTCAGAATTAGGCAGTGGTCACTCCACCTCTGATTTTCTTGCATCACAGGGTATTTTACACCAAACTACTTGTGTTTCCACCCCTCAACAAAATGGGATTGTTGAGAGGAAGCACAGACATCTTCTTGAGACATGTCGAGCACTACTTTTTCAGTCAAATTTGCCTATCAAATTCTGGGGGGAATGTCTTCTGACGGCCACTTTTTTATTGAATAGATTTCCTTCTAAGATTCTTAAGCTTAAGACACCTTATGAGATTCTGTTTGGGCACTCACCCTCATATTCTACTCTCCGAAGTTTTGGCTGTCTTTGTTATGCATCTTCTTCACCTTTACATAGATCAAAACTGGATCCTCGTTCCTTAAAATGTGTTTTGTTGGGGTATCCCTTTGGGAAAAAGGGGTACAAATTATTGGATTTGCATTCTCAGACTGTTTTCGTGTCTAGAGATGTTGTTTTTTACGAACAATATTTTCCTTTTTCTTCTCCAAACCCTCTTGATTCCTCCCTGGATCCTCTTTCTCCTCACACTTCTTCCATGTTTCCTCCATCTCCTGTTCCTGCTTCTGCATCTGATCCTATTCCTATTTTTGTTCCTCCCTCTCCTCTTTTTACACCACCTGCTTCTCCTTTACAGCCTCCTCTTTCTACTCTTTCTTCCACTCCTATTGCTATTTCTCCTGTACTGCGAAGATCAACTCGGGACCATCATCTCCCATCCTACTTACAAGATTTTGTGTGCAACTCTGTCGTCTTAACTAATATAACTCCTCACTGTTTTGCTTCTCCAGTAACACCTTCCACTGTCCCTTTTTCCATTTTGTCTCTTTCCAATCAATCCCTTCTTCATTCTATTTCGAATATTTCTGAACCTAGCTCTTTTTCACAAGCTTCTTTATACCCGGGATGGCAAGAAGCAATGTCCAAGGAATTTGACGCCTTAGAGGCTAACCACACCTGGGAGGTTTGTCGAATTACCCAAAGACAAAAAGGCATTGCCTTCTAAATGGGTTTACAAGATTAAATATCAACAAGATGGTACCATCGAGCGACTCAAAGCTCGTCTAGTTGTTCGTGGTGACATCCAACGAGAGGGTATTGATTTTACCGAGACTTTTAGTCCTGTTGTTAAAATGACTACCATTCGTTGCTTGTTAGCCATTGCTGTTAAGAAAGATTGGGTTTTATCTCAATTTGATGTAAACAACGCCTTCTTACATGGTGATCTACGGGAAGAGGTATACATGAAATTTCCACAGGGTATGACTCCACCTTCTCCTAATCATGTGTGCAAACTAAAGAAATCCTTATATGGTTTAAGGCAAGCATCACGTCAATGGTATGCTCGCCTCACATCAGCCCTTAATTTCAAAGGTTACAGCCATTCTCTCAACGATTATTCTCTGTTTTTTAAGGTTTCAAATGGTCTAATTACTATCCTTGCAGTCTACGTGGATGATATTTTAGTCACTGGAAATGATCCTACAGAGATATGTTCTCTAAAAAGTTTGTTAAACTCTGAATTTTGTATCAAGGACTTGGGTAGTGCTCATTATTTCTTGGGATTGGAATTGCTAAGGGAAACTCATGGTTCAGTTTTGAGCCAAAGAAAATTTACCTTGGATTTACTTGCTGAGTTTGGTTGTTCTGATTTGAAAGCAGCTCCTTCCCCCATGGATCCCAATCACAAGCTTCAAGCAAATGAAGGTGTTTTGCTTCCAGATGCTACTGTCTACCGTCGTCTTGTTGGAAAATTGAATTTTCTCACACATACGCGGCCTGATATTTCCTTTGTCATGCAACATTTAAGCCAATTTATGCAAACCCCCCGCCAACCTCACTTTGATGCAGCTATTAGAGTTCTGCGTTACCTTCTCACCAATCCTGGTATGGGGATTTTCTTCTCTGCTTCACCATCTTTTGATCTTCTTGCTTTTTGCGACTCAGATTGGGGTGCGTGTTTGGATTCTCGAAGATCTGTTAGTGGTTTCTTTATTACTCTTGGTGGTGCCCCTATTTCATGGAAGTCAAAAAAGCAAGCTTTGATTTCTCTTTCTTCGGCTGAAGCAGAATACAGATCCATGCGCCGGGTAGTGGCTGAGATCAATTGGCTGGTCAGGTTGCTCACAGATCTTGGAGTTCCGCCATCTCTTCCGGTTTCTCTTCACTCCGATAGTCAGGCAGCGATCCACATAGCTAAAAAACCAGTTTTCCATGAACGGACCAAACATGTGGACATTGACTGCCACTTTGTGCGTCAACAATATGTTGCAGGCCTCATTTCACTCTCTTTTGTTCCCTCTTCGGGACAGGTCGCCGATGTTTTCACAAAGCCTCTATCTGGGCCACTTCATCGATCAGCTTTGGGCAAGCTGGGGGTTGTTTCACCACCCTCCATCTTGAGGGGGGGTGTTGGGAATATGATTTCTCATTTATCAGAAAAGCAAGAAGAAGATACAATGAAGAAGACATATCAATTCTTCGACACAAATCAATTATCTTTGACCAAATAGAAGTCTTTTTTGTCAAACCGTTCAAGCGATCACATCCGTTTATCAACACTAAGCAACTCTCAATCAGAACCCTCTATTTTAATCACTGATGGAAATGTTTGTAGTAGCTTCCAATTACCACGTGTATAGGACAGCTATTTCAATTATTTTCTTTTCTTTTATTTTGATAGAAGTTTGTTAGGATGGTCAGAGACTAGCTAATAGGATAGAGACATCTGTACAAATCGAATTGGTAGAGAATTGCTTTATTCTGTATAAATACATGTACAAATGATCAATGAAAATATAGAGAATTTCCACATTCTGCAGTGCAATTCTTTTCTCTAACATGCTCAAAGCAAGGTGAACACCAACAAACTTCACAGTCTCACAAAGCTTAAAGAATGTGTTTCATATTCATTTGAAAGGAATGCGAATGCAAAATAACATGATATAATATTTGTATGGATTGAGAAATTTGAATATACTATAGGTCAATGATGAATGGCCATTTCAAAATTAATCTAAGGTAGATAGATGAATTTACAACTTCATAGAGTCCAGTTTGACTGATTGATCACTATACATTTTATATTTTTTAGATTTGCTATAGTAGTGCAATGACATCACATATCTACTTCAACTATTTGCTATAAATAGTGGAACACTTCCCTTGATATGATATATGTATAAAATGTATCATGTTATAATTTCCTACTTTTAATAATTGCGAGCATCTGAATGTTGAGAACTGATTTTTCAAACAACATTTATTTTGTAAATAAAAGGGTAACATTTCACCATTTTGCATCATATTGAAGAAATTTTTTTTTGTGTTGTGACGAAGAATCACTGCTAAAATTGGATACTGTCACTGATGAAATAGCAGTAGCTCGGAGAAGCTAATGCCGGCTGAAAAATCAATTGATGAAGCAGTGATAGATGTCTGCGAGGAAGGAACTAAATCAAAACTAGCGACTCTGTCTGCTCCTTCACCCTTGTTATTTTAAAAAAGGGGAGATCTGCTACTTCACCCTTGTTATTATGCAAATATCATGTTTCCGTGTTCTTCCATGGTTCGATAACTAAGAGACATGCCCCTTGTGTTGTACAAGTATTACTAAATATATGTATGTAAGCTTTGGTGGAGTTGCTATATTTTTTTGTAATGCCCCTTGTGTTGTACATGTTGTACAAATATTACTAAATATATGTATGTAAGCTTTCGTGGAGTTGCTATATTTTTTTTGTAATTTGAATTCTTAAGATGCATGATTTCAACAATCAGATGGAGTACTTAGTAACGTTTGATATTGTATTTTGGCTGCTGATCTTAATAGTTACATGGCTACACCAACAATTCTCAATTCTACCTTTGAATCAAGTGTTATCTAATGTATTAATAAACAACACAATGAATAATATTTATTACTTTTTTTTGTCTCATATATTGTGGCGCAATTAAAATGATAAGTGTTTGAACTTTAAAACTTTGACTATGAATTTTGCATAGAGGGTTTAGTTTTTTTTTTTTTAAAATGTACTTTAGATATTCGAAACAGTAAGAAGTTTGAATGAACTCTGAAAATACCCTGATACATGATGAATATATTGATTCTGCTGAGGCATTCAGGAATTTGAGTGAGCGAAGTGAATTATGAAGGTTATAAAAGTGACGAAATCGTTGTTGGTCAATCACTTTCATTTTTGAATCTCAAGGCAGCAATTTCAGTCGAGTTAGATATCGATGTGTTAAGGAAAAATATTGAAATTTGATACATCGTAGAAGGTAATTCAAAGTAACTCATCTGCATTGAAAATTAAAAAAGACATGGGTGTTAAACTATACTAAGAAGTGAAAAAATGAGCCAGGATTTTCAATGTATCCATTATGCATTGATACAAGTATGAAGATTGGTGATATACATGACTTTGAAGAAACAAAGGGAAGATTACATTTGTAGAAGGGACAACACATGATGCATAAGCTCTTGCAATGGTTGAATCAAGAATTTGTGATTCATATTATATTTCAAAATTGAAAGTTACACATTACATAATTGATTCAAACAATATAGAGGTGAAGACAGTTCAATTATATAAGGATAAAATAACACTCTTAGATATGATGATAAAATATAAGATAAAACACAACTTCAATTGCAAAGTAAAGAGATCTTATAGACAAAAGGTATGGGAGTATTTCTTCTCTTTTGTGAACTACTATGTTTGATCTTTTTAGATCTATAAATGGTAATACAATTATTTTATTTATTTGTATGATACATTATTACTTTTAGAACTTGTATGATTGTGATGTTGATTTTTGTTTAATTTGTTGATTATGATATATGATATATTAATGATACATTATTTATAAAAGATACATTTGTTGAAAAGTAGAAGCATTTGAAAAAAAGATACACTATTTGTAAGAGTAATGGAGTGCTAAAGAATTGAGTAACAACTGTCATGTATCAGATACATTTTATAAATTTGATGTGTGAAAAGATAAGCATTATATGTTTCGACAAAGTAAAAATCAGTTAGCATCAAATTAAGATTAAGATTTTATATGTATTATTTTTTACCCCAATAAACAATATAACATAACACATGCAATAAATGTATGAATTAATTTCAATCTAATAGACCGAATGCAATATAAATCACAAACAAGTGTAATAAAAATGAAAAACACATACTCTAGGAAATTAAGAACAGTCAATCGCAGGTGTTGCTTTTCTTCTCTTTTTTGGATTTTTTTTTCAACATTTGGTTTTGACGATGAAGACACTTCTTTGCTCGACTGATTTCTCATGTTTAATGGGTCACACAAGCCTTTTGATTTATTTTTTGCTCAATTTTCATCGTCAAAATCGTATAATAATTGATTAGTACGTACTAGAAGGATTTGATGTAGGATCTTGATCCATATGTATCAGAAAGAAAAACTGAAAAAAATAAAAATGAAACGAAGAAGATGAAAAAATGATTTAAAGGAGAGAGAAAGGAGAAGAGGAAGTTTGAAAATGGTTGAAAAGAGAGAATTTTTTTGAAAATCAAATTTGGATATTTATTTGTAACTGATAAGATCGTGGAGAGAATTAACAGAGGAAAAAAGGAGTGAAATAGGAAGTGGTGAACGTGGGTTGCATATTGTGATTTATGTATTTGAAAGTTTTGATATTTAGGAGAAAGAAGAGTTTTAAGTAATATTTTAAAGAAGTTGGAAAAAATAGACAACAAGAAACTTAAAGTTGTATATTTAAGTTATTTTTCCAACATAAAAATTAAATAAATCCCACAGTGTAAGATCCTAATTACATCATATCACAACTAATTTTCATGTTACGAAAGATCTCTTAAAAAGGCAAGCAGTCGGATACATAGCTAACGTCCAAATAGATTATATGTGATACAAACTAAACAGTTTTTTGTTGCACTAAATATGAAAAAAAATGAAAAAAAATTAATTTCATCAATTTAATTTTCTTCATTTACGCCTAATTGATCCTAAACAACCCATATCCTAATATGTAATAGACTAAACATTACAAATTTCAAATTTCAAAATTATGTCTTCTCCATTCAAGAACATTTTTTGAACAACCATCGATTTCAAAACAGTAAAAAGTTCGAATAAACTCTGAAAATATACTGATACATGATGAATATATCAATTCTGCTAAGACATTCAGAAATTTGAGTGAGCGAAGTGAATTATGAAGGTTACAAAAGTGACGGAATCGTTATTGGGAAATCAATTTCAGTTTTGAATCTAAAGGAAATAATTTCAGCCGAGTTAGATATTGATGTGTTAAGGAAAAACATTGAAATTCGATACATTGTAGAATGTAACTCGTCTCCGTTAAAAAAATAATGACATGGGTGTTAAACTATATTTACAAGTAAAAAAAATGAGCCAGAATTTATGATGTATCCATTATACATTGATACAAATGAGAAGATTGGTGGTGATATACATGAATTTGATGGAGCATGCGAAGAGATAACGTGTGTAGAAGGCACAACATAGAATATAAAAGCTGTTGCAACGGTTGAATCAAGAACTTGTAATTCGTATTATATTTCAGAATTGAAAGTTACAAATTATATATTGATTCAAACTGTATAGAGGTGAAGACATGTAAATTATATAATGATAAAACAACAGTCGTAGATGTGATGACGAAATATACGATAAAGCACAACTTCAATTTTATTCTGTTTTATGAATTACTGTGTTTGATTTTTTTAGATCTATACATTTTTGTTTATTTGTATAATACATTATTATTTTTAGAACTTGTATAATTGTGATGTTGATTTTTTTTAATTTGTTGATTAGAATATATGATATATTAATAGTGATATATTATTTTTAAAAGATACATTCGTTGAAAAGTAGTGACATTTAAAAAATACATTATTTGTAAGGGTAATGGAGTGCTAAAGAATTGAGTACAATTGTCATGTATCAGATACATTTTATAATTTTGATGTGTGAAAAAGTTAAGCATTATATGTGTCGACACAATACAAATATGTTGGTATCAAACTAAGATCAGAATTTTATATGTATCATTTCTTACCCCAATAAACAATATAGCATAACATATGCAGTTAATTTCAATCTATCATACCAAATGCAATACAAATCACAACAAGTGGAACAAAGATTAAAAACACATGCTCTAAGAAATGAAGGACAGGCAATAGCGGGTGCTACTTTTCTTTCCCCTTTTTTTTGGGGCGGGGGCGGGGGGGTTCAACATTTGGTTCTGACGATGAAAACACTTTTTTATTCGACTGATTCCTCATGTTTAACGGGTCATGCAACCTTTATGATTTATTTTCTACTGAATTTTTATCGTCAGAATCGTATACTGATCGATTAATACTAGAAGAATTTAATATAGAATATTGATCCAAATTTATCCGAAAGAAAAATTGAAAAAATAATAAGGAAACAAAGAAGATGAAAAGTGAGATGACAAAATGATTTACAGGAGAGAGAAAGGAGAAGAAGAAGTTTGGAAATTATTGAAAGTAGAGAGAATTTTTTGAAAGTCAAATTTGGATATTGATTTGTAACTCATACGATCTCAGAGTGAATTTAGGGAGGAAAAAAGGAGTGAAATAGGGAGTGGTGAACGTGTGTTGCAGATTTTGATGTATGTATCTGGAAGTTTTTATATTTAGGAGAAAGAAGGAATTTAAGTAATATTTTGAAAAATTTGGAAAAACTAGACAACAAAGAATTTAAAGTTGTGTATTTAATTTATTTTTTCATATTTTTTCAACGTAAACTTAAAGGAATTCCATAGTGTAAGATCTTAATCACATCCTATCCCAACTAATTTTCATTTTATAAAAAATTCCTTAAAATGCTATGCAGCCGGAAACATAGTTAACGTGCACGTACATTATATCTGATACAAACTAAACAATTATTAGTGCGCTAAAAAGGAAAAAAACGTAAAAATTAATCTTATTAATTTAATTTGCTTGATTTACGCCTAACTAATCATAAACAATCCATATTCTTATAGGTAATCGACTAAGACATTACAAATTTCAAATTTCATAATTACATCTTCTCTAGTCAAGAACAATTTTTGAACAACTATCGATTTTTGAAAAATAAAAATTTGAATAAACTCTGAAAATATTATGATACATGATGAACATATCATTTTTGTTGAGGTATTCAGAAATTTGGGTGAGCAAAGTGAATTATGAAGGTTACAAAAGTGACGAAAACGTTGTTGGACAATCAATTTCATTTTTGATTCTCAAGACAACAAGTTCAGCTGAGCTAGATATCGATGTGTTTAGAAAAACATTAAAATTCGATACATCGTAGAAAGTAACTCGTCTCCGTTAAAAATTAAGAACGACATGAGTGTTAAACTGTATTTAGAAGTAAAACATGAAGAACCAGGATTTGAAATGTATCCATTATTCATTGATACAAGTGAGAAGATTGGTGGTGATCTACATGACTTTGATGGAATATGCGGAGAGATTACGTGTGTAAAAGGCACAACACAAGATACATAAGCTCTTCGAATGATTAAAGCAAGTGTGATTCGTATTATATTCATGAATTGAAAGTTACAAATTACATAATTGATATAAGCAGTATGGAGGTGAAGACAGGTCCATTATATAAGGATAAAACAACACTCGTAGATGTGATGACGAAATATAAGATAAAGCACAACTTCAAATGCAAAGTAAAGAGATCTGATAGATAAAGGTATGATAGTTCTTGAATAGTTTTGTGAATTACTGTGTTTGATTTTTTAGATCTATAAATGGTAATATATATATTTTTTTATTTGTATGATTCATTATTATTTTTAGAACTTGTTTGATTGCGATGTTGATTTTTGTTTAATTTGTTGATTATGATATATGATATATTAATAATGATACCTTATTTTTAAAGGATACATTTGTTGAAAAGTAGATGTGTTTGAAAAAAAGATACATTATTTTGTAAAGGTAATGGAGTGCCAAAGAATTGAGTAACATTGTCATGTATCAAATGCATTCTATAATTTTGATGTGTGAAAAGATAAGCATTATATGTTCAACAAAGTAGTAATCAGTTGGTATCAAACTTATATATGTATCATTATTTATCCCAATAATGTATCAGTTAATTTCAATCTAACAAGCCAAATGCAATACAAATTACAAACAAGTGTATTAAAGTTTAAAAACATATACTCTAGGCAATGAAGGACGGGAAATCGCGGGTGCTGCTTTTCTTCTCTTTTTTTTGTTTTTTTTTCAATATTTGATTTCGACGGTGAAGACACTTTTTTGTTCGATTGGTTCCTCATGTTTAATGGGTCATGCAAACCTTTTGATTTATTTTCTGTCCAATTTTCATTGTCAGAATCGTATATTGATCGATTAGTACTTGAAGTATCTAATGTAGGATCTTGATCCATATGTATCATGAAAAAAAATTGAAAAAAAAAGAAACGAAGAAGATGAAAAATGAGATGGCAAAATGGTTGAAAGGAGAGAGAAAGGAGAAGAAGAAGTTCTAAAATGGTTGAAAGGAGAGAATTTTTTTTTGAAATCAAATTTGGATATTGATTTGTAACTGATAAGATCTTGGAGTGAATTTAGGGAAAAAAAAGGAGTGAAATTGGGAGAGGTGAACATGGATTGCAAATTTTGATTTATGTATCTGAAAATTTTGATATTTAGAAGAAAGAAGGGATTTAACAAATATTTTAAAAAACTGGGAAAAATAGACAATAAGGAACTTAAAATTCTTTATTTAAATTATTTTTCCAAATGTTTTTGCACTAAACAAATGTTCATATAGAAAAATGTAGAATTCCAAGAATTACAACTAATGCCTTTGTAACTTAATTAATAAACACATTCAAAGCTTGTTCTAACAATGTTTGAAGTTTCAATATGTATGCTTCATGTCATTTTAATTTATAAAAAGGGTATTTTAGTCATTAACATGCTGATAATGCATTGCTGAGGTTCCATACGTGTTGCAATTAATGATTTAACAAAATAGGTGGCACTCTCTTTGCCCTTTATCTATCTCTCTTCCTAGGGTTTCTCCGTTAAACAAAACTAAAATAAAATAAAGCCAAATCTCAGCCATCCTACGTTGCTTTTGTTCGTCAAAATTATTTCATATTTTTCCATCTTCAATATTTGATAATGGTTTTTCTTAGTTTTAGTTTTTTGACTTTATATGGGTTTTCTGATTCTAATTGTCGAAGGAAATCAAATTTATCTCTCTTAATTGTAGGTAGATTGAATTGTTAGTTACAATGGGATTGACTGTTGTCTATATTTTATTTTAATGGAAGGAGAAGACCCAATTCAATTTCGCTATATTTGAAGAAACAAGATCCACTTTTTATAAAAGAGGATTGCACTCTTTGATTCTACCGTCTCTAAGAAGATTGAGTCTTATTTGCTAACTGTTGTAGATAACTATTGAATTGATACTTCTACCAGTAGGACAGAAGTAGATTATTAGGTTTATTTTTTTATTGTTTTTTAGGGTCACTGTTGGATGTTTGATCCATAAAAAAGAATAAACAAGTATATCAACCAAAAGCATAACATAACACAAAATTAATTTATTGTTTTGATTTTTGTTTCATTGCTTTGCTTTGCTTGTGCTGATAATTTAATCTGTTGTTTTTTCTTTTTCGCGATTGCAGATTTTGCATACTACCTCTATGTTTGTTTACAACCTATAGAAAAAGAAAGGAACTTGAGGAAAATAGGTGTATTGGGTTCAAACGGCTCCGTCTTAGCCGATGATGGCATCAAAAGTGACATAGATTTTTTTTTTGTCAAAGTTGTTGTAAATCAATATCTATTTCTATGGTTTAGTAAGAGGAGCTTTTGTGCTTCTGATTGAGGGAAAAAATTATCTTTGCTTGACTAATAATTTATTCCATCTTAGTGACGCACAATGGTTGTGCTATATTTTTTTTTCTATTTTATTTTGCAACTAGTAAAATTACTCGCGTTTTCGCGAGAATTTAATATCATGGAATATATAAAATAATATTTAAAATCTATCCGTCATTAAAACACACACTATATTATCTTACTTACAAGATTATGTAGTAACAAACATTAACAATGTAAAGGATAATGAAAATTATTACATCTTATAATTTATTCTTAAACACCTAGCATAAGTAAATGACTGAAAAAATACATACTAAAATCTATAACATAAACAATAGTGTCGGTGCGTCACTCAACATAAGCAAAGTACACAAATATTTATTTGTGAAAAAGAAGAAGAGGAAGAAGAATTTTTGATGTTTTAAAATATGAGGAAATTCCTCTAATTATAGACAACAAAGGGTAGTGTGAACAAATATTTATTTTGCATTATCGGAAATGTTACAACTATTTGGAAAAGTTGCTACCCTTCGTAAAGATCACAACCTTTCATAAAATCACAATTTTTCATAAAAGTCGCAACTCTACATTAAAGTCGCAACTTCTCACAAAAGTCACAAAGATTCATAAAAGTCACAACTCTTCATAAAAATCGCAACTCTTCACAAAAGTCGCATCTTTTCATAAAAGTCACATCTTTTCATGAAATGAAAATGTTAATTTTGAAAATAAATAAATTTAAAAGGAAATTCTGGCTTGTGATGGCGCCACATAGGCGGGCCTAGGATTTTCTTTTATATATATACTAGGTGCTTCGCACGGGATTGAACTATGTTATTAAGCTCACATTGATCATTCAGTAATATTCAAATTTTGGATATATACACTACATTGTCAAGATCATTTTATCTTAATGCAATTCAAAAACTTAAAAATCCTATATATTTTTTATTTTTGACTTATTATACAAAAATTATGAGTCAAAGAGATATTTTAAGTATAAGAAAGAAGTTTAAGAAATCTCCATGAAAATAGTTGGTCAGAAGTAATGAATTCTCTAAAATCCAAGAACTTATAAAGAACAACATAAGACATTAAAGAAGAGACCAAAAAGTCTCGAACAACAACACTCCCAAGTAAAGTGGAACATCACGTCCATACAAGAACATAATTAACTAATTCAAATGGAGGACCATCGGATCCTTCTTATGACCCTAAAATTGTTAGTATCATAAATGTTTTTCCTCACCGTCTCAAAATAGTCAATACTATTGTTTAGGTTCCACATCATCAGTCCAACTTATTTGGAATTGAACCATAATTATTGTTATGGTTATTTTATGCAGTAACAAAGAATTAATACAATTATAAACCAAGTAGTAGGCGACATCTTTCATAATTGGATATTCAAAACCAAAAATTTTACACATAACATATTAAAATCTCAAAACATAATTTTCTGAGTGCTTGAACTCACAAATATCCACAAATAATAATAATGACAATCTTATTTTCCTAACAATCAAGAAGAAAACCGCATGTTGCTTAACATATTTTTCAAAAAGATAATTTTTCAATCTGTATCCAAGTTACGACTCACAATTTAATTGAAAGAAGCGAAAGGAAAGAGTTATTACTTCTTTATTAAAAAAATAAAAAAACTTTATCAAAAGAAAGAGTTATATCTACGGCAAAAATGATCTTTAGCGACAATTATAATTGTCCCTGGAAAAAGTCCAAAGTCCATAGAAACATTGAATCTAATGAAAATTAATAACTGTATAGGTAAAGGCTCTAGCACTCTTCGTTACTGTGCATATTCATTACCAATAATTTTTTTTTTGATAATTTTGACATTTGTTAGTTTTAAGAAAACTTGATCACTTATTATGTCTAAAAAGAAGAGACGAAGAAACATGACAAATTAGTTAACTTGCGATAAAAGAACTGAACTTATTGTCTCTATACTAATATTCTAGGAAGGGTGCAATGACATATAAATGTTTGTTCCTAAGAATGAGAAATAAAAAATATACTAACTGTGACAAAGCAGAGAGCAATCTTCTTGGTTCTTTAACAAACATCAACATTGGTTGTGTATGTTCTGTTCAATCAAATATAGCACAACTCACAAGAAAATTTCTCAAAAAGTATACGAATAAAACTATAAAAAGAGACAAAATAGAAGATAAATTCTCAATCATCCTCATTTGAATTTTTAACTGAGTAAAAAAAAGACACAAAAATAGAAAAAAGAAATTGTAATAGATACATGAATTACTATGACTTATAGTAAAAGATTAAGCTTCATTAGATAGGAGGAAGAAAATTTGGAGGAATGAAACACACTTCATAAGAAGCTTAATTAATGTATATAGCCTCAACTCCCCTAAGAAGAAAAAACCTAAAATAATAGTGACAGAAATAAAAGTTTTGTTATTAAAGCATCAAATATAATGAATTGAACCATTTCAGCAGTTTTATGAGTTGTGGACTGAAAGGTGCAAGAGTAGTAATGTCACATTGTGATTAAAATAATTTTTCTTTGTTTATATGAATAAACCTGTATGAAGGGAAGATAGAGAAGATCAATTTTCAATCATCCTTGTTAAAATTTTTAACAGAGTTAAAAAAAGATCACCAAAAAAGTAAAAAGAAATTGTCATAGTTACATGAATAACTATGACTTATGGTAAAGATTAATCTCCTTAAAGTAGGAGGAAGAAGACTTTAAGGGATGAAAAAAACTTCATAAGAAATTTAATTAATGTATTTGAATTCGACTACCCTATAACGAAAAAAAACCTACAAATAATAGTGGTAGAAAATCCCTCTATTTGTATTAAATAAAGTGTAGGTCACAACTCTTTCGAAAAGTTACAACCTTTCGAAAAGGTCACAACCTTATATAAAAGTCACAACTTTTCATAAAAGTGACAACACTTCAGAAAAGTCGCAACTCTTCAGAAAAGTCGTAACTCTTTCTAAAGATTGCAACTTTTCATGAAAAGAGAAGGTTAATTTTGATAATAGATAAATTTATAGGAAAATCCTTGTTTGTGATGGTGCCACGTAGGCGGGCCTAGAATTCTCTTTATATATATATATATATATATATATATATATATATATATATATATATATATATATATATATATGATGATGATGATGATGATTGGTCACATGATGAGTCCATGTATTACATATCAACCTAAGAAGCAAGAACATAGTAGTATACTATACCAAATAGTGTAGCTTACTTGCAAGAAAAAATGTACGGGGAAAAAGAAAATATGCATAATGATATAAAGAGTACCACTTAGGGGGCGTTTAGTACAAAGATGAATAATATATGGATTAATAGTGCAGGGATTAGTAATGCATAATTTATTCTTTTTAAGTGTTCGGTTCATTGTTTTCCAACTCATCTTATGCTTGGATTGAAACTTTATATTTTTTTCCAGTTATACCCTTGAATTATTATGTAATTAAGTTAAGATAAATAATTGTGAGACAATATTTTTTTAATGGCTTTCTAACTAGCTATGAGAAGAATAATTTTATTGTCGTGTTTGCCTCCTTTTTGTTTCACTTAAATTATTTGAGGATAAATAATTGTCTCTTAGTATTGATTACTTACAAAATGTCAATTTTTAACTAAAAAAAAAGATAAACGATCAACTTTAAAATTAAAAAGATGGCAAACAATAGTAAAATTGAATAAATTATCTATATTTATACTTAAAAATTTTAAGTCGTAGTTTTAATATGTATGCAATTTTATAAATTTGTTAAAAATACAAATAATTAAAAAACAACATAAATATTTATATACATTCAATTAAGATCACAAACTTCATGTGGTGATACATTTGTCCTTTTAATTAGTTAGTGTTAAACAAATCACATTTTAAATATTGTATCAATTTGTATTGGGTTTATTTAGTGAGAAACAACTTTCTCTAAATAATTTGTATGCTAATTTATTTAAATAAATTTACTACTACAAATATAAATCATAAATCAAGAAAATAAATAAAATAATTAAAATGATTTGAGGGATATTTTTGTCTTTACATAGACTTATCCCATGGTATTATATCCTATGTATTACTAATCCCTCCACATAGAAGGTATTAGTAATACATCTTATAATACCATGTAGGAGGTGTAACTAATCCATTGATTTTTATACATAAGTCCAAATCCCTACCAAACGTAGTACTAAATGTTACATACATAATACATGGACTATTTGTTTTAATGCGACCTATCAAACGACCCCTTGATGTTCAGGATAATTTGTTATTTATGTAAATAAAATTTACCTATCTTGGAAAACTTACTCCTTAGCAAATACCACTAGGCAACCATTAATTTGTAATAACCTTATCATCTTATAAAACTCGACTCCTTAGCAAATACCATTGGCACCCATTTATGTAATAAGCTTATTTCTCAATTTTAATATGTTAACATTTCACTACTTGCAATCTAGCATTTAATCCATTTTAGCATTTAATCAAATTTAGCATAATTAACATGTTTTTGTGTTGGCCCGTGCTAGCACGGCCCATTACATCTAGTTCTCTATAGAAGCATGAGTTAGGAAGTTGGTATTCAAACATGCATGTTTAGAGTCATGAGTTAATTGTGTGTGACATTTTAGTCTTTTAAGTTTGGTTCTAAATTTTGATAGGTAAAAATAAGTCATTTTTGTGCATGTTTTGTTAATCTTTAATTGTGTTGGACCTTTTAGCCCTTTGACACAACTTTATAGTTACGAAAAAGTGGGCCTATTTCTCATTATGTTTGTGGGTTGTAGTTGACAATCTTTTTTCAATGTTTAACTTGCCTATTTCTCTTATTCATTTTTAAAAGAGTATTGTATACGATATTTATTAAAGCTGTTTTGTTATGAAAATTTAATACTATTTATTTTATTTATAATTTTAAAGTTAAAATTAGGGTTGTGTTTGGTCATATTTTTTTATCAAAAAGATTAAATTAAATTTGAATGTTCTTTTAAATGTATTTTATGTCCATCGATTTTTAAAAACTAGCAAATTCACCCAGCTTGACTAATTTACATAAAACATATCATCAATTATGTTCTAAAAGAATAATATCTCAAAATAGACAGTTACACAATGTCGTAGATTAGATCCCATAATTTAAACTGAAAAGAGAAAAAAAATAATATGAAGAGGGAAATTAAAATATTTTACGAAATAAATAAATAAAAATAATTAATTATATATAAATTTTAACGTTAATAATTATGTGTAATTAGTTGTAAATAAATCAATTAAAAAGGACATGTATCTATTTTTTGGTTGTTGTTCATCACTTGCTTTCAAGAGGGAGTTCACATTCACTATGTAACATCAACATTTAGGTGTATCTATTCCATTTTAAAATAGTTTAGGGGAATTATATGACTCAAATTAAGTTAAAGTGTGTCTTTGAGATTTGTAATTAAGTTTTGATACTTCAGTAGGACTTTGTGGCAAAGTGTTCATTCATCGAAACTTTGGGCTTTTTCATTGTTTAAAATAATTGAATTGTTTAAAGTTTAAGATAAATATTTAATTATTATTTATATTTGCGCTTTACTTTAAAGAAATTTTATATTTTATAGGAGATAATTGGACTATTTATAAAGTTATGCATATGATTTCATAAAAGGAAAATTGTGGAAAATATGATTTAAATTATGTCCTTAAATGTTTTTCTTAATACACATGCATTTCCCCACAAATTCGAAATAGATTCGATTACTCCCACTTCCCCAATTATATGTCATTATTCATATTTAAAGAGTCATATACTTTGATTTTGGTAGTGAATTTGGGCATATAATCTTCAGTTTTTTTTTAAAAATAAAATTTATATAATTGGATAACTACATAAAAATACTAATGATTGACAATATAAATTTAAAACATTTAAAGATATATGAACCAACTACGGTCAAAGATAGATTTGTTTGAATCTAAATTTTTTAAAATGATACATAAATTGAAACGAAGAGAGTATCTACGTACAAAGAGTAAACTAATGACAAAAAATGGTTTAAAATAACCTTTGGAGAGTAAAAGATCACTACTGAAATAATGATGCATTCACTATGATGATGATAGTGCTGTCACGCCCCGAGCCTACACCCTGGACGTGGTCAGCACTCGAAGACCATTGCTGGCCTAGAGTGAACCCTTGGCTCGGTTTACTTACTCAGCGGAAGACTTAAGCACAAGAGAATATAACTCAAGGAATAACTAAAAAAGATAATAACTTAGCCAAAATGACAACTTAAGTCTTTTAACATATACAACTGAAATGAATAAGACAAAAGAACTAATACTATCTATCTATGAAGACTCTAGAATAATGATGGATGTTGGGGCAGGACCCCCAATCATCTTAACAACTGACATCTAAACAAACCAATGATAAAAGATGTCTTCCGGGATGAAAAGAGGCTCACCAACTAACTCGAAGCTGCTCATTGGATCAATGGTGCGCCGAATGTCGATCCTAGTTACCTACGTCTGTATCATGATGCGATGTAGACCAACTGCATCAGTACATTGAATGTACGAGTATGTGAATTGGAATTCTAAAACGACTTAAGCTTGAAAATAGTAAGAAGGAACACTTACCTATGTGCTTGTGTGTGTTCTAGTGTGACTTTGCATGTTTTGTGAGTTGTTTAGTGTCTAAATTGATGGGATTGGACCCTAAGACCTAGATGAGCATGTTTAGGGGTTTAATGTTTGGATACGACTCCACCTAGGACCCATTAGGGGCCCTAGAGGAGGACCCCGTATCCTAGCCTAGAAGCTGCCAGGCAGTCTCTTTGGCAGTGTCAAACAACGAACCAAACGACGGCCAGTCAATCAAATGATGGTTCGTCAAGATGGTTCATCGATTGTACCTACAGGACTGCATATTTTTGAGCTTCATACCCAAACCATGAACCCCTCATTGACGGGACGTTGTCCAAACTACGGTTCGTCGTTGTAGGACGTCGTTTGGGGGTCTGTTTTCCTGTTGCAGTACGACCTTGCTTGGGGTGTTTTGGTAAATTCACCACAATCTTTTAAAGTGTGAGTATGGTTATTTTCGGTTTAGTTGGGTATTTTAAGAGTATTAAAGTGATTAAACTCTCTCTTAGACCCTAACACCTAAATCAAAACCCTTTCCCTCCCAAGTTCTTCCAAAACCCCCCATGGAAGCTCAATGTGAAGATGGAGCTAGGATGATGGATGCTAATGGAGTTCTTATTCAATTTTCTTTATAGAGTTCTTCTAATAAGGTATAAGAGTTCTTTATCTAAGGCTTGCTATCACCTTAGAACCAATCTCAAAGTGATTTTCAAAGATCTAAAAGTCTATGAAAAAGTCCAATTTTCACTCTAAGACTTAGGTTCTTGCATGAAATGTTTTCAAATGATTAGATATGATATTGTTGATGTATAATTAATGTTTCACAATGAAAATCTCTATTAACCATTTATATTCTCAAATCTCTAAATTTGGCTTATGAATGGGTTAATTCCTTATGATCTAATGATGATAGAATTGAGTTTAGATTATGTTGTAATGTTGATTACTATGGTTAATTATGATATTATATTATGAATTGATGGAGATGTTAATGATTGGTGATCTTGTCTATTGGAAGAAGGTAAGTTGACCTAATTCCCTTAGTTAAGGTAGAATTGATATAGAATTGCTATTGATTGATATGGTCCACTTATGGTGCCGGTGCTTATGTGCTTAATATGATTATGATCATGGACTTGTCGGCATTATTATGTGAATTATAGTAGTATCATGTTAGAGTTCATGTGAAGGTATAATGTGAAGATGTTTATGTGAAGTAATGTGATCATGTAGAAGATGTTATGGCTTATATGAATATGTAAAGGGAAGGATGATGTGATATATGTTTGATCTTGTATAATGTGAATGTATAGGGTGGAAGTACTCATGTGATGTATATATGATCTTGTATGAGTGCTAATGTTATGATCCTTCTCTAATTGATGATATATGATGATGGAGGACTAAGAAGAAGTCTTATGTGATAATGTTATATCTTGTGTGGTAGACTTAGTGTCCCTACTTGGTACTTGAATGATATTGAATAAAGGATATGATAAATGTTGTGTCTTGATTTGGTAGACCTAAGTCCCTCCTCTTGATACATGAAAGTTATGTAAATATGTGATCTTTTGACTTGGTAGGCTTAGGTACCCTTGTCATGTACATGTATGAATGAATGAATGAAAGTCTAGAATCGGTAGACCTAAGATGGTGCCCTTCTATGAAATACTTATATATGTGAGACCTTGAATATGAAAAGAAGGTTAAAGAATGAGCTATCCATGAAAAGAGTATTATGAGTTGGTAGAACTTACTAATGGTACCTTCTCTAATACACCTAGGGAATGAATTACTCTATGAGAATAAAGGCAAAGAACCGAGAGGATATGCTTGTGGTAGTAGCTCAACTTTTAGTATGAGACTAGAGTACAAAGAAGCCCTTGATTTCCCTTAACCATGTGCCAACATGGGATGAGTCTTAGTTCTACCTTTGGAAAGTAGAAAACCTTCCACGGTGTGGGGTCCTTATGACACCGAATTCCATACCAAGCTAGTATGGTCTATGTCGGTTAATGCCTAATCTCATCATATGAGATGTACACTCTAGTTATTTGATAGGTTCCACAACGTGTGGGTAGTGAAATGAGACGCTATCTAGGCATTGAACGAGTAGGCTTTAAAGATACTAGGTGAGTTCCCTAGGTCTTTCAAGACCATTATGTGAAGTCCTCTAATTGATTACTTGTCTCTCAAATGGTTTTAATGAATAAGGTTCTCTTAAATAAAAGTAGGTTCGCTTAATATAGTATATTGACTAGAAAGGTTCTTATCTAGCGTAGCTTTGAGAATTGCTTAGGTAAGCTTGGAGAGGGTGTATGGATGGTCTCTTCATGTCTTACATAGGTGAGTCTTAGAGTAACCTTAGATAGTGAGTCTAGGCTTATCTTATTGAATATGGAACTAAGTGTTATGTGATGAAAATGAATGTCCTTATTTTGGATAGTCTTAAGGATTACTTAGGTGTGCTTGAAGAGGGTGTATGAGCGGTCTCTTCTTGTCTTACTTAAGTGAGTCTTAGGATAACCTTTAGTAGGGGGTCTAAATGCTTATATGGATTTCATGTGGTTATGGTTATATCTTGTTGAACATGGATTATGTCTTATATGTGATTGTTGACTTGTATTCTTATTATGAAGATTTTATCAAATGGTCATGAAAGCATGTTTCTATACTAAAAGTCCCTTTTTCATGGTTTTGAATGACTTTCATACTTAGTGCATTCAATGTGCTAACCCCTTCTTTTCATTTTTTGACTAAAGTGTAGGGATGGGAAGTCTTGATATTCCATGGATGCTGGATAGGTTTCTAAGGGTTGAAGATGAAGTATTGCTGAGTCCTCATAAATTCAATGACAAGATCCACATGTTCCTTTTATGTCATTAGTCTTTATTTCAAGTCTTGTATGGGCTTAGTCCCAATGTTGTACATTCAAGGTATTAGATGGTTTAATGAGACATGGTAAAATTAGATTTTTTAAAAAGTATTAATGAAAGTGTTCTTCATGTGTGAAGAAAGTTCTAAGTTCTTACTTATTTTGAGTATATTGTGCAATGAATGATACGAGAGCCTTGTATGAGACTTCTCGGAGTCTTGTACGCCGGTAACTTCTAGGGGGTGCTCCCCGGTCATTACAATATAAAGCAGTAAAACACATGCGATATATATATATATATATATATATATATATATATATATATATATATATATATATATATAGTTCATTAAAGATAAAACAATAACAAACTTAACTTTACTCATTAAAGTAATATAACTTATGTGGGAGATTCTCTAACCGAATACCATCAGTATGAGCCTAAGTGATGGTAAAACATTTTACCTCACGCTGTCGAGGACCATCCTATACCTTGCCATCGGTATAGGACCTTACTTAACTTAGTAGATCAACTACCTTAACTTATGTGATCATCTGAAAAGTATGACCCCTTAATACCCATGATGGATACATAGTTAATGGAGACTTGAGTTATTATGAACTTGCGTCCCCATATCGATGCTCAATCCTACTCCCAAAAATATACTTAGCTCATGTGTTGTTTGTGAACACCTAATTTTTTACCAAAACATAAATATTTTACATAAATAATTTTTTTTATGATAATAAATTGTAAATTAATACAAATTATAAGATCAGTTATAGTTTAATAATAATTTAATAAAAAAATGATAAATAGAAGTTGGGAATTTAAGTTATTTGTTAAATTCTATCTAGTCCAAAAATAGAAAAAATATAGAAAAATAAAAGAAAAGAGGAGTCCTAAATAAATTCAAATTTGTTTTACCTTATCCTAATTACTCTCAACTTCCTAACTTATTTTCCTAAAAATCCTCCTCCAATCTAATTTTTTTATTCTATTTTTTCCCCCTTTGCACGATTTTTTTTCAAGTTTTTTTTAACACTACACGTTTCTTTCATATTTATTTATTTTGTTGATTTCTTATTATTTTATTATTTTTTTTTCTTTATCTCAACCTTAATCTTCTCAATCAAATTTCAATTTAAATCACAATCTCACTCCACTACGTTCCTTTTAATTAGCAAAAGAATCTCACCCAAAAATAATATAAAAAGACACGTTCAGTTGAAAAGAGAGGACACACATATTAAAATATACAGAGAGATACAGAGAACACACAGAGAAAACAGAGAAGATTACAGAAAAAAAAGTACGATAACAAAGAGAAAAGAGTGACAAAGTGAGTTTTATCCTAAAAATTGAGTTATAATCTGAGGTTTTGTTCGCGGTTTCGGTCTTGCGGCTCTTTAAAGTTAATTAACAATTATTAACTTTGAAATCAGTAGATCGTAGCAGTTATTTTTGTGGTATCCATTTTCGCATTGAGGTAACTCTAAATTCTCGAATTATTTGAATGGAATGTTGTATGAAAATTTGATGCTTATAATAATAATATGAAGTTCTTTGAATAATATCAATATGTGATGCATGTTGTGATTTTTTTTATTTTTTTTAGAATTTATGAATGTTTGGGAAAACGGAATCAAAAATGTTTCTTGCTAAAAAATAATATGAAATAAAAGATGTATCATACATATTTGTATTATTATTATTGTCTAAACTTTTTAGATGCAATTTATATCAAAATTGATTTTGTGATTGAATAGTTAATTTTTTTTTTCTGGAGCCTAGTTTTTCACTAGAGAAAATTTATAGACTTGTTAGATTAGGATGTAAACTAAAATTTAATTGATTTGTAATTAAAAAAAAACTTATGTGTAATACGTTTCAATCTTTTTAATACATTATTTGGATTAAAAATTATCTTTAGAATAAATATAAGATGGTTATCTAATTCGAAATATTAAAGTTTATCATTGAGAGAATATAAATATTATTTAGAGCTATAACTAAAAAATAATAATGAAAAAGGGTAATTAAAAAAAATGAAAAAATATAATAAAAAAAACACAAAAGAAAACGTGTACAGAAAAAGAATAAGAAAAAGAAAAGGAAAAAGAATGATTAAAAAGAATTGAAAATAAAGTGTAACAAAAAAAAAGTAATAAAAAAAAAAGAACAGAATGTTAAAACCAAAAATAAATATAAAAAAATTAAATAAATAAAGATAAGAAGACAAACAGAATGTTTTGATTAAAAATAAATGAAAAAGCATAAGAAAAAAAAAGATAGAAATAATAATAATAAAAAAAGAATAACGTGAACATAAAAATAATAATAAAAAAATAATATTAAGAAAAAGCATAACAGAAACAAAAAAAAATCAAACAAAAAAAAAGGATAAAAAAGAACAATAAATAAATAAATAAATAAAATGTAATACAAAATATACGTAAAAGAAAAAATAAAATAAAATAATAATTAAAAAAAAAGTTAACAAAACGTCAGAAAAAAAATGATTTAAAAAATAATCATAAATCCTATAAAATTCATCTCCTATTTGAAATGTATTAAAAAAAAAAAACTTAAAATTACTCAAACACTAAAATTCCTTTCCTAGATAAACTCTAATTCCTAAATATTAGATACTTATATATATATTCATAAAACAAAAATAGACAAAAGTTTTAAAAAAATAATAATAAAAAAATACAAGTGTTTCAAATTTTAAATTTATGGATATACACCGAAATATTTTTTTAAAGAAATTAAAAATAAATAAAATAATTTTTAATAGATTTAAAATAAATGAGAGAATAAAGTAAAAGCATTTTTATTATTAAGTTAAATAATATAATATTCAAAACTAAGTCAAGTCATACCAAAGTCAATAAAACGACTGTGCTAGAACCATGGGACTCGAGGGGTGCTTAACACCTTCCCCTCGGTCAACAGAATTTCTTACCCGGATTTCTAGTTCGCAGACCAATACAAATAGAGTCAAATTTCCTTTTGATTAGGGATTTAAATAAGGTGACTTGGAACACCAAAACTCAATTTCAAGTGGCGACTCTGAATAATAATTATCCCCTTTCAAAATGTCATTTTAATTGGAAAAACTTTTTTCTTTAAAAACAAATAAAAAAAAAATTTGAGAAAAAAAGGGGGCGTGACAGATGGCGACTCTGCTGGGGACAACCAGAATTCGAGCTTATTAATATTGACTTATGTATGACTTTTATTTATTTGATATATTTTTGGATATTGTATTTATAGGCTTAATGTGCTAATTGTCTATTTATTTCCTGTTTGATACTATTTGAACTGCATATAAAGTGTCTTTTTTCACGCATTTTACTGAGTCTTCAATAATAATAATATGGGAATTGCGACTACGCACCCCACTTCTGTCAAGATAGCCAGTGGATCTTCGGTCCATGGTGAAGGATTTTTAGTCACACATATTTAGGATAGGGAGCACCCATGCACAAAGCCAGAAAACGCTGCTACTCCCTGACTCGAGTTGTCCGCTCGTTTTACAGCCAGTCTAGATATTTTTCTCCACAAGTTAAACCTTAGTAGAACTGAAACTTTCAGACATGATATCCTTACTAGGTTCCGATTTATCTGCATCATGTGCATGTAACTTAGCGAGATTCGGCATGGGGGCCCAATCTGACTAGGACATGTACCTTTTCGTGAGACCATCATGTGCATTTTTATGCTACTTGTTGCATCATGTGGAAGACTATAACAAAATGTTGACCGGCTTTAGGATAATCGACTAAAAAAATAAATATATATTTCCTACCCACTTTCGACCAATGATTCAAAATAAATAAATTAATACACATATAGATACATACACACATAATCCTCAATTTTATTTTCGGTTTTATTAAAATAATGCATAAATAATAATAATATATGTATATATATGTCTTTTAAATTGTACATGTACACATTATTTTATTTTATTTTATTTTTTTCAATTAAAATTGTCTCTTTATCCGGTCATTCTTTTCAAAAACAACCTGAATCAATGACCACTTTAGACATTCCGAATCATTTTCATTTTTTTAATTACTCCAACAAATAATTTCGAATTATCAAAATTTCACAATTAAATTTGATTTTAAAAATCTCGAATTTCTTTTTTCAATCAGGTAATCATGAGATCTATGAGGTGTGATAAAAGACCACGGGATGAAGTAGTCGAAATGGTCAATGATCCCCCAAAATTTATGATCACAGATAAAACCCCACAATTACTCATGGATTGGTGGAACGATATGCATGAGTTTAGGCGAACTGAGATATTCAAACATCTTGGTTTCCTTACCGATATCATGAGATTTAGTCCTGACAGAGGTTTGATCGAGGCTTTGATCCCGTTTTGGAATTCTACAAACAATGTATTTCGATTTAGTGATTTTGCGTTTACGCCTACATTATAAGAATTGGGTGATTTCACAAGGTTAGGCCAGGATCTCCGAACTAAAACATTGATAGCCCCTAGGAGCGTCAGCGGGAGCAAATTTCTGGAACAGATGCACATCATCCATCCTCATAAGGAGTGTTTGATAATAGATTGGTTTATTTGGAATTCTTGTACTCAAGATATGGAAAGAAAGAAGGATTTTCAAGCTATGGGAAACAACTTAAAAATGGACAACACCTCCCTACTTGGGAAAAATATAGACAAGAAGCATTCATGGTGGCATTCTTGGGAGCTATGGTTTTTCCAAGGTAGGATAAAAAAACCGATATTCGTCTATCAGGAATAGTCACTGTTATGATAAAGAAAAGGAAATCCACTATATTGCCGATGATTTTGACTGATATTTATCGTGCTTTGACTAAATGTAGAGAGGGGGAAGATTTTTTTTGAAGGTTGTAGCATTCTATTGCAAATGTGGTTTTTGGAGCACCTATATCGCCATCGTTTTGCGACAGATTTCAAATCCGATTGGACAAATTATATTTTGAGCCACCCAGACAGGATGAAATAAGTAGGAGACAAATTGCCAAAAGGTGTCAAAGCGTGGAGACATTATCTTCCTAAATTGACGACATCTAAGATTACATGGAACTATCATTGGTTCCCTGCTAGTGAGGTAATTGTTATGTCTTTCTATCGTCCATTCTTCGTTCTGACAGGCCTTCGCGGGTTCCAACCATACATACCCCTCCGAGTTCTATGCCAACTAGGACAAAAACAAATTTTACCTAAAGCCGAGGATACGCAGAATTTCGTGTGGGAGGTGGCATTTGAAGATCGAGATCGAGAATCAGAAGCCCAAAAAATTTGGGGTGGTAATCGAACTTTAAGTTCGAAAGCTATGGTGGATGATCGCGTTGAAGGAGAAGTTGACCCCTTATACCTCCATTGGTTCTTTGATCAATCCCCTCTCAAAGTAATGCCCGAAGGATCAGCGCGAGGAATCATAGATCGAGAAGAGGAAATTGAAGTCAGAATCAAGCAGGCCCGACTCGAGGTGGAAAGAAATTATAGGTCTACTTTAGATATCCTAAGTAATGACCTAAAAAATGTTAGAGAAGAGTTGGCTCGACGTGATGCAATATTCGAGGAGAGAGTTACATTGATTGAGAAAAGGGTTGAAAAGAAGCATCTATCTACTATTCAAACCCTACATGAAGATTTAGGAATTGTCACAGGTGCTATGGAGCAACATGAGGAAGAATATAAGAAAGAAAAGACCCTCTTAATGCACGCACAAGCTAGGTTACAAAATCAATTAAAAGCTTCTATGGGACGAGAAAGGGACATAGCAAACCGTTTCACATTGTATCAAGCAGAAGCGGCGACCGAAAGGAACCAATGGATGGAAGAGCGTGAAGAATTTCATAACCAAATTGAAGAGCTTCAAGCACATGAAGAGCATCTGAGTGACGCAGTTGTCACTACTGAAGAATGGTTGCAGAATTGTCACGAGAATATGGAAGAGGCCAAAGGACAAGTGCTTCAGTTGACAGAGAGCTTGATTGATGTTTATAGTGGTCATCTCCATCGAAGTGCTGAGAGCCTGGGTCGAGAGGCGCGTGCACTAGCTCCACATCTGCCGAAAGCTTTGTTCACGGTCTACTCTAGCCTAGGGGGCAATTGATGATCAAGAAATGTCAGAGATGGATTTTTTTTTTCTTTTTAGTTCGTCAAATTTTGTTTTAATCTTAAGTACTTTGATGTTTTTATTTTGGTCATTTTGATTTGAATGGTATTTTCATTTTAAGTTAAATAAATGTCGTATTTTTCTTTTTAAAGAAATTTATCTACATGAACTACGTAATGATCTGATTCATGTTCAAACATGATACGTAGGCAACCTTTAATAGGTTCGATCAAAATGCATTCAAATTATTCAAGTGAGTAAAGTAGGGGACCAAATGACATAAGCAAGTCATCCAAAGTCGGGATGAAATATAAAAGTCTTCCAAAACTCATTATAGACATATGAATAATCTAGGTGCATAACATACAACGTGTATTTAATATCCTCAATGTGTTGAATCCTAACACACTTTTGTTTTTATATGAGAATTTAAAGAATTTAAAAGGTGGTTGGTTTGTGAGGAGAGCTGGCATCTCATCAATATAACACAAGATCAAAAGGGAAAGAAAAAATGACACGTAAAGACGGAACAGAGTCAGAAAATGAAGACGCACAAACTCAAATGGTTGCGCAAGAATCGGTACCTATAGAAGAGGTAAAAATGTTAAGACAACAGATGACCGAAATGTACGAAGCTTGGATGAATGGGCAAGCTCCTCCGCCTTCAATTCGAGAATATTTGAATGTGAATATGCCATTCCCCATCCAAGTGTCAACAAGTGACCCGGTTTATCCACCTGGGTTTGGACCCTACATTAACACATCTAATACTGCCGGAACTTCCTCAGTAAACCCGTTGAAACCATCAATGATGAATAATCCACTTTTCATGCCTACTGTCCAAACTAATACAATTCCTCAACCGATACTGGTACAAAAATCCAATGATGACCCTATACTCAAAGATCAATACAGCCAAGGTCATGCCCCTAAATTAACTTTCAATGTTCCTAACTCTTACCACCACCAATACAGTTCTCCCGTTGAGGTTGAGAAAAGCATTAAGAATGAGGAACATGAAGAAATTGCAAGGAAAATGAGGAGTTTGGAACAAAACATAAGGAATATGCAAGGTCTGGGAGGACACAAAAGTGTCTCATTTAAGGACTTATGCATGTTTCCAGATGTTCACTTGCCTATAGGGTTCAAAACTCCAAAGTTTGATAAATATAATGGTCATGGCGATCCAGTGGCTCATTTGAAAAGATTTTGTAATCAGTTGAGGGGAGCCGGAGGAAAAGAAGAACTTCTTATGGCTTACTTTGGAGAGAGTTTAACGGGTGTAGCATCAGAATGGTTTATCGATCAGGACATTTCTCATTGGCACGTTTGGGATGATATAGCGCAAGATTTTGTCCAAAAATTCCAATACAATATCGATATTGTTCCCGATCGCAATTCCCTAGCCAATATGAAAAAAAAGTCATCTGAAAGTTTTAGGGAATATGCCATAAGATGGAGGGAGCAGGCGGCTAGAGTCAAACCGCCGATGAAAGACTATGAATTAATTGATGTTTTTCTCCAGGCTCAAGAACCTGACTACTTTCATTATCTTCTCGCCGCAATGGTCAAGCCTTTCGCCGAAGCGATTAAGATCGGAGAAATGGTAGAGAATGAAATAAAGTCGGGTAAGATTGTGAGTCAGGCAGCCATTAGAGCTACCACACAAGCAATACAAAGTGGATCCGGTAATTTTACCAATCAAAAAAAGAAGGAGGAAGGGTCCATGATGGCATCTGGATCGAGAGGTGTTCAAATGGGCATGAACCATCCTTATGGTCAAGTCCAACAAGAACAATATAATTCTCCTCAGCATTATTACCCGTCCCAATATGCAGTTCTCAACACTCAGTCATATGTTCGGCCTCCTTTGCGCCAACAATGGCGGGGGCCTGCCCCACAAGTTTCTCGCCCCCAACAACAAAATTTCCAGGCGCCATACAATCCACGTCCCCGGATAACTTATACGAGAGAACAAGGTCGAATTTTTTTTTACCCCAATTGGGGAATCGTATACGAGTTTGTTACGGAAATTAATACAATTGAGACTGGTTGAACCTGTCAATCCATACGTTATCAATCCAAATACAAGAGGCTTTGATCCAACTGTTATATACGAGTATCACGCCAACGCTCCAGGTCATAGCACATAGAATTGTTGGACCCTAAAAAGAGTCATTGAGAAGTTAATTGAGGATAAGGTAATCGAGGTACGCAATGAGGAAGCACCAAATGTCACCAATAACCCACTCGCTGCTCATAATAATGAGCGTGTTGTGGGGATGGTTGACATTTTTAAAGATTATGAGCAAACAAGTAGAACAAAAGTGGAAAGCAAGGTTTCAAAAGAAGAGTCTAGTATGGTTTTAGAACCCTATACAAAGGGCACCGATAATTGTTAAAGGTACACGTTCAAATTTTGGGGATTTGAGGAAACTAGTGTTGTATGTCCCTGAATCTATAAAAAGAGGAGACGTACCGTTGAATGGGCCAAAATTCTACATTCCTGGTAAACTTTCAACGTTTGATCAAAATCAAGAAAGTATGAAAGAGCCAGTTGTGATACAAATTGCAACACAACTTCCGATCACAAACACCAAGGCCATTCTGTGGAACTACAACAAAGTCGTTGTTACTCACAAAAGAAAGGAGATTGTCGAAGAAACAAATGAAACAAGAGGCTTAACTCGTTTCGGAAGGTGTTATGCTCCGGAGGAATTAAAGAGAGACAAACAAATCAAAGAAAATCAGTTGCCGATAAAAAAACCAGTCACTGAGGAAGATGCTGAAGAGTTTCCGAAAAAGATGAAACCTCAAGATTATTCTGGTATAGATCAGTTGAGGAAAACGCCTGCTCAAATCTCTTTGTTGTCATTACTCATACATTCTAAAGAACATCGTGAAGTTTTGACCAGAATTTTGAATGAGGCACATATCTCAGAAAATATTACAGTGGGTCACTTGGAAAAGATGGTCAATCGAATTTTTGAGGTAAATAGAATCACTTTTATTGATGATGAATTGCCCTTGGAAGGATCTGGACATAATAGGGCTCTACACTTAACTGTGAAATGTGAAGAACACTATGTGAAGAGAGTCATGGTTGATGGAGGATCGGGTGTAGACATATGCCCTCTTTCCACTCTACAAAGCTTGGAAATCGTCACTGATAGGATCTGTACTAAAAATGTTTGTGTACGGGCATTTGATGGTGCAAAACAGGATACTCTTGGTGAAATTTACTTAATTGTTACAATTGGACCAGCGGAGTTTGGAATCACTTTCCAAGTTATCGACATGGATATGTCTTACAATCTGCTTTTGGGTAGGCCATGGATCCACATGGATAGAGCTGTGCCATCTACTCTACACCAAGTGGTCAAGTTTGAACATGACAAACAAGAAATCATTGTCCATGGTGAAGATGATCTCCCAATCACCGGAGATCCTTCAATACCATGCATTGAGGCTAAAAAAGGTTGTGAATCCCTCAACTATCAGGCTTTGGAGATAATAACGGTTAATCAGTTCTTAGAAGGAAAGCCTATCCTCCAACCTCATCTGTCCTCTACTTCAGTCATGGTGGTGGATCAAATGGTACAAAATGGCTATGAACCCGGAAAGGGGTTAGGTTCGTCGTTGCAAGGAAAATGGGTAATCAAGATACATTCGGTTTGGGTTTCAATCCAACTAGATTTGATAGAAAATGGGCAAAATATCGTAAAAGAAATGCTTGGAATCTATCGAAGCCGATCCCCCATATTGCTCAATCTTTCATTAAATCTCGAGGTGAACCGTGTCCAGACTTACCTATCCAAAATGATGTGGATAAAATGTGTCAAGGTATCAAGGAAATGTTTTATGAGGTAAACATGACTCAGATGGGTGAGGGCACTAGTCATATGGATGTGCAGTTTATCGGCCCGAATGTCCAACTCAGTAACTGGAAAGCCACTCCTCTCCCTACAAGAAAGGAGTCCTGGTAGTTTTTATTTTGCTGTTTTTATTTTATTTTCTTGGATTATTCTCAGGGTTGTAATTCAAACATTCTAGTTGTTTCGCTTTGTTGTTAACCCTTCTGTCCTTTCCCATTCAATGCAATGAAGTTCTAATCATCTTCTTTGTTCCTACTCTTTCTAATATTTGTCATCTTATTTTCATTTTCAGTTACGTTAACTTTAATAATATGACATGCATGCGGAGTTTACAATTAGATCCTAAAAAGTTGTCTGATCTCAAAACAATGAATCCTAAGTCTAAGGAATATGATGAAGATGAAGCTGACGAAGAAATAAAAAGGGGTTTGGATCAATTTGAAAATAAGCCTAAACCTAATTTAAGTGAAATGGAGGTGGTTAATTTGGGAACTCCCGAAGAAGTGAAAGAAATAAAGATAAGTATTCATGTCGATCAAAATATTCGAGACGACATAATTCAAGTTTTATTTGAATACAAAGATGTCTTCGCTTGGTCATACGATGACATGCCGGGGTTAAGTGCTGATCTGGTAGTTCACAAACTTCCCATACATCTTGATTTTCCACCTGTCCTACAAAAGCAGAAAAAATTTAAGACAGATATGAGCGATAAAATCAAAGAGGAAATCATGAAGCAACTGAGTGCAAAAGTGATCAGGGTCGTCCAATACACTACTTGGTTGGCTAATGTTGTGCCAGTGCCAAAAAAGGATGGAAAGATCATAGTTTGTGTTGATTATAGAGATTTAAACAAAGGAAGTCCAAAAGACAATTTTCCACTACCCAACATTCACATCTTGGTTGACAATTGTGCTAAACACGAGATTCAATCTTTCGTGGACTACTACGCTGGATATCACCAAATTCTCATGGATGAAAAAGACGCAGAAAAAACTGCTTTCACCACCCCGTGGGGTACATATTGTTATAGAGTCATGCCATTTGGTCTAAAAAATGCAGGGGCAACCTACATGAGAGCTATGACTACCATATTCCATGACATGATGCATAGAGAAGTTGAGGTATATGTCGATGATGTCATCATTAAGTCTAGAATGCAAATTGACCATGTGCGTGATCTAAGAATTTTTTTTGAAAGGTTGAGAAAGTACAATCTCAAGCTTAATCCGGCTAAATGTGCATTTGGAGTTCCATCTGGCAAGCTTTTGGGTTTTATAGTTAGCCGAAGAGGCATTGAATTAGACCCCTCCAAGATAAAGTCCATTCGAGAATTGCCACCTCCAAAAACCAGAACTCAAGTCATGAGTTTTCTGGGAAGGTTAAACTATATCAGCCGATTCATCGCTCAACTCACTACTACATGCGAGCCGATATTCAAGTTGTTTAAAAAGGATGCTGCTATTAAATGGACAAGTGAGTGTCAAAAGGCTTTTGACAAACTTAAGGAATATTTAGCAAATCCTCCGGTACTGGTCCCCCCAGAGCCTGGTAGGCCTTTGTTTTTATACCTCTCGGTGACGGATAATTCCTTTGGTTGCGTTCTAGGACAACATGACGTCACGGGGAAAAAGGAACAAACTATCTATTACTTGAGCAAAAAGTTCACATCCTATGAGGCAAAGTACACTCTATTAGAAAAAACATGTTGTGCTTTAACTTCGGTCGCCCAAAAATTGAAGTACTATTTTTTGTCCTACACCACTTACCTCATATCTCGAATGGATCCTCTGAAATATATTTTTCAAAAAGCCATGCCGATGGGTAGGTTGGTTAAATGGAAGATTTTGCTTACCGAATTTGATTTTGTGTATGTTACTCTCACCGCCATGAAAGCACGGCCGATCATATGGCAGAGAATCCGATTGATGATGAATACGAACCCTTAAAGACATACTTCCCTGATGAAGAGATCAACCCTATTGAGGAAGAAATTCCTGATGATGACCCGTATGGAAATTATATTTTGATGGGGCAGTCAACAAAAATGGAGTGGGAATTGGGGCAGTTATTATCTCACCAAACGGTTGTCATTATCCTGCCACAGCACGACTTCGATTCTTTTCTACCAACAACACAACAGAATACGAAGCTTGCATCATGGGTTTGAATATGGCAATAAATCTGGATGTGGATGAGCTATTAGTCTTGGGGGATTCCGACTTGCTCATTCGACAAGCTCGAGGCGAATGGGAAACTTGAGACATTAAGCTCATATCGTACAAACAATGTTTAGAAAATCTCATCAAAAGGTTCAAGTCCATTGAATTTAGATATATTCCCAGGTTTCATAATGAGTTGGCTGATGCTTTGGCCACCCTAGCATCGATGCTTCCATACCCAGGTAATACCTACATTGACTCGTTGGAAATCCAAGTTAGGGATCAACATGGTTATTGCAATATAATTGCGGTAGAGGTAGATGGTGAGCCTTGGTATCACGACATCAAACAGTTTATAAAAGCTAGAGAATATCCACTGCATGCTGATAGAGATAAAAAAAGAACTATTAGGCGACTCGCCAATGGGTTCTTCTTAAGTGGCGAGATCTTATATAAAAGGACTCCAGATTTGAATTTATTGCGATGTGTGAATACTCAAGAGGTGGAAACAATTATGAATGAGTTACACTCAGGGGTATGTGGCCCACACATGAGTGGTTACATCCTAGAAAAAAAGATTATTCGAGCAGGATACTATTGGTTGACCATGGAGCGAGATTGCTTCCAATTGGTTCGCAAGTGCCATCAGTGCCAGATTCATAGCGACTTGATTCACTTACCCCCTTTAGAGTTGCATCCTATGTCTGGTCCGTGCCCTTTTGTTGCTTGGGGAATAGACGTTATTGGGCCAATAGAGTGAAAAGCATCTAACGGTCATCGGTTTATTTTAGTTACCATCGATTACTTTACCAAATGGGTAGAAGCTGTCACGTTCAAATCAGTTACCAAGAAAGTAGTGTTGGACTTCGTTCATTCCAACATCATATGTTGTTTCGGCATACCAAAAATCATTATTACAGACAATGCAATGAATCTCAACAGCCACCTGATAAAGGAAGTTTGTGAGCAATTTAAAATTGTTCATCGTCATTCAACCCCTTATCGGCCCAAAGCAAATGAGGCTGTTGAAGCTGCAAATAAAAACATCAAGAAAATTCTTAGGAAAATGGTGCAAGGATCTAGACAGTGGCATGAAAAATTACCCTTCGCTCTCATGGGATATCGCACGACTGTTCGTACGTCAGTCGGTGCAACTCCCTACTTATTGGTTTACGAAACTGAGGCTGTCATACCCGCAGAAGTTGAAATCCCTTCTCTTCGAACCATTGTTGAAGCAGAAATCGAGGATACAGAATGAGTTAAACCGAGGTTAGAACAATTAGCACTGATAGAAGAAAAACGATTGACATCAATTTGTTTTGGTCAATTATATCAGCAGAGGATGGCTCGGGCTTATAATAAGAAAGTACGCCCAAGAAATTTTGAAGTGGGTCAACTTGTTGTGAAACGCATCCTTCCCCACCAAGACGAGGCCAAGGGAAAGTTTGCTCCAAATTGGCAAGGCCCTTATGTTATTATGAAAGTGTTATCCAAAGGAGCTTTGCAATTAGCGGATATGGAGGGAAAGGCGATTGACACGATTGTTAATGCAGATTCGGTCAAGAGATACTACATTTAGCACTCCTTATCATTTTTATGATGAGAGGATAAGGATGTATCCTCTTTTATCTCAAACACCACTGGTCTGGTGTTTTTTTTTTAAAACAAACAAACAAACAAACAAACAAAAAACTAAACGAAACAACAACAACAACAACAAAAAAAAGACACACACACGAAAAGGCCATTGCAATACGTTTAACCTGATTCCTAAAAGGATACATAGGCAGCCCTTCATTGGGGTTCGATCTAATCGCTCAATAAAAAGATAATCATGTTCTTCAATTCTCTAAAGGTTGAGACATTATATGGCGAACTATGGGAGAAAATAAAGAAAATGAGAGAGTCTTATGAGTGAAAACCCTTACGGGCACTATAAGACGATGGATAGTTGAGTGACAAAGATTAGAATGTCTTATTGGTGAAAAATCATGAAAGGCGCTACTGATCAAATGATGACATTTTGTCTTGACATGAGCGCAATCATGATAAAAGTCAAGGTTAGACTGAAAGGTGCAACATTGTTTCCTGAGATTCACACAACTCAAGAAGATCAAACGTTCAGTCCAAATGCATGTCATGTTATAAAGTCATCACGTACTTTCAGATAAGATTCTTTTCCCTCCTTTTAAACATTCTCTTATTTATCTACTACTTCTAAAGACATAATTTTTCCTTCATAACCCTTTCATTAGTGTCATTTGTGCTTGTGTTCGTTATTTTTTGAGTTTTTTTTTCTCAGCAAACTCGTGTCAAGTGAGAAAATAAAATTAAATCTGCAAAATTGACTACGGTATTTCCAGTTGAATGTTGGGGACATGCACCATATTGGCTAGGGCTGTGAACCTATCGAGAAAATAAATATCATAAATCGATACCGTGTGAAAATAGATAAAGCAAGAGAGTTGCTTGGGAACAAATGAACCACACAATATGCACAAAATGGTAATAAGTTAGAATATCCATGAAAAGTGTTTCAAGGAAAGATAAGGACTGTCTTTAAAACATCTTCAAGATATTCGCACAATCATCAATGGGATGAATCTCCCAAGCGGGGCGGATCCAGAAGTCAAGCTTCACAAGATACTTGAAGTCACGAAACAACCACCATTTAGAAAAATTAACAATACATTTCTTTGACTTGAAACAGGTATAAAGCAGAATCATGTAAATAGTTTGCGAGAGATAAACGCCACGATGGTAAGTTCTTGAATCCTTACTTCTCATACAATATGCATGATAAAATAATTATAACAATAAAAATGATTTTTTTTTCTCTTAATAGAATCTGGGGCATTTTATTTTATTTTTAGTTTGTTCAATGTACAAATAAAAATAAAATAAAATAATGTTGAATAATAATGTTAATAATGATAATAATAATATAAGTGAAAAGAAGAAATGTATGTGTATTATATATATATATATATATATATATATATATATATATATATATATATATATATATATATATATATATATATATATATATATATATATATATATAAATTATGTCTTCATAGGGCACAATAACCCCTATTTTATTTTTTATGTCTTCACAGGGCACAATAACCCCTGGTTGCATATAGGGCACAATAACCCCTATCCTATTTTTCATGTCTTCACAGGGCATAATAACCCCTGGTTGCATATAGGGCACAATAACCCCTATCCTATTTTTCATGTCTTCACAGGGCACAATAACCCCTGGTTGCATATAGGTCACAATAACCCCTATTCTATGTTTTCATGTCTTCAAAGGGCACAATAACCCCTATTTTATTTTTCATGTCTTCACAGGGCACAATAACCCCTAGATTGCATATAGGGCACAATAACCCCTATCATATTTTTTTTATGTCTTCACAGGGCACAATAACCCCTGGTTGCATGTAGGGCACAATAACCCCTATTTTATTTTTCATGTCTTCACAGGGCACAATAACCCCTGGTTGCATATAGGGCACAATAACCCCTATCTTATTTTTTATATCTTCACAGGGCATAATAACCCCTGGTTGCATATAGGGCACAATAACCCCTATTTTATTTTTCATGTCTTCACAGGGCACAATAACCCCTGGTTGCAATTTGGGTACAAAACTCCCTTTTGTCTTATTTTTACGTTTTGTAATGGCTACAAAAACATTATTTTTATTGTTAGTATAGACTTTTATTGCTTTCATCAATAACTCACAAAATTTCCTAGTGCAAACTGCGCAGAAAATTTTGTTTCATTTTTTTTATGGTGTGCAGGTTTCTACATAGTACACAAATTTGCAGTTCAAGAATAAAAGAATTCATCCTTTCAAGAAAACAAGTTTTCAAGAATATCATGCGGAAGAACGTCAATGGCTGAAGTCAAGTCATGAAGTTTCAAATCTTAAATTCAGATGTCCAGAGCAAAGTTCGAAATCGATGAACCTACCAAAGAGGGTGAAGCGATAACCGAGAATTCAAATTGAAGACTTAGCACTATCGGAGTAGATAGGATTTCGCATCTTTCCTTCTGCATATTTTTATTTATGTAATAGCTGGAACTACAAACCGGAATCTCGACAAAACCTCACTCGACTACCTAACTCATTGGAACTACGCTTGACTCCTTATGATCAACTTAGGATAGGTAGTTTTTTAAAAGTTAGGACACAGTCAAACCTCTTCTCTTTTATTTATTTTTCATATTTTTTTGGCATAAATATTTTAGTAAAAAATTAGTCACATTGTTCACGTCTTTGCATGAAAACTCTTCATGTTTCAAGCAAAGAGGGGCATACTGTGAAAACCTAATTTTTTACCAAAACATAAATATTTTACATAAATATTTTTTTTATAATAATAAATTGTAAATTAATACAAATTATAAGATCAGTTATAGTTTAATAATAATTTAATAAAAAAATGATAAATAGAAGTTGGGAATTTAAGTTATTTGTTAAATTCTATCTAGTCCAAAAATAGAAAAAATATAGAAAAATAAAAGAAAAGAGGAGTCCTAAATAAATTCAAATTTGTTTTAGCTTATCCTAATTACTCCCAACTTCCTAACTTATTCTCCTAAAAATCCTCCTCCCATCTAATTTTTTTATTCTAGTTTTTTCCTCTTTGCACAATTTTTTTTCAAGTTTTTTTTTTAACACTACACGTTTCTTTCATATTTATTTATTTTGTTGATTTCTTATTATTTTATTATTTTTTTTCTTTATCTCAACCTTAATCTTCTCAATCAAATTTCAATTTAAATCACAATCTCACTCCACTACGTTCCTTTTAATTAGCACCAGAATCTCACCCAAAAATAATATAAAAAGACACGTTCAGTTGAAAAGAGAGGACACACATATTAAAATATACAGAGAGATACAGAGAACACACAGAGAAAACAGAGAAGATTATAGAAAAAAAAGTACGATAACAAAGAGAAAAGAGTGACAAAGTGAGTTTAACCTAAAAATTGAGTTATAATCTGAGGTTTTGTTCGCGGTTTCGATCTTGCGTCTCTTTAAAGTTAATTAATAATTATTAACTTTGGAAATCAGTAGATCGTAGCAGTTGTTTTTGTGGTATCCATTTTCGCATTGAGGTAACTCTAAATTCTCGAATTATTTAAATGAAATGTTGTATGAAAATTTGATGCTTATAATAATAATATGAAGTTCTTTGAATAATATCAATATGTGATGCATGTTGTGATTTTTTTTATTTTTTTTAGAATTTATGAATGTTCGGGAAAACGGAATCAAAAATGTTTCTTGCTAAAAAAATAATATGAAATAAAAGATGTATCATACATATTTGTATTATTATTATTGTATGCAATTTATATCAAAATTGATTTTGTGATTGAATAGTTAAGTTTTTTTCTGGAGCCTAGTTTTTCACTAGAGAAAATTTAGACTTGTTAGATTAGGATGTAAACTAAAATTTAATTGGTTAGTAATTAAAAAAAAACTTATGTGTAATACGTTTCAATCTTTTTAATACATTATTTGGAATAAAAATTATCTTTAGAATAAGTATAAGATGGTTATCTAATTCGGATTATTAAAGTTTATCATTGAGAGAATATACAAATATTATTTAGAGCTATAACTAAAAAATAATAATGAAAAATGGTAATTAAAAAAAAGTGAAAAAATACAATTAAAAAAAAACAAAAGAAAACGTGTACAGAAAAAGAATAAGAAAAAGAAAAGGAAAAAGAGTGATTAAAAAGAATTGAAAATAAAGTGTAACAAAAAAAAAGTAATAAAAAAAAAGAACAGAATGTTAAAACCAAAAAAAATAATAATAAAAAAAACAAATAAATAAAGATAAGAAGACAAACAAAATGTTCTGATTAAAAATAAATGAAAAAGCATAAGGAAAAAAAAAGATAGAAATAATAATAATAAAAAAAGAATAACGTGAACATAAATATAATAATGAAAAAAAAATAATAAGAAAAAGCATAACAGAAACAAAAAAAAATAAAAAAAAGAGGGTAAAAAAGAACAATAAATAAATAAATAAAATACAAAATATACGTAAAAGAAAAAATAAAATAAAATAATATTAAAAAAAAGTTAACAGAACGTCAGAAAAAAAATGATTTAAAAAATAATCATAAATCCTATAAAATTCATCTCCTATTTTAAATGTATTAAAAAAAAAAATCTTAAAATTACTCAAACACTAAAATTCCTTTCCTAGATAAACTCTAATTTCTAAATACTAGATACTTATATATATTCATAAAAAAAAATATACAAAAGTTTTAAAAAAATAATAATAAAAAATAAAAGTGTTTCAAATTTCAAATTTATGGATATACACCGAAATATTTTTTTAAAGAAATTAAAAATAAATAAAATAATTTTTAATAGATTTAAAATAAATGAGAGAATAAAGTAAAAATATTTTTATTATTAAGTTAAATAATATAATATTCAAAATTAAGTCAAGTCATACCAAAGTCAATAAAGCGACTGTGCTAGAACCATGGGACTGGAGGGGTGCCTAACACCTTCCCCTCGGTCAACAGAATTCCTTACCCGGATTTCTAGTTCGCAGACCAATACAAATAGTGTCAAATTTTATTTTTGATTAGGGATTTAAATAAGGTGACTTGGAACACCAAAACTCAATTCCAAGTGGCGACTCTGAATAATAATTATCCTTTTTCAAAATGTCACTTTAATTGGAAAAACTCTTTTTCTTTCAAAACAAATAAAAAAAAAATTTGAGAAAAAAAAGGGGGTGTGACATTGTTAAAACAACTTCTTTCTCTGGGTTGAGATAATTGCTCAATACTTAGCTTTAAAAGCTCTCTTGGAATCAATGTTCCGCTTTCTTGCTCAAAACTCTTTTGGGAATCTTAGTTTCCTCTTATCTTAAATATGAAAACATTTATAAACTCTTAGGAAATACTTAGTTCCCTTAGAACTTTTTGAGAAATGAACTCAACTCTTTACTCTTTACTTAGCTTGAAACTTAAGTCTTAAAACAACTCTTCAGGAATACTTAGTTCCATTATAACTTTTGAGAAATGAACTCAACTCTTTACTCTTTAATTAGCTTGAAACTTGAGTCTTAAAACAACTCTTAGGAAATACTTAGTTCCCTTGAAATTTTGAGAAATGATCTCAACTCTTTACTCTTTACGTAGCTTGAAACTTAAGTCTTAAAACAACTCTTAGGGAATACTTAGTTCTTTATAAATTTTGAGAGATGAGCTAAACTCTTTACTCTTTACTTAACTTGAAACTTGAGTCTTAAAAACAAAGTTAAAACGTTGTTGAAGACTCTTGAAAACTTTTAAGAACTGTACTTTGACTTACTTCTTAACTTCTAGATTTGACTCTTAACTTCTTTGACTTTGATCTTAACCTTCCTTGAATTGGATTATGGATTCAAGGTTCATGATATCATGTTTATGGATAATTTAATGCTGTTTAGATGTATCTTAGAGTGTTAGAACAACTAAGAAATATAGGTACATCACTTAGAAATTAGTACGAAAAGGTGGGAAAGTAATGGGGTGAACTGTCATCCTTGACGCTCTGAGAGGCGTGGGGCGGCAGGCCCCAAACATCAGAGGCCAAGTTGGGGAGATCTAGCTGGCGCAGCGCCCCAAGGCCCTACGGGCTGAGATTGTCATTTAATTTGGGGCTATGGGAGGCGCGGCGCCCCAACCCTTGTACCCAAGTATTCTCGACTTTTCTCCTTTGTTTGTCATATCTAAACCCTCTAAACTTCCATGGTTCTTTCCCCAAACACTTAGGATCATTAGTACCGTCAATACCCAATAGATTTAACTAAAAAAAAACCCAGAAACACAAATAAAATCAATAGTAGGCATTCAAAAACTCAACCAACAAGAATTCGACAATGTTCTTCAATAACTTCACATATTAACATGTAAACAACTCACCAATCACTGAACTGAAACAAGTTTGGTATGTGGGTGAACTGACACAACACTAAATGATCTCACATACCTTTATAGGGATCACCCCCGATGAATTCTACTCGCAAAGCTTGACGTTCTTGGCGAATCCTTGACTTTTCTCTACCTTCCTCTTCTTTTCTCTCTTCTCAAGCCCTAAGCGTAGTTCTTACTTTTCCAAACTGAACTAAATTTAGTTTTTTACCCCCAATAAATCCCTAAAGAGGAATTAATTAAATTAGGTAAGGAAAATACAACTTTGCCCTTCCTAAATCCGGATTGGACTTTCCTTAATCCAATCAACCCAACTTACAGAAGGCATATCTCACTCATACGATATCGAAATCGCGCAAACTTGGCGGTGTTGGAAATATCATTCTAAGAAATTTCCAACGATATGTGGAACTACTACTAACTCATTCTGGTCTAGGAGTTATGTTCATTTGAAAATGATCAAAACTCACTTTCCTAACTTAGACAATTTTCTAGATTTCTCTTTTTCTTTCAATAAATAAATATTTCCAGATTTTAACCTCTTTTCTTGTCGTTTCTAGTTGCGAGATTTTACAAGTTCTATATAATATTGTCTAAAATTAGTATTATATCTAAATGATAAGTATTACACATAAAAACTAACAAACACATGTGAAAATTATAGAATTTCCAACAACTTAAAACAACCATTGAATTTTGGTTGCATGATTGTTGATGAAGGAATATGAGGAAAACACCAATATTGCCTGATTAGTTTTCTAAATAGTTTCCACTCTATTTTTTTTGAAAGTTTGTTAGCTATATTTAAGTTTAGTTCCTTTATTCTTGGGATTATCTTGTTAAGTATATATATGTTTATTTCTCTTTCTTCTCTTTATTATTTTTCCGTACTTCGTTCTTCAGCGTGATAGTCCATTGCTTCTGGTTTTCGGTCTATGGATTAGGCTTATCTGTTAATGTTACATCTCAAAGTATATCCAAGGCATAACATGACGTATAGAACCCCGAAAGGCCCTACACAAGTCAGTTAGCATACGTCATACGAGATAATAGAAATAAAGATTTGAAAGAAATAGTCTTATCATAAAGAGTTTCACAAAGCGGTAGTCTAATCGTAGTCTCAATAAGCCATCTACTACATCCAAAGGTGAACCCGGGATTTGAAGATTAGGGGGAACCACTAAGAGTTGCTCAAGGGTAAGGTGAGAGTGACTTAAGGGTAAGGTTAGTGAAGCATGAGACTTTAATTATGTATTGAAGAATACTTATAAGTTGTAGATTTGCAAGCACTCTTATATTTTGTTTAGAATTGTGTTAGGATTTTTATTTATTTTACTTTCAATTAAGAAAATAATGGGGTTAAAGAGATGGAAAAAAAGGATGGTTAAGAAAAGCTGATGAGGTGGCATAAATAGGTTTTGGGAACAATTCTTTTTAAAGAAACGTTTACTCTAAAGAAAAAGTTGATTTTAATGTTTTGAAAAAACTACCTTTGGCTCGATTCGAACATGCATAGTTGCGGTCCAAACTAGAGTCTTTGACTAGTGAACATGCATAAGAGTTATGAAATCATGCTAAAAAGGAGTATACATTACATGCAATGACCAAGGTAAATCATAAGATAAAAGGTTAAAAACATAAGTCATAATCATGGTCAATACAAGCTTAACATCTTTAAAACACTTGTGAGATACTTTAAAAGTAACCTTAGTTCATTACTGTAAGATGTTTACCATTTAACCGACACAGACTATGTGCGCTATAACATTGAATATGATGTCTATTCCACACTGAAAAGAGATGTGTCCTTACTTGTCAAGTAAGAACTATAAGTCTAAGTTAAAGAGGATCCGCTAGCTAATGTCTATCTGAGACAAAATTTTACAGTGACACATAGTTTATGGGATATGGGTAATCACTACTAGTTCACCATGTTCTAAGTAAAAACCCAGGGAATAGTCATTAGTCATATTCATATTCATTTAGAATAACTCATAAAGCTTGATTCAACTTAGGTGAGAATACCTTTCAACTGTATGAATCCTTCTATGAGAAAACATTTCACAATACCAACAATGATACTTTACTCTCAAAGCATCGTCAAATCATTTACATCAACTTCATAAAATCATGCATATCTTTATAAATTCATATTTCATAGTTCATAAGGTTCATCATGTGTTAATAGTTTAAAAATCATGGATCATGCATGAGTCCATATGAATTCAACTCAAACTCATGTAATTACTTCAACTCAAGCATTAAGATATAAAACAAGTAATTGAATTTTAATTGAAAAGAACACATAAATATTGAATTAAATCCTATCTTTGAATAAAGAATCGAACATATAAATTTGAAGATTTTAATAAACCTATGGAGAAAAGGTGATAATTGAATATGAACATACCTTAATGATCAAGGCCCAATTGCTATAGTGAAAAGGAGATCTTGAAGTGAAACACTAGCCTTTTCTTCCTTAGCTTTAGAGGGGATTTTGGGGATGGACTTAGAGATAGGTGAATGATTTGGAATGATTAGTTTTAGTACTTATGACTTGAATGGGGATTAAAATATGGGTTAAAATGACATAGCTTAGGTACCAAACACATAGAAAAAGACTAAATAACCCTAACTTAAAAAGCTGATGGGTGACTTTTATGGCTCCCTAAACATACCTTATAACTCTTCACCATTTGTATAGGGAGCCATAAATATGACCTTCTACAAGGTTGCCTTATAAGTCCAGTCCACTACCCTAGTGAAACCCAAAATTGATTGTTTAGGCTTCTATTAAGGGTTCTTGGGTAGTTTTAGGCCTGTGGGCTTTCCTGTTAACCTCTGTTACCTTTTCTAAATTTTGGGGTATTACAATATCTTCCCCTAGGAAAAATTCATCCTCGAATGGAACTCTATCAAGCATTAAAGAGTAGGAGAGATACTAAAAACCCAACCTGAATGCAATTTCATCAAATGCACATTTTCAAGGAGGAAAGTCGACTCCAAGATAAAATATATTCAAAATATCATCTCATAAGATATAAACGCAAATCATAAACTAATACACATAACAAACTAGATTTTTTTTTCATGAGAATGCATGCGGGAGGGAACATGGGAATGACTAAATCATAAGATTCCTTAAAGAGAGAACGAGAACCATAAGGGGCTAATGCTTCAAGCTAGAGCCAAAGATAACAAAAAGAGATAAGGATACTAAGACGTCACATCGCCTTCGAGCTTTCACATACAAAACCATAAAAAACGACCCTTCCAACTATTTGAATAGTTCCACACATACCAACCATGAAGCACACTATCTCTCCATTGGGAGAAAATCTCACTAGTATTATCAAATTCATCTCCCTCAACCCAAGAATATCGCCAAAGTATTAACAATCACGAAACCATCGATACTAGAAAATACTTGAGAAGTTTCCACAAAGATTTCAAGGTAGATTCGAACACAATAACGATACATGGAGTCATAGCATAACCAATTAAATACCCAATCTGAGGGAATGCATAACAACATGCTAAAAGATCACAAGCTACCAATCGCTACATCCAGGCAACCCTTGTGATCTTGTCAAGTGTGAAGATAATAAAACCTATTTTTTTCTAACCACCACTAGAACCTAAGAAAGGGTAAGGTTGAGTCCGTCGACAATTATCTCACTCATTCCTAGAAAACAAAGGACAATCCCTTATCTTATGATCAATTTTTCCACACCCAAAACATATATTTGAATCAACTAGACATTCACCTCTGTGGATTTTTCCAAACTTCTAACACTTCGACACTCTTTGCTCACTAGAACCATTATCTTGAGAGCGGTTACCTCCACCGTACCTCGAATGTGAAAAAACACTATCAATGATCTTTGTCTTATTGGACTCCTTAGACCTTTCCTTAAACTTTTCCTCTTCTATTTATTGAGAATGTGTCATTAAATGAGAAATATTCATTTCCTTAATGATAATGGCGGAATGATATTCCTTAACCACCATTTAAGATACACCTAATATAAACTTACTCATCCTTGCCTTAGATTTGACAACCATATAAGGAGCATATTTGGATAATTGTGTGAATTTAAAAGCATACTCTTTTACACTCATACTTCCTTGATTAAGGTTAATGAAATTAAGAACTTTGTCCTTCGTTATCTAAAGGGTAAATAACCTATTAAGGAAAGCATCTTTGAAAATTTCCCAATCAAGAGGACCAGTATCAACTGCCCTTTCTTCAATCCATTTGTCAAACCAAACTTGAGCAACACCCTTAAGATGATAAACGACCAACTCAGCTTTTTCCACTGGCATCACTCCCATGATAATCAAAATCGTATACACGTCATCACAAATCTAGAGAAACTCCAAGTCTAGAATGGGAACTGTAACTCAGATGGGCTCCCTCAAAATTATATTTAAAATCCAATATATAATTTCCAAAAAATTAGCCATGAAAGAACATTAGGAGAGTAAGTCAGGGTCACCGAGTGGTTTGGTGACCCGCCATTTGTTCTCTTCTATCGCCGTTCTGAATTAGTTTTCAGCATCCTCAAGTGTTGTAACTTTGGCCGATCCATGTCATCGTAGAATTGATCGACAATTCACCAACTTTCCCTTTTGTGTCGGCAACTTGATTTCTTCCCTTAGGTCTGGTCACAATGGAACTTTAGGTGAACTGAAGAGCCATTTGGAGGTTCGCCGAGTGGCCTTGGCGATCACCGAGATCACTTTTCTCCAGTTCTTTAGCTTATTGTGTTTCTTTTCCCCTGTTAGTGTCCTTTCTTTGCTCGTTAGTTCACATACCTGAAAAGCAAGGCTTTAACATCAGTTTATAACATATATTAGACATTTGAGGACACTAAAACTATCAAAATAAAGCCCTAAATGAGTCCAAATATCAGACTCATCAACACCCCCAATATAAACTTTTACTTTTCCTCAAGTGAAACTCAAGATCAGCAGTCCAATAAGAATGTTTGCGAATAGTGTTGCAGAAGACTCAACGTAAATGCACACAACAAGCTTTAAATTACTCAAAGATTCAAATTATGACTCACCATTATCAAAGATGTTTAAGTTCACAATACTTGATTCAAATGCAAGTTCAAGATCAACAAATGTACTCAAATTCCCTCACAACAAAGATGTTTCCATATTCACACAAAATTCCTCAACAATTTAAAGTTCCAAAATCACATACAACTCTCACAACCACAAAGATGAATACATGTGTGACTTCACCCATATGTTTGCCCTTATTTTCCAATCAACAATTGTTTTAGCTCACTCAAGACCATAGAGGTCTTTCCAAGTCTTGTAATGGGGTCGAGTGTTAAGGTATGGTCATCTAGGCTTAGTGGCTTCTACCTTAATGAAGTATGGTATGAACATCACTTTCCCCCTCTTCTTAATTATTTCACACATGATCATAAACCACCCCATTATTCAACTTCATATGAATCACCAGATAACCTATTTCTTTTTCAGTTTTCACTACTTTATTTCACCACTTTTTTGGCCTTTTTCTTTTCTTTCTTCTTTTCAAATCCATCTCTCTCTTTTTTTACATGGAGGGATCCTATCTTTTCCAAATCAATCACACAACTTTCCTTCTCTCTTGGCCTAAGTTTGCTTTTCAAACAAACCATACTTCATGAAAGTTATGGGTGAATGAACAAAGAGAAGTCACAATTTCTAAAGTTTCTTACAAGAAAAGGGTAAGGCTCAAAATGTGCCAAGCAATGTTCACACATCTTATAAGGTTGGACACAAAAGAGGTATATTGTCAAATTGTTTGACTCATTAAAATCCTTGCCTAAGATCATTTCAAGGGCTTGCATTACTCAATTAACTGGACCAACGGGGAAAATTCTGGGTGTTATTACACACAATGTTCAAAGTAATCTCATTACACAAGGCATTGGTACCAATATCAAACAAGACTCTACACTTTCTAGCTAGCGTGCAATGCTCATCACGAGAGACTTATTCGACAACCGGTTAGTCATAACGAGATGCTAAAAGTTCACATAGTACCAATGTAATCATAGGTGTACATTCATTTCGTTCTACTAGGAGCACTATTCAAGTCATCGGTATTGACCACAAGCGACACTCAAATTTGTACAAGAACTATCACAATCACACATAAAAGAGGTGAATAAATTCTTAAAATTTGTTTAAAAACTATTTCCAATTCAAAATGATGGGGCACAAGATAAAACATCCGCGAGATCACAACAAGATGGTAAAAAGTCATCCTGGCAGGATAAGCCTCGGTGAGGTCTGCATCTCAAGCACTTTATTTGTCGAGGCATTAGCGCTCGGTGTCTTATCAGTATTGGCTCCACTAGAGCCTGCCATAGAAGTATACCTCAAGAATGTTTGAACAACATCATATACCATAGCCTTATCCAAAATCAGTTAGGCCCTCAAACACAGGGTCTTCTTAAACATCATCAGTCTCAGCCTCAGACTCCGCAACAACAACATCAGCCCTAGACTTATCTGTAGTGGTAGCTGGAGGAATATTAGAATGGGCTGGAATATCTGCGCTCAAGTTATCAGGGATCTCTACAGTCCCAAAAATCAGAGACATATTCGTGGAATTTAGCCGTTTTACCTTTTTCATCAACTCCACAATCGCGGCCTTTAAGGCCATCACCTCATGAGTAGCTCCCTGAATTCTCTCACATACCTCTATCCTCATCATGAGGGAATCAATAGAATCTCTGAGAGGTGTCAAAGTAATAGTGAGAGCTCTCTCAATTATCTAGGGAACCACGACCTCTAGCCTTGAGGTACGCACATCATAAAAATGGGCTAGGTGCCCCATCTGTAGAGGCATGACCTGAGTGAGTGAGTATCCATATGGAGTAGTGCTAGCTGTAGATTTAGGAGGTGGGGGAGCAACAGATTAACTTGGAGTCATAGAGGGAGTAGAGCTAGAAGTACCTGAAGTCCTAGTGGTCAGAGTAGGAAATACTGTCTTTGAAGGTAATGTCTCAATATCAAACGTGGGGGCTGTATCCACCAGGGTTGCCCTTATTCGCTCAGCCTCATCCTTTTGGTACTCGGCCTCAATACGCCGGATGTCAGTAGAGGAGGTACAAGTCACTTCCGCGTCCATCTTCTCATCTCACAGGACACGAGATTGTTTATACAACTTGGTTATCAACACCAAAAAGGGGAGAGATGTCTAGCGCATCTTGTCTTTCATGGATATCTTTTATCCAATGATTGCACCTAAATTGAGGTGCTTCCTAGCAATAATAAATTCCAGACAGGCTGCCTTTATGTGGCAGAGGATAGAATCATTCTGGGATGGCATGATTGTACTCATAACAATGCCAAACCAAAAACTTGCCGCTACATTGATATCCTTCTTCTCTATTGGCATTCCGACCTCAATCCACCTAGGGGTACCGTCAGAAAGAAGAGGTGACAACAAATTTTTAATTCTTGTAACGCCGTTGTCTTGATCATACTCTGGTAGTCATTCGTGATGTTAAAAGTACATCTCAAGACAACGTTTATCTCTTCACAATCACATTTCACCTTCTTCCTGCTGAAAATACATAATCCATTAGTTTGAAAGTACTAGCCTTCCTCTTCCCTTGTGGTACCAAGTCTCCGTAAGCTGAGTAACTCTCAGACCCAATTAGGAATATAGGGACCCGGGGTTTAATGAAAATCCAGAATTTGTGGGACCTGAGGGTGCTCCATATGTCCAGATACTTGTACACCACACCATTTGTGGACAATTTCTTCTCTTGAATGATAGTCCTTTGTCCCTCGGCCTTTAGTATATTGAGAGACTCAGGAGGAGGACCCTGTATAAGTGGCACTGGAACCATAATCTTAGTTGAAGTTGGGGGGAAGAGGAGGAGTCTGAGGCACTCGGATCCTAGACGGATCATGCATCCCTTGGAGTAAAGTTCTGCTCTCCGGAAATGTCAAAGCTAGTCATCCTCAGGTTCAAAAATGGAAGCCTGAGAATCTTGGGAGTCTCTCTCATTGTCTGATGTGATGAGGTGAGTCTCGTACACTTCCAAACTGTCAGAGATAACCTCCGGTGACTCCACCAAGGGTGACTTGCACTTTTATTTCTCTTTCCCTCCATTTGTAGGGAGATTGGGTGCCTTTTCCCAAGATGCAGCTACGTCCACATTTATAGTAATTCCGCGTGCCCTCTTTCGGGGTGGCATATCTCATCATGAAACCTTGGGTCTAGCCATTTCTGAAAAACACATAAGAAAATGTTAGAAAAAGTTCTAGAAAAATACAGAAACTGAGTTGTAGAAAGACTCGCCGAACCAGTCAGCGAGTTGCTGAGTCACTTAGGCGAGCCAGATCAGGATCGCCAAAAGTACCAACATGATTTTTTTTTTCTAGAATCAGGTCATACCGGCGATGTGCAGGGCCGTTCAGCAAATCACTGACACTAATCGCTGAGCTAATAGTAGCCCACCAAATATTATAGTGCATTTTAAGGGTTAGGGGCGCGAAAAGGGTGATCAAGAAGACCATTCGGCGATATCAGGCATCTCACCAAAAGTTACAAATCAAACTCAACTAAGAATAAAAATTAAGGGGGATCTGAGGGGGACTTTGGCGAACCGCCAAACCGCTTGGCGAGCTTGACGTAGCTCGCCAAACAACCTAACATGGTAGTATTCAGCCCCAAGAATCACAATCAAGCCCGTAACCCCCAAATTTAATATCAAACACATACACCATGTAATTCAGAACATAGCCGCACTACCCATGCCCTCAGGGTACTCAGACTTCCCTTGATTTTGCCAAAATTGGCCATTTGACAACTTTTACCCTTAAGAATGACGTCGAACTCTCCATCATTAAGAAAATCACATTATTTAGCACAATTCAAGGCTACTTAGACTTCACCCCACTAGACCCAACACAATTAAACCACAACCCAATAAATTAGAATCAATTTTTTTTAAAGAAACATGGGAATCAAGCAATTATAAGAACTTTGGCACACATTTCAATTCAATATGGGCAAAACAATACTAAAATATGATTAAAACCATTAACCAACACAAAACCACCTCAAATTACCTATTGAATTTGATTTCAACAACAATATTAAGGTACGAGGTTCGAAAAATCAACCTGTATGCCGAATTTAGAATTTGAAAAGCTAGGCGGCAAAGTTTCCAATTTTAAGCACAATTTTCACACAAAAATGTGGGTAAAAGCAATAAACTATGGAATATTAAAGTTGGGTGAGAGGGTACGATAGTTAGAACTCAGAGAAGCTGAAGGATTTATAAATTTTAAGCCGCTAGACTTTAATACCTTTGGAGGATAAAATCGGAATCACTGACCTGTTCGAGGAGTCGGGCATCAAGCATTTAGCCCGACGAGTTTTACAGAGTTCCCCTTCAAGCTTGGTGGTTCCAATGATGGTCCAAATCAAAGTACACCGAACTTTTCACCATTACACCGATTGGACTTTGGGCTTGCCAAATTACCTATTTTTCAAAACTCTTCACTTTTAAACCTGCACGATCAACATCCGTTATTCAAAATAAAAAACTATGACATTTGAAAACTTGGGTTGCATCCGAAGAACAACCTTAGTTAATGTCGTGGCACGATGAGGTTACCAAATCAAACTTCATTTTGAGGTTTGCCATTGTTTCACTAGGCACCCCCTTGCTGTCTTGGATTCAAATGAGAGAATATTTGACCTATTTGAGTCTCCAGCTGCCTAATAGAGACTGAGTGACATGTTATTGATAGTTGAGAGATCCTTTTTCATCTCATTCAACATTTTTTCTGACGCTTCAACTTTGTTGTGAATCTGCGAGAGCATATCTTTTGTATGGCCACCTTCAGATTCCTAAGGCTTTTGACGCTCATGAGGAGGGACAAACCTATCCTTGTCTCCCTCTCTCTCATTCCAGGTGGTGTTATGATTCCGCCAATCTATGTCACGGTCTCTCCAACCCTCATCTCTATACCAACCTTGATTTCTACCCGATCTTGGGTAGTTTGCAGGATAACCTCCTCCTTGATTGGCTAGGAAGTTCACTTCCTCATTGTATAACACTTCAAATTATTCTTCTTCAGGGTTTAATCCACCAACACGTACAACATTAACACTCACTGTACCGACACCCATGACATTTTAGCCAAAATATCCATCATCATTTTGGCTATGTTTTGGCTATCTCTTGATCGTTTTCGATGTGCTCTTTTGTTATTCTAAAAGTGAGAGGAGAGACTTGGTCTTCACCAGTGTACCATGCCCTATTGATCTTGGTCATGCGATCAAGGAGTTGAGATGCTACTTCATAAGGTTGTTTCATTATACCACACGGAACAAGTTGATCCACAACTCCTTTGTTCACTGAGTCGAGGCTCCTATAAAAGTATTGCAGTAACACATTATTTGGTAGTCCATAAGTAGGGAATTGCATCACTATTTTCTTAAACCTCAACCACGTCTCATGGATTGGCTCACCTTCCACACGTTAAAACCCTTGGATGCTATCTCTAAGTTTCATCATATTTGATGGGGGAAGAATCTCACTTGGAATTCTATGATCAACTCATCCCAAAAGTTAATAGAGTCTCTTCGTAACTTAGCTAACCATTTGGTAGTTCACCCATCAAAGAGAATGGGAACAACCCGAGACGGACTGATTCTTGTGATATATTCTTAAATGAGTACGGACCAGAAATGTCCACGAAGTTCTGAATATGATCATGGGGATCCTCATGAGCCATCCCCCTAAACATCCGCTGAAAAATTGTGCTAGTGATGTGGAAAACAACGTTTACTTTAGCTGGAGGTAGATGAATGATACCAACACCACCCAAGTGGATTGGATCATTAACATTTGGGACATTTATAACATTGAGGTTACCAATATCATTTTTGTGGCCCACTTGGCTACCATTACTCTCGTTTACGCTTATATCTTCCTCTGTTTAACACATACAACACAAAAATTAGAGTAATTAGATTCAACTACAACTAAAGAGATCACAATTAAACTTCACTAGAAGAATTTGAAACAACACCACTCCCAGGCAGCGGCATTAGTTTTATTAACGTTTCATGCACACCTCATCCAATTCTAGGTGCAAATGACCCTTATGCAGTATAAACCCAACAAAGAGTTGGGGTCGAACCCATAGGGAGTGGTATATGTTCAAATTCAATTAGGAAGTACAAAAGTGGTCAAATCAGCTATATCAATAGAAATTAACGAAAAAGAAATATAAATAAGTCTAAGGGGGTGACAAAAAAGGTCAGATGGGGAATTTCAGTTTGATATTATCAGTAACAATACAGTCACACAAATTGAAATAACAATAAAGAGAAGAATGATCGATTATAGAAAAATTTATCTGTATGGGTACTTGATACTACTAATGAATATCTAAATATCAGCAGGTTGTCTAGGCTATGAGTGAAATAGCTTTCTCTCAAACACTACTTTGATCAAGTGATTTCTCTCGAACATCAACAAGCTTAGTAAATAAGAGCATCCCACGACCTTAATACATCCCCTCTCTCGAGTTAGATGGGTAGTATTTGGTTTGGGATTCACTATTTTGAGCTGAACCCACATCAATCGGATACGTACAAACCATTAATCACAATCTTTGGTTTAGATACATCTTTCTCAAGAAAGCTAAGAGAACTCAAAGTTAGAACAACATTTGCAATGATTAAACCCACTTTCAATATAATATTTAAATTAGTAATAAACAATACTCTTAAGCTACTTCAACCCATAATCACATAATCACATCCCAAGAATTGACATTTTAGCCACATATCATAAAAATAGAGAAACGGTTACCAAATGCATTATCCATGGTATGGGTAAGAGTCGCCAAGCCTTTACAATGATTTTCAAGAGTGAAATTCAAAACCCCATTTCTAAATCCTCCAATATTGTACAATTCGAACTCAAAAATCTAGAGAAACTCCAAGTCTAGAATGGAATCTGTAACTCAGAGGGGCTCACTCAAAATTACATTTAAAATCCAATTTATAGTTTCCCAAGAATTAGCCACGAAAGGCCATTAGGCGAGGTAAGTCAGGGTCACTGAGTGGTTTGGCGACCCACTGTTTGTTCTTTTCTATCACCGTTATGAATTAGTTCTCAGCATCCTCAAGTCCCGTAACTTTGAGCGATCCATCTTCTAATCGCGGAACTGATAGGTGATTCACCGATTGCCGCTTTTCTGTTGCCAACTTGATTTGTTCCCTTAGGGATAGTCACATTGGAACATTAGGCAGACTGAAGAGCCACTTGGCAGTTCGCCGAGTGGTCTTGGCGATGACCAAGATCACTTTTCTCCATATTTTCAGCTTGTTTTGTAACTTTTTTCCTGTTAGTGTCGTTGATTTTCTCCTTAGTCCACATACCTCAAAATAAAGGCTCTAGCATTAGTTTATAGCATAAATTAGGCATCTGAGGACACTAAAACTATCAAAACAAAGCCCTAAATGTGTCTAAATATTGGACTCATCAGGGCCATATCTTGAAAAGGATACAACATGATTAAGGAGAAGACTCTTGATAGAGATAGGCTCTATGGCTAGAATTTAGATTAATGAAAGAAGTGAAGTTCCCTACACATTTTATAGCCTCTATTTGTAGATGTGGTGCGCTTCACACTCGTGAACAAGACTTGACTCGATGTGGCTTTTGAGACATCCTAAGACCTTTATAAACCTTGTGATCTAAATACTAAGATTATCATGACCCAAAGTATACCCTAAGCGTAACATGTCATATAGATAACCAAAAGGCCCTACACAATCCACTCAGCATACATCATACAAGATAATTGTCACGACTGGAATCTAGACCCCAGACGAGATCGGCGTCGTTAACCTCTCAGAGGTTGCATACAAGCCTACTTACGTCATACTTACTTAACATAGGTTAATTTTAGCGGAAAATTTGAAACTTTTTGCTTCTAAATATTACTTACTAAACATTTATACTACATTCGTAATTTGTTCACCATCAACCATCTAACATTAAGAGATAATCAAATGAAAAGAATAGGTCAATACTTATAAAGCGTATAATTGCCAAAATGACACCAATACATAGTCTGAATAAAAATAGGAAAGAAATACTAGTGGAACATGCTCCACTAGCTCAACTCTAAAATTATGCTAGAATATAAAACAGTAGCATCCTGGAAAGCATGAGGACCTACCAACTCCGGATGAATGCTGGACGTCCCGAAACTGCAACGATGATCCTGTAGCTCTATCGTCCACCTGTGCCTGCACCTAAAATAGTAGAGTTTGTATAGGGTTAGTACACACTTGTACTAAGTATGGGTATATGCAAGCACACACCAAGGACATGCGAAATAATAGCTCTTCCCTAACAACATGATTTTTGGAAGTCAAGTCAGTGGACTTGCCAAATTGAGATTAGGAAAGTTTCCAAATTTGGATTAGTAAAGTGAATGATCTTTCCAAATTTGGATTAGGAAAGTTATGCCATGAGAATAACATACATCATCATACTTTTCACATTTGCACACAACACATAACATTTACACATAGCACATATCATATAGCATACAGTACATTTTGCATGTAGCACATAACTTCTTTCATATCATTCATTCATATGCCATGAGACCTTGGAATCATGGACTTGACATTAAGACATCCCAAAAATTAGGGCTCAACAGATGGGACCTCAACTAGGGAATCCTCATTAACAAACACAGAGTCTGCTTCATTCACTCATACGTACTTCATTTCATTTCATTCATAGGCCAGTGTAACGACCAGCTATACCTAGGATGTAGTTTAAGACTTTCATTAGGTTCGTTGTGCAATGACCAAGAATGACCTAATGTCATTACTTGAATATAACTCACCTTTTGATTATCCTATCCTAACACCTTTGGTATCATTCATTTCATTATGGGCATCATTTGAGGCTGGCCTCATTCATTCATTGGGAACTTTAACGTTAACCGATATAGATCATGTGAGCATCATGAAATCCAGTGTCTCCCCCACACTGAAAAGAGGTGGAATCACCGGCCAAAGTGATCCATTAACATGCTAGCGTACATGGGAATTTAACCCCGCCAGATCCTATATTGGCAGTATAGGTTCAAAGACTAGGAGATCTATATAGACCCATACCCGGCAAGCCGGACAGTCTCATCTCATGAGAGTTACGTGAACCTTCGTCCTTCCCGAAAGAAGGCATCACCGCTCATAGCTAGCCTATCGGTGCTCAATATAAAGTTCCATTTCATTCAACTCATACGTCATGGAAGCTGGCTTCTAGTATGAGGACATCATAGCTCATTAGATGATTTATCATCTCATCATTAGTATTAAGTGTGTTCATCTCAATACTTTCATTAGAGTGTTCGTAGAGACTAGTCTCTTCATTAACTTACACTCTCTTAAGTGAGTACGTTTTGGTAACATTTACTTAGGCTCATTTGAGATTGTTCTCATCATTTACATTAGCCTCATAACATGTTGTCACCACATTCATTAACATTAGCACATTTGCTCTTTATAATTACTCATCTCATTTTACGTGAATGTTCATTTCATCATATGACAATGCACTTGGCCATTTGTGTGTTTCACACTCTTACTTAACCCTTCTAGGGCTTCATCATTTCATTACATAATAATCATTTCATCGTATGCCAATGCATTTAGCCATTTAGTGTATTTTACACTCGTACTTAACCCTTCTAGGGTTACTTCATTTCATTACATACATCTTAGGTTCACTTATTATTAAACGTATGCTAGACTTATGGGTCTATACATATAAGCCATGAGGCTTCATTCATAACTCATTAAGTGACTCATACATTCCTAAGATTATGTAGTACAAGACTTATGTATCTTGTATATATGCCAAGACCTTGATTTAGATCTAAGTAGGTGGCATTAATCTTGGATAATTTGTTCACGTATGACTTATGTATCAAACGGAAGTTTGGGCAAGGGAATCCAAGTCTTGAATCGATTGGATATCATTTATATTTTTCATTGGTTTTATTCTAATATTCATAACACTATGACTCTAATTTAAATCACAATATTAACATTGTAGGATTAATTTCCTCCTTAGTAATATTCATAAGTTGGCCGAAGGGTTGGGGGTTCGAACCCTCAAAACCCTTTTTTTTTTTTTAAAATTTTGTTAGACTCTCTTTGTCCACTCTCGCCTAAACCAAGAGGTTGTGGGATCAAATCGCCACAGCCTCTTTTATTTTTGCCATTTAAATTGCCTAAGTAGGGAGGTTGTGGGTTCGAACCCCCACAGCCTCCTTACCTTTAATTTAATTTCGCTAGGGGCTGTGAGGTGGTGGGTTCGAACCCCCACATCCCCATATATATTTTTTTAATTTTTTTTCGCTAGGTTGAGGGTATTGACAGTAAGGTCGTGGGATCGAACCCCCACAGCCTCACTTGTTTTAATACTCATTTTCGCCCCCTCTATCTCCAGCCTTGAGGTCGTGGGTTCGATTCCCACGCCTCACCTCTTTTTATTTTCTTTATTCTTCCTCTTCCTTTCTTCCCAAGAGTCGTGTGTTCGATTCCCCCAGCCCTATTTCCCTTATTATTTCATTGCGTGGGCAGCAGCTAAGGGGTTCGAATCCCATTAGCTCCATTACATTTGTTTTTAAATTTCAGCCTCTTGGTCATGTGAGGTCTTGGGTTCGATTCCCCTTGACCTCACCTACTTTAATTCTTTTTAAAACTCTTCCAAAATTCCCAGAATCTGCCCGAAATCAACATCAACAAGCTGGAAATTTTGATTACTTTTTGCAGCCTATTTTCTCAACTCTTTAACGTTAAATGTTCATGCATTTGAAGTAGTTTTTAGTGAGTCCTTTAGGTGCATTTTCATGGATATATTTGGCCAAGAGTTTATCATTAAATTCAGCCACATTACACTTAAATGAACATCATCATTTACATAAGTTTGTGTACATAGAATAACAACCACAACGTTACATTTTAGGACCTTAACCCGAGAATTATAGGTCACAACCAACATTGCACACACATACACATATTTTCGGCAAACAAAGCTTGTCATTCATATGATTCCAAATACATGTTCATGAACATATTCATCACGAAAACACATTGCAATGCCTAATCTCTACTAGCAAAATACCAACCTATGATTTGATGGGAGCTAATGACAGGGACATGCAACGGGGAACAACTTAGTTTCGGATTAAAATCGTCTGAGTCCTAAGGGTCTCTTGGGAAAGGGACCAAGAGTAAGAACACCCATACCTTTATTTTTTCTTGTTCAACCACGAAATTGCTGCCCAAATCCTCTCCAAAATCAGTCCAAGCTCAACACTTCAACACCAATCGACGGAAGACTCCTCCCTTTGCTTAAAGTGATGGATTTATGTTGTTTTCTTAGATTTTTGGTATGAGTTCTTCAAGTGTGAAGAACTTCAATATATTTTCTATTTTTGAACTTGTTTAGGCAGAGAGAAACGTGAGAGTGAATGGTGAAACGTGAGAGAGAGAGATCGTGAGAGAGAGTGGCTTCAAGTTAGGAGTTTTGGTTTGAGAATTAGTCAAACTAGGACTCCTTGCTAAACTATTAAATAAAATCTGATTTTTCTTTTTCTTAAATCAGATAATATTTATTATTTAATTTAATTAATTTATCCAATCAAATAAAAGCAAGATAAATCATTGCTTCTAGTGGGTCTCGAACCCGAGTGACTCCCCATTTGCGAAAATGGGTCACTTGGGTCGCCCCAACCCGAATTTCTTTATTTAATTAAATTAATTAATTAAATAATTAATTCCTCAGGGTAATTACAATATTACCCTTGGCCTGGAAAAGACCATTTTACCATTGGACCCTCAAAACTTGAAATTTCTTCTTTTAAGTCCGGTAAAAACTCTTTCGATTAAATCTTCATTTTCGTGAGCCTGAAATGGTTGGTTCCAACCTTTCCAAGCTCAATTAACTCCCCAAGTTAGTTGGCTTGGTCGTAGTAAGGGTTCTGAGGTCTGGTTCTACGCGTATCAATCCGTGTGGACCTTGGTCTAATCGCAAGCATTCTTGAAAAACCTAAGTCTTGATCCTATTCATTTTTAGGGTTGTTACATTATCCCCCCCTTAGGAACATTCGTCCCCGAATGACACTACTACTTCACGTTGTAATGCCAGTCAGATCATAATAAAAGCACTATACACAGTCAATCAATAGCAACAAAATACGGGGTGATAAGGAAACATAAGTTTAAGAGCATAAAGTCTAACCTCAAGAGCTGAACAGGTGAGGGTAGCGGGCTCTCATGTCGGCCTCAGCCTCCCACGTAGCACCCTCAACAAGATGATTTCTCCACAATACCTTCACTATGGCAATCTCCTTGTTCCTCAGCTGCTTGACTTGTCTGTCTAAGATCTCAACAGGTACCTCCTCATAAGACAAGTCTTCACCAACCCCCAAACCATCAACAGGTAAGATTGATGCTGGATCACCTAGGCACTTCTTCAACATAGAGACATGAACGACTGGATGAACAGAAGCTAGTTCTGTAGGCAATGCTAACTCATAGGCCACCTCACCCACACGCTGTAGGATCTCATATGGCCCAACATACCTCAGACTCAGCTTCCCATTTCTACCAAATCTCATCACCCCTTTCATAGGGGATATTTTCAAGTAAACGTGGTCACCAACATCAAACTCTATGGGCCGCTTTCTGTTATCAGCATATGACTTCTGCCGACTGTAAGCAGTGGTCAACCTATCCCTAATCATTCTGACCTTCTCTAAGGCCTCATGAATGATCTTCGGACCCAAAATGGATGACTCTCCAACATCGAACCACCCAACTGGAGATCTACACCTCCTACCATACAGTGCCTCAAACGGTGCCATCCCAATGCTGGAGTGATAGCTATTATTATACGAGAACTCTATCAAAGGCAGATGGTCATCCCAGTTACCTCTGAAGTCAATCACACACGCTCTCAACATATCCTCCAATGTCTGTATGGTGCGCTCTGCCTGCCCATCTGTCTGAGGGTGAAAGGCAGTGCTAAGCTTCACCTACGTGCCCAAGCTCTTCTAGAAAGATCTCAAGAAATGAGAAGTAAACTGAGCTCCTCTGTCAGAAATAATAGACAAGGGAATCCCATTCCATCTCACAATCTCATCAATGTATAGTCTCGCATAATCCTCGGCTCTGTAAGTAGACTTCACAGGGATAAAGTGGATAGACTTAGTCAATCTGTCCACAATAACCCATATAGAGTCATGCTGCCTCCTAGTCCTCGGAAGCCCAACCACGAAGTCCATATTAATGGCCTCCCATTTCCAAGTCGGAACCTCAATAATCTGCGTCAGACCACCAGGGTTAAGATGCTCTGCCTTAACCTGCTGACAATTAGGACACTTGGCCACATATTCTGCAATGTCCTTCTTAATGCCATCCCACCAATAAATCTGCTTGAGATCATGATACATCTTGGTGGAACCTGGATGTATAGAATATCTGGAACCATGGGCCTCTGCAACAATCCTGGTCCGCAAATCATCCATATCTGGCACACACAGCCTGTCCTGATACCTAAGTATGCCATCACCTCCCAAAGCAAAAGACTCATTCATCTTCATCAGCACTGAGTCCTTCAGCTCCATCAACACGGGATCTAGATGCTGACCCTGCTTGACTTCAACTACCAAGGATGATTCAGAACTAGGATGAACTGAAACATCCCCACTAGTGGAGTCAACCAAACGCACACCCAGTCTGGCCAGTCTGTGTACATCTTTTACCAGCTCCTTCTTCTCATCCTCAACGTGAGCTGTACTTCCCATGCTCATCCTGCTCAAAGCATCAGCTACAACATTAGCCTTACCTGGATGATAGTGCACATTCATGTCATAATCCTTCAACAGCTCCAACCATCTTCGCTGACGTAGATTCAACTCCCTCTGTGTGAACACGTACTGGAGACTCTTATGGTCTGTGAACACATCTACATGCACTCCATACAGATAATGCCTCCACAGCTTCAGTGCAAACACCACAGCTGCCAACTCCAGGTCATGAGTGGGATAATTCTTCTCATGAACCTTGAGCTGTCTGGATGCATAGGCTATCACCTTACCAACCTGCATAAGAACACAACCCAAACCAACCCTAGATGCATCACAATAAACAGTGTAATTCTCACCACACTTAGGCAAAGTAAGCACCGGGGCTGAAGTGAGTCTGTCCTTGAGCTCCTGGAAACTCTTCTCACAAGTCTCCGTCCATTCAAACTTGGCTTTCTTCTTAGTCAAAGCAGTCAATGGGGCGGCAATGGAAGAAAAGCCCTCCACAAACCTGCGGTAGTAACCAGCCAATCCCAAAAAGCTACGGATGTCAGTAGGAGTAAGAGGCTTTGGACAGTTCTTCACAGCCTCAGTCTTCCTGGGATCCACCTCCATGCCCTGATCGGACACAACATGACCCAGGAAGGTCACTGATCTCAGCCAAAATTCACATTTGCTGAATTTGGCATACAACTGATGCTGTCTAAGTACCTGCAAGGTTAGTCTCAAATATTGTTGATGCTCTTCCTTGGTCTTAGAGTAGATGAGAATGTCATCAATGAATACTATGACGAAAGAGTCAAGGTATTCACGGAAGACCCAGTTCATGAGATCCATAAATGCAGCAGGTGCATTCGTGAGACCAAATGACATGACTAGAAACTCATAGTGACCATAGCGGGTATGAAAGGCTGTCTTTGAGATATCTCCATCCCTAACCCTAAGCTGATGATACCCTGAACGAAGATCAATCTTAGAGAAGAAACTAGACCCTTGGAGTTGATCGAACAAATCATCTATTCTGGGGAGTGGATACTTATTCTTTATAGTGACTTTATTGAGCTGCCGATAATCGATACACATTCTAAGGGTTCCATCTTTCTTCTTTACAAACAACACTGGAGCGCCCCAAGGGGATATGCTCGGCTGAATGAAACCCTTGTCAGTGAGATCTTTTAACTACAGTTTCAACTCTTTGAGTTCAGCTGGAGCCATTCTGTAAGGAGGAATTGAGATTGGTTTAGTATCGGGTTCTAAGTCGATACCAAAGTCAATCTCTCGAAGGGGAGGGACTCCAGGCAAATCATCAGGAAACACATCTAAGAACTCATTCACTACTAGTACTGAGTCTATGGAAGGAATGTCATGATCTAGATCATTAACACTCACAAGATGACACAATAACCCCTTGGACATCATTTTATTAGCCTTAAGATTTGAAATCAAGGGGTTAGGACGACTCGAATTGTACCCCTCCCAGACTAACTCTTCTTCATTAGGAAAGCGAAATCTCACCACTCTACTACGACAGTCCAAGCAAGCATAACAACTGTGAAGCCAATCCATACAAAGAATAACATCAATATCATGCATGGATAACTAAACCAAGTTTGCACACATAGTTTTACCACTCTCAACTATTGGGCAATCCTTGTATACTCTATCAGTTCTTACATTCTCTCCTAAAGGTGTACTAACCACTATAGGATCATGTAGAACTTCAGGCAATATCTCAAAAGTAAGAGCAAGCAGAGGAGTTACAAAGGAAAGTGTAGACCCTGGATCAAGTAAAGCATAAACAGAAGTTGAGAACACTTGCAGCATACCTGTGACCACATCAGCGGACTTCTCCTGCTCCTCTATGCCTTTCAGGGCATAGAAACTGTTCCTCTTAGGAGGCTCGGCTGCTGCTGCACCCTGTGGATTAGGCCTAGGCTGAGTATTACCTCCAGTCTGACCTCTGTTTTGTGGACAGTCTCTGACCATGTGTCCACTATTACCACAACCGAAGCAGGCATTAGTGCCCTGTCTGCACTCTCCACTGTGATCTCGGCCACACTTAGCACAATTCTTCTTAGGACGCTGCATCTCACCTCCATTGCCCTTCTTGGGCTCAGGTCTGCCTCCTCTAGGTGTAGCACTCCTCTGAGGATTAGAATTCCCAGAACTCTGTTGCCCCTTTTTGAACCTTGGCTGCTCACAGACGCCAAAGTTGTTCCTGTGGCCTCCATGACTGGGTCCTGCCTGATCTTGAGGCCTAGGACTCCTAGCATCACGAATACCTCTCTTTCTGCGGCTGTCCTCTACCTGCTGGACATGCACCATCAACCTGGAAAGATCCATATTATTATGGAGCATAGCAGATCGACACTCCTCCTCCAGGTCTCCATTGATTCCTGTGAGGAACCTACTCATCTCATCCCTTCTGTTAGAAATCAGGGAAGTAGCATACCTGGGTGATTTCAACAAAGTTCAGTATTATCCTCATTCTTGCTATTAAATACTAGAGAAAACAACATACCTTGACAGCTTAACAAACTTCAAGGAATACTCCCTGACTGTCATAGAGCCTTGTTTGAGGTTGATGAATTCCTCAACCTTGGCCTCCCTCATCTTCCTGGGAAAGAATCTCTCCAGAAATGTTGTCTTGAACAGCTCCCATGTGACTGGCACTCCACCTAAGACACGGCTATCTTGCCACATCTTGCACCAAGTCTGTGCAACATCCTTGAGCTGATAGGAAGCCAGCTCAGCCTTCTCAATATTAGTGGCCCCCATAGCCACCAGGATCTTATGAATCTCATCCACAAACTCCTGGGGATCCTCTGATGCCCTAGACCCTGTGAAAATAGGAGGATTCATCCTCGTGAAATCCTCAGCCTGTCAGCCATGCTACGAACCGGTGGGTTCTCCCTCTGAACATCCTGCCGGTTGACCTGGGCAGTCATTGCCGGGGCCTGCATAGTAATGGCCTGTGCCATCTGGGCCAGAGATTCCCTCACCTCAGCATCAGTCAACCCTGTTGGATTAACTGGCATGACCACTCCTTCAACTGGAGCCTGGGGTAGATCTTGATTACCCCTAGTAGCTTGTCCTCCTCTCCTCTGACCATTTCCTCTCCTAGGGTTCATTCTCTGGAAAAACAAAAAGGATTGATGTTAGACACGCTCATAACACCAAGAATTCATACATTCAGAAAAGCACGATAAGATCATAAGAAGGGAAATTTTCCTACGCATCATGCAGTCTCTAATTCAGGATAGTGGTGTACTTCACTACCATGACTTAAAAACTACTCAATGTGGTTGATGTGAACTTATTATTTTCGTAATTTAACCTGATGCTATGATACCAACTTTGTCACGACTGGAATCTAGACCCCAGATTAGACCGGCGTCGTTAACCTCTCAGAGGTTGCAGACAAGCCTACTTACGTCATACTTACTTAACATATGTTAATTTTAGCGGAAAATTTGAAACTTTTTGCTTCTAAATATTACTTACTAAACATTTTCTACTATATTCGTAATTTGTTCACCATCAACCATCTAACATTAAGAGATAATCAAATGAAAAGAATAGGTCAATACTTATAAAGCGTATAATTGCCAAAATGGCACCAATACATAGTCTGAATAAAAATAGGAAAGAAATACTAGTGGAACATGCTCCACTAGCTCAACTCTAAAATTATGCTAGAATATAAAACAGTAGCATCCTCGAAAGCATGAGGACCTACCAACTCCGGATGAATGCTGGACGTCCGGATAACTGCAACGATGATCCTGTAGCTCTATCGTCCACCTGTTCCTGCACATAAAATAGTAGAGTTTGTATAGGGTTAGTACACACTTGTACTAAGTATGGGTATATGCAATCACACACCAAGGACATGCATGAGAAATAATAGCTCTTCCCTAACAACATGATTTTTGGAAGTCAAGTCAGTGGACTTGCCAAATTGAGATTAGGAAAGTTTCCAAATTTGGATTAGTAAAGTGAATGATCTTTCCAAATTTGGAGTAGGAAAGTTATGCCATGAGAATAACATACATCATCATACTTTTCACATTTGCACACAGCACATAACATTTACACATAGAACATATCATATAGCATACAGTACATTTTGCATGTAGCACATAACTTCTTTTATATCATTCATTCATATGCCATGAGACCTTGGGGAATCATGGACTTGACATTAAGACATCCCAAAAATTAGGGCTCAACAGATGGGACCTCAACTAGGGAATCCTCATTAACAAACACAGAGTCTGCTTCATTCACTCATACGTACTTCATTTCATTTCATTCATAGGCCAGTGTAACCACCAGCTATACCTAGGATGTAATTTAAGACTTTCATTAGGTTCGTTGTGCAATGACCAAGAATGACCTTATGTCATTACTTGAATCTAACTCACTTTTTGATTATCCTATCCTAACACCTTTGGAATCATTCATTTCATTATGGGCATCATTTGAGGCTGGCCTCATTCATTCATTGGGAACTTTAACGTTAACCGACATAGATCATGTGAGCATCATGAAATCCAGTGTCTCCCCCACACTGAAAAGAGGTGGAATCACCGGCCAAAGTGATCCATTAACATGCTAGCGTACATGGGAATTTAACCCCGCCAGATCCCTATATTGGCAGTATAGGTTCAAAGACTAGGAGATGTATGGAGACCCATACCTGGCAAGACGGACAGTCTCATCTCATGAGAGTTACGTGAACCTTCGTCCTTCCCGAAAGAAGGCATCACCGCTCATAGCTAGCCTATCGGTGATCAGTATAAAGTTTCATTTCATTCAACTCATACGTCATGGAAGCTGGCTTCTAGTATGAGGACATCATAGCTCATTAGATGATTTATCATCTCATCATTAGTATTAAGTGTGTTAATCTCAATACTTTCATTAGAGTATTCGTAGAGACTGGTCTCTTCATTAACTTACACTCTCTTAAGTGAGTACGTTTTGGTAACATTTACTTAGGCTCATTTGAGATTGTTCTCATCATTTACATTAGCCTCATAACATGTTGTCACCACATATTTGAACATTAGCACATTTGCTCTTTATAATTACTCATGTCATTTTACGTGAATGTTCATTTCATTATATGCCAATGCACTTGGCCATTTGTGTGTTTCACACTCTTACTTAACCCTTCTAGGGCTTCATCATTTCATTACATAATAATCATTTCATCGTATGCCAATGCATTTAGCCATTTAGTGTATTTTACACTCGTACTTAACCCTTCTAGGGTTACTTCATTTCATTACATACATCTTAGGTTCACTTATTATTAAACATATGCTAGACTTATAGGTCTATACATATAAGCCATGAGGCTTCATTCATAACTCATTAAGTGACTCATACATTCCTAAGATTATGTAGTACAAGACTTATGTATCTTGTATATATGCCAAGACCTTGATTTTGATCTAAGTAGGTGGCATTAATCTTGGAGAATTTGTTCACGTATGACTTATGGATCAAGCGGAAGTTTGGGCAAGGGAACCCAAGTCTTGAATCGATTGGATATCATTTATATTTTTCATTGGTTTTATTCTAATATTCATAACACTATGACTCTAATTTAAATCACAATATTAACATTGTAGGATTAATTTCCTCCTTATTAATATTCATAAGTTGGCCGAAGGGTTGGGGGTTCGAATCCCCACAACTTTTTTTTTTATTTTTTTTTTAAATTTTGTTAGCCTCTCTTTGTCCACTCTCGCCTAAACCAAAGAGGTTGTGGGGATCAAATCCCCACAACCTCTTTTATTTTTGCCATTTAAATCGCCTAAGTAGGGAGGTTGTGGGTTCGAACCCCCACAGCCTCCTTACCTTTAATTTAATTTCGCTAGGGGCTGTGAGGTGGTGGGTTCGAACCCCCACAGCCCCATATATATTTTTTTTAATTTTTTTTCGCTAGGTTGAGGGTATTGACAGTGAGGTCGTGGGATCGAACCCCCACAGCCTCACTTGTTTTAATACTCATTTTCGCCCCCTCTATCTCCAGCCTTGAGGTCGTGGGTTCGATTCCCACGCCTCACCTCTTTTTATTTTCTTTATTCTTCCTCTTCCTTTCTTCCTAAGATTCGTGTTTTCGATTTCCCCCAGCCCCATTTTCCTTATTATTTCATTGCGTGGGCAGCAGCTAAGGGGTTCGAATCCCCTTAGCTCCATTACGTTTTTTTTTAAATTTCAGCCTCTTGGTCATGTGAGGTCTTGGGTTCGATTCCCCTTGAACTCACCTACTTTAATTCTTTTTAAAACTCTTCCAAAATTCCCAGAATCTGCCCGAAATCAACATCAACAAGCTGGAAATTTTGATTACTTTTTGCAGCCTATTTTCTCAACTCTTTAACGTTAAATGTTCATGCATTTGGAGTAGTTTTTAGTGAGTCCTTTAGGTGCATTTTCATGGATATATTTGGCCAAGAGTTTATCATTAAATTCAGCCACATTACACTTAAATGAACATCATCATTTACATAAGTTTGTGTACATAGAATAACAACCATAACATTACATTTTAGGACCTTAACCCGAGAGTTATAGGTCACAACCAACATTGCACACACATACACATATTTTTGGCAAACAAATCTTGTCATTCATATGATTCCAAATACATGTTCATGAACATATTCATCACGAAAACACATTGCAATACCTAATCTCTACCAGCAAACATACCAACCTATGATTTGATGGGAGCTAATGACAGGGACATGCAACGGGGAACAACTTAGTTTAGGATTAAAATCGTCTGAGTCCTAAGGGTCTCTTGGGAAAGGGACCAAGAGTAAGAATACCCATACCTTTATTTTTTCTTGTTCAACCACGAAATTGCTGCCCAAATCCTCTCCAAAATCAGTCCAAGCTCAACACTTCAACACCAATCAACGGAAGACTCCTCCCCTTTGCTTAAAGTGATGGATTTATGTTGTTTTCTTAGATTTTTGGTATGAGTTCTTCAAGTGTGAAGAACTTCAATATATTTTCTGTTTTTGAACTTGTTTAGGTAGAGAGAAACGTGAGAGTGAATGGTGAAACGTGAGAGAGAGAGATCGTGAGAGAGAGTGGCTTCAAGTTAGGAGTTTTGGTTTGAGAATTAGTCAAACTAGGACTCCTTGCTAAACTATTAAATAAAATCTGATTTTTCTTTTTCTTAAATCAGATAATATTTATTATTTAATTTAATTAATTTATCCAATCAAATAAAAGCAAGATAAATCATTGCTTCTAGTGGGTCTCGAACCCGAGTGACTCCCCATTTGCGAAAATGGGTCACTTGGGTCGCCCCAACCCGAATTTCTTTATTTAATTAAATTAATTAATTAAATAATTAATTCCTCAGGGTAATTACAATATTACCCTTGGCCTGGAAAAGACCATTTTACCCTTGGACCCTCTAAACTTGAAATTTCTTCTTTTAAGTCCGGTAAAAACTCTTTCGATTAAATCTTCGTTTTCGTGAGCCTCACATGGTTGGTTCCAACCTTTCCAGGCTCAATTAACTCCCCAAGTTAGTTGGCTTGGTCGTAGTAAGGGTTCTGAGGTCTGGTTCTACGCGTATCAATCCGTGTGGACCTTGGTCTAATCACAAGCATTCTTGAAAAACCTAAGTCTTGATCCTATTCACTTTTAGGGTTGTTACAATAATAGACATAAAGATTTTAGAGAAATAATCTTTTATCATAAAGAGTTTGACAAACATGAAGTCTAATCATAGTCTCAATAAACCATCTACTTCATCAAGAAAGTTGTTGGGACATAACCCATACATCACATACAAATGTGTGAAACTTCAATGAAAGAAAAATATAAGTGTCTCGGCCCTGGATCATGGGGACTCACCAATCTTCAAGTGCGAAAGAGATCAACTAGCCACAAGTATGAGAAGTAGGATTATCAGACCTTATATTAATAAAATAGTGTAGGCACAAGTATGCATCAGTACATGAAATATATTAAGTATGATAACAATGAATAAGAGTTATGAAACATGCTAAAAGGGACTTTATATGAGGTGCATTAACCAAGCTAAATCATAAAATTAAACAAAAGGTTAGAAAGTATAAGTCATAATCATGGTCAATGCTAACTTAACATATTTAAAACACTTGTGAGATATTTTAAAGTAACCTTAATTAATTTTTGTGGGATGTTTACCATTTAGTCGACATAAAACATGTGAGTTATAACATGGAATCTGAAGTCTATCCCACACTGAAAAGAGATGTCTTTACTTACCAAGGTAAGAATCTTAAGTCTGAGCCAAAGTGGATTCACTAGCTAATGTCTATGTGAGATAAAACCCTAAGCATATAATTTGTGGGACATAAGTATTCGCCGCTAGTCCACTCGGTGCTATAAGTAAAATCCTACATAATCATCATTAGTCATGTTATTATAACATCCATCGGAAGGTATAATTACACAACCAATCAAAGCTAGAGTTTATTTAGAATAGCTCCTAAAAACACACACCTATGCAAGTGTAAATTTTCTTATGCATAATGTAGCCTAATCTCGTTTTCAAGCAGGGGTTTTATCATACCTTCAAGATCGACTGAACTAGTGTGGTACCAAGAATACAGGGGAATCTTCAATCAAATACATAAACTTGAATCCGTGTTCTGGACTTAGCGTAGCATTGGAACAACAATTTAAGCCTTTGTTAATTTCATTCATAAATTAAAAAAGGCACAATTAATAATTGAACCAAATTTACTACCTTGGCATCATTATCAAGCATTAATTTCTTATATGATTCAACAATCATATAACTAGTTCAAATCAATAGCTTATAAATGGAAAGGTTGTTCGAATAGAAAAGAAGAACACCTAAAACAATTTGGTGCAGAAGAAAACTTGAAATTGAAACTGTTACAACAAACTCTTCGATGTAGATGCCATGCCTATTGACAAAACCAACAAAATGTTTCTAAAAGGCACAAAATGACGACCCTTATAGGGTTAGGTTGGTTGTTTAGTTGAAGGTCCTTTCAAATAAAGAGCTGACCCATCCTAGGCTATTGAATTCCTTGGCCCTAAAGGCTTGGGCTGGATGGGGTTGGACTAGCCCATTTTCATAACTCTATTTATATTTGATGTCTTCTACTAAGAAACATAAAGTACAAATATTTTTGTATCAGATATAGAAAATACATATATTTTAGACGCATGCGATTTAGGAGTATCCTTATTTCTGGTATTTAGAAAAGGAATACAACTGAATAACATTAAATAAGGAGCAATTCACAGTTGTAATAAAATATGAGGATGTGGAGTATCCCTTACCTAAATAATAGATAAAAAAATCCAAATTCTCTCCTAAATACTGTTTGTCATTGAGAATTAAATTTATTTCCACTATCTAATTCATTTTCAATTTAAATATTGTGGACTGTTCAATTTAATCGAAATCACTGTATATGAGATTCACAATGACAAATATAACTGCGTTGTTAAGATATTGTGACCAAAAAAAAAAGATTTGATGGTTTTAAAATTTATGGAACTCTTATAAAGGATTACACTACATAAGATGATTTGGTTGATGTTATTTCAAGATAATTAGAAATTCATGAATCCAGAAAAATGCTTGAAATCAGATACATTTGTTGAAGGAAATTCAAAAAGATAAGGATGAAAGTTCTAATGGAATTGAAGAATTGGAAATTTGTTTTTTAGTTGTATAGATTGTGTATAATTAAGCCTCTATATCTCATCAATCTCATATGTCACTCACAGAATAACTCATATGTACATACATGCTAAGGGAATTTAATCTTGCCCAACTAATACAGACATGTCACGATCCAATTCTCAAGTCACGATGACACTTATTATGTCCCACTAGTAGGTAAGCCTAACACATATCCCAGAACCAGAAGCAAGCTATTACAGTGAAGAACACATAAACTAAGAAAGGAATAGTAAAAGGGAAAAGAAAGAGATAATATATATATATATATATATATATATATATATATATATATATATATATATATATATAATTAACAAGACAATCTCAATATTTAGTATTAGTCTGTTGTCGAACTTCTAATAAAAATTAGGAGTACAAGGCTTTATGAATACGGTAAGTGTTGAACTATTTTGAAAGCAAAATAATACTAGCCCTTACCAACATAGAGGGACTTTGGCAACTCCAAACGTTGGGCGCTCACCCCAGTATCCATATCTCAAGAGTTGCTCGGCACATGATCAAAATAAATGGCGAGAACTCGTTCTATGATCTTCAGGGTATAGATGTATTATATGAGTACTAACAAGCAGTAATCCATTGAATTAGGCTGATTGAGTTCCAAAGACAAAGAAAATAAAAACAAGTAAATAAGAAAAGTACAACACAAGTATATAACGAGGAGATATATCATAATTCTATCAGTAACAAGAATGAAGGAAAATAATACATCCAGTAAGAGTCCGAGCTAAAGGAACATACCTTGAGGCACAATCCCAACAATCTAATCACGATAAGATCCTACCACAAAAATCTACTAACCAAGGTAAGACCCATGGTAGCACCACTACTCAACAAAACCACAAACAAATGAAAGAATACCAAGATAAGGAAAAACTAGCCACTTAAGCAACTAATGATCAATCCAATGTAACATACACAACTATAGTCAAATAATAAACTAACCGGACCACATAAGCCCAAAGGTACAAACAATGAACACAACCTAACCACCATCATAAGACTAATAGGTGCAAACAACAACCAATCATATTGGTTAGGCAACACATATGAATGTGAATAATGTAATAGTAACCAGCTGAGCCATCATCACAAAGTCACACAACCAAGTATATACACCTACCTCCTGTCCTTGCATCTTTGTAGGACCTATGTAGATACCCTTATCAAGTTCAATATGTAACACAGATTGAGGGATCCATACAAGAATCATGAAGCATATATACACTGCCTGGTCATAATCTAGTACTTAAAAATATGTACATATATCTGTCAAGGTACCAAATATTCTCCATCATGGTACCAAAGGTACAAGTAGCCAAATCAGTATGGAAAAAGGGCGACGATGTGCCACATGATCAAGCAAAAAATGAGCACATCCTAGATGCCTGTAATATCTCAAAAACCAGTTTATCAAGTGATCAAGGTGGTATGACTCCAATTAAAACTAGAAAACAACTTTCTTGAAATCACTAATGATGATCCATTGCATGAACTGGGATCACTCCAAAAAACAAGTGAAACCAAGTGTCAAATTCAATGTATTCCATCATCAACATCCAATCAATACCAATCAAATAACTAGATGAATCCTACCAATACTACCGAGCTCCCAGAGTAAGAAAACTAACTTGAACTCGACTTGATCCTCGAGCAAGGCCTCTGACCCACCAATATACCAACATCCTTAATAATAATATCATAACATACTCACCAAAAGCCAATACACGAAGGAAATAATGAGGAGTTCAACAAATCAATGGGGAATAGTCCAAGTATCAACACCTTACCCCAAACCTAACGAAAACAACCAAGCCTAACTAAAACCAACCTACGACTATGACAAGCAACTAAGGCTCGAGAAATAATGTAAGGTACCAAGAACCACAATAAGTCCTACATAGGTAAGATTTGACTGTAAGGATCGCTAAAAGACACTAAAGTATTCATGTATCATCCTAGACTAAGGCCTAAAATATCAATCCTAAGGAGGATAAGGGCATGAACTATGCTATGAGCAAGACTACTATCCTAATCTAAGGAACCCACCACCCAAGACAATCTAAAAGCTTTTACGGGAATCAAGAGAATGAAAATAAGGAGGGAGTCTCTATACCCGACATATAAAAGTCTAGTTAACATACAATTCATACTAAACCTTATCTAATAGAGAAAAATCAAGAAAAGTAGATTATAGCCTACCTCGAAACCGACCACACATACTCCAATCTACTCAACTTGACTTTCCCATTTCTGAAGAATTTTTTATCACTTCCATATTATCAAAATATTGGTCACAATATCAATATATATGTTTACACATAAAATAACAACAATTGGAGACAGAACCAAAATTGAGCCAAAAATGGAAATGTTGGACCCGTACTAGGAATCCCAAAATTGAAATCATCAGAAGGTCCAATTTACCATATCAAGATTCTGTCCCCAAATGGGGAACTATTGGAGGCTCGAAAAGTTAGTAACAACAACACGCAAGAAAAACACAATTAAATCACCAGTAAAGCATTAGGGAAGTCCCTTTAGGTTGAGAATTACCTTAAATAGTCCTCGTACTTCCCCGAAAACTCCAACTTGAAGACTTGCAAAATGATGACCCAAGACACTTGAAATAACCAAAAGTGAAGCTACCTAGATCGAGAAATGGAAATTGGAAAAATGCCTAGAATGCTGAATCGTGACTATTATTTCGCTTAAAAGAAAAGTCAGAATGACCTTCTCAAATGTGGTGCCGGGTCCATGAATATGATGGGTAAGACCTTTCAACTTAATGGGTATGGCTACAAGCCCACGAACATGGCTCTAAACTAACAAAAGTGAAGGGTCAATTCCCTAACCTTTAGCGAACGCAACCCAGTGCTTGCCAACGCAAAGAGAAGCCACCTCAAGACTTAATGAAATGTGACATTTGGCTCACGAACCTGAATGCCAAGCTTATTAGAAACCATAATTGTGGCCCTAGTATCATGAACACAATGAAAGATTTGGCAATGAACCTACTGAAGCACATCAATTGGTTTAGTTTAAATTGAAAATCCCTTATAGGGTGTTTGCTATTCGTTTAAAACCTTGTACACACATATGAGATACGCCACACTATCAAATTAAACATTCCAAATTCAGTGGAGATGTTTAAACTTCCAACTGAGGTCGTCTCAATGAAAAGTGGATCTCACACCCATGCTCTATTTTAAGCCATATTTTATGAAGGGGCTAAGAATAAGCCTGAAAGCTTGATGATCTATATTTGAGGTCCTTCTAAACCAAACTTGGAATTCCAAAGCTAATGGAACCATCCAAATTCCATTTTGATCACATCTATCTAATGTTTTGATGAAAAGCAATCGGTCGAACCTTTGAATCCCTAAATCAAGAAAACCTTCACAAATTTCAAATGAATGACCAGGCGAAAAATTGTCAGTCCAATTCATAAATGACTTAGGGTCTCTACTACGAAAGCTCTAAATTTTGGAAATATTGGAAAATAGAGGAAATGACTTGGAGGGTCATTATATGACATGGGAGGGACCTTAGACATTCATGTACCATATGAGCATGGTACCCGATCCATCAAACAATCACACTCCATAAACTCACATTGGTCTACATAATAATGTATATATTCTATGCTTCTAAATATCTTAGTAGCATCTCTGTTTAGTTATCTCATAGAAAAACACCAAGTACGATGAATATCACAAGTACACATCACAATCACAAGTCATTAAGACATGTTTAAAAAATTCACATGTTATTCAAGAACTAGCCAACAAACTTATATCAACTACAAACTATGCCTGATCAAAGACCTATCATGTATCCTTTATCGACTAACAACACATCCAAGTGACTACTCAAAGTATAACTCTAGATAAATCATAACCTACCTCAATTAAAGAACATGGATCAAGAAAGCAGTCTAAAACAAAAAAATGTAAGAATATTTAATCATCTACTCTTTAAACAATGAGTTTTGAATACAAACCCAATTTATTCTGCCCCTTTCTTAAGGTGTAATACATTAACCAAGGGTTATTTCATCATAAATAGTCTTAGAATGATAAAAAAAGCCTAATTGACGGAGTCTATATTCGATAATCCTCTTAGAACAAATTATGGGACTCTATGTCCTCATAATTTCATGAACAAGAATTAAGTCACAAAATTCATCCTAAGATGCATAAATTAACAACTTATAATTAAAATAACCACTTTTTACTTAAATTCCTATGTTTTCCCACAATATTCATGATTTTTTTGGGTTTCAATCCATCATCCACCATTAAGATAATCACGTTCATTACATGATGTTACAATCTCATTAGGCAGAAGGGCTGTGGAGAAGGTTGATATCACAATCTGAAACTCTAGGAGAGTTGTAACCAGTTCCTAGAGGCACAAGTGAACCCAAACAAACCAATGATCTAGCATGATAAAAATATTTATGTATAATCATTGATACATCTATGCAAAAGTTTAACTACCAGTATAAGTAATCCAAAATGATCTAAAAAGATTAATGGAAATTCTAAACAAAGCAGAAAGCTACAAATGCTATTTGACTATTAGAAAGAAACTACTAAGATGAGTTCGTGGGACAATACCTATCTAACTCTAGCTAGTGGAAAATTGAAAGAGTACGTAAATGAAATAAACATAGGGTTTTCCTCGAAAGATGATGTCTCACTAACAATGCTACTAAGATAATTGGAAATCTTACTATTGGTGCGCTAGATACTGAGAGTTTGAACCTATATAATTAAAAAATATAACACAACAAGGTATGTAGTTAGTACTTTGAATATACTGAGTATGTAAGATATGCACTATAATCTAACATGCTAGACATGATCAATCTGAGATGTTGAACTAAATATGAAACTGATAAAATTTGATGCAATGACAAGTAAGAACATGAAATTGATACATATTGAACTAAAATAAAAAAAAGTACAAAGTCATGAATTAATCTAAGACTAGACTGTGTGAGATACTGATACTGAAATATTCAGTATGAATTAAATGGAGTCCAACCTGTACCCCATCTAGAAGGGACCATTATACCTTGCAAAGGATAAGAACACTGGTTTAGTGGATCCTACACTGACGTGTGATCCTTCTAACTATGATTGCATGTAGTTATTTGACTTGTGGATTTATACTAAAATTCTTACCCTAAAATGATGGGTAAGCCTCCATACATACATCCACATAGTGATTTGTAATAATCACATCTTAATAATACAAATAATACATCATAATTTAATAATACAAAATTTTGAGATTAAACTAATATACACATCATTTGAAAGCATCTAATATAAGTGGGACTAAAAGACTGAATATCCAGCTGATCGTGACAAATTATTCTATCATCCTGAATAAAAGATGCAATTTAATCAACATATGTTCAAGAACATGAATTTCCCCTATTTTGAGGGCTCATGTAAAAATCTATATACAATACTGAATTTTAGGTAAAATCATGTATTCATGGACAATTCATGAAGAAGAAAATGATATATGATGTAATTCATGTATTTCATTGGAACCCTAGGGATTATAGAATTAATTATTTGATGAATAAACTTTTTATTTTGGGACTAAATAGGTTAAAGAATACCCATTGATCGAATCCCTTATTTTTGGAAAGTAAACACTTGATGGAATTCTTCAACAAGTGCTTAAACATGAAGAACCCTTATTTCTTTCTTTATAGAACGTAGAGCGTAACTGATCTGATTTTCTTTGTGTTAGGCTTAAATAAGGAGTTGAATTCAACTAGTTTCCCTTTAACCACACTTCAGATACTATAATATATCATGATTTAGGAGTTAAAAGAGTGGAAAAGATGAAGAAACCCATGAGTTATTGTATGAGTCGTACCTCGATGCCATGAGTTTTGTTCTCATTCATGGTTTCCTAGGAAGAGTATGTGAGCATTTGATATTTTGCACAGATTAACATACTGACCATACTATTAAAGTACAAGTCGTACTGACTATAATGAAGCATGGGTTCACCACCAGACCTTTCAATAGGTTGAAGTACAGGTAGTGCTATCAACCTACGACTTGTTTGTGTCATTGGTGGTCAAGAGATGTCACGACCAGGGGTACACCTGAGATGTAACAAGGCATACAAGACCTAGAAGAGGTCTCATACAATCCCCCTTAGCGTATGATAACATAATATAATAGAAACGATACAAAAATTTAAGGATTTCACATACAAACGAAGTCTTTATAAAAGCAAGAAAAAGTCTTATTACACTTTGTCTCAAACCATATAACTTGACTTGAATAAAACTTTGGGGATGCAACCCATACAAAAGTCTAAAACATAAAAGAAAGACATAAAAGAAATGGTGGCTTTATCCTCGATGCTATGGGGACTCACTAATATTCAACTTCATGCTCCTTCTAAGAACCTAGCCTCAAAGATATAACTCAATGTCGCTGAACCCTACATTTGATAAGAATATAGGCAAGAGTACACATTAGTACAAAATGTACTAAATATGTTAGATAGCATAACATCATATCATAATAGTTAGTCAACATTAGACAAACATAATCTCCAACAAAAGCATCTTATAAGCATAAGTGAACATAAGACGTAATTCTTGAGCATAGGAGATACATCATGTTCATGGCATAGACTATACTTAGACCATCATATCATAAGAGCACTACACTACTAAGTAACCTCAAAACACACTTCTGCAATGCATGAATGAAACTCCATAATCCCATTCACACTAAGCATAACCTTGAAGTCATCATATTCATACTTACCACCCTTTGGCCTCATTCTTGACTTATTTCATATAGCAAAGGTAACTATCTCCTTTAGTCAAACATATCATGGAAGACAACTATAAGAACACTCCAAGAAAAACATAACATCATAAAAGAGAACACTTCATTAGTAGTTTCAAAGTCATATTGTGCAATGCATGGATAAGACTCCATAATCCTACCCATTCTAAGTACCACTTTAGGTTATCATACTTAAATGATTTCTATTTATCATTTCTAGACTACCAAAGAATAGCACCCTACTAGCCTAGACCTAACTACCATGGAAAGAACACTATCATGCAAGCCCAATCTATTCAAGGAAAAGTACAAGTATTCCATCCTAGATAACATGCAACCATTCATTGATGCTAATGCAAGCTACCCCTAGGAGAGTATGAGTTCTTAATCGTAAGATACCCTTCGGATAGTATGATTTCTCAACCCTAGTCTACCCTTACGAGAGTATGATTTCTCAATTCTGAGCTACCATGAAATGGTCTTGGCCTAACCAAGTCATGCTACCAGGAAGGCATTATAAAATTCTAGTTCAATCTATACTTAGTAGAGTATATATCCTCACTCTTAGGCTGCCATGACTACACTAACTTAAGCTACCATGAGATGCATCCTACAATGCTAAGGTAAAGCTACCATGAGAACTTCTAACTCAAGCTACCAAGCTTGGCCTTGTCTTACCAAGTCAAGCTATACATGAAGGTATCATATATCACAACTTCAAGTTGTTCTAGTCTAACATGCTTTGGTTCATTTTATTGAGTAAGCCTTTCAACCTAGAATCATTCTATGCATGTGAGAAGACTCTTTCACATTCGACATACAAGCATTCATAAAGTAGTCTAGGTGAGTAAATACCCTTCACCACTATTCTTTCTACTAATCAACTCTCTTATAGACTTTACTCTAAGAACCCTAGTGATAAATATTCATGATTTCAATCCCTACTATCAAATATTTACTTGTTATAATCATCATACAAGTCTAGATCACAAGACATACTAGTCACAAGCATTATTCTTAGGCAATTCTAGCCATATCTCACCATAAAGGTTCAATGTCAATCATTACTAGGCATGATTCATCATATATACATTTATGTATACATGCTTCTATTCTTGAACAATTACTACACATCTCATCAATTCTAGAAGATCACATATGAATCCTCAATTTACTTTCACATTACTTGATTTCATAAGTTAGACTAGGGTTAACCATGAAAAAGATGTAATTTCATCGTAATATCATGAATCACTACTAATATCAATACCTACTCAATTAGATTAATACACAACATAACCCACATAGCTTGACGCCCCCTCCTCCTCCTTTCTAGAGTGAGAATTTATTGGAAAGAATTGGGTTCTTTAACCCCTAAACCCTTCATTCTAAGTACGAGAAGTCATAAATATGACTCTATCCCTCACGTCAATCTCTAGTTGACCTACTAAACTACGGGGTGTAATAATAGAATTTGGGAAGTTTGTGACTTTTTCACAACTCTTAGTACACATCGTACTCTGAGAGTATGACTGCTAATATTAGTTGTAGTTCTTGGGCGACTCTTCTAATCCATGGTATGAGTTTCTACAAGTGAAAGTACACATTGTACTTTCACTTGTAGACCCAGGGACTTAGAATGAAGACCTTTGATCTTTTTTATGATTGATTGTATGAATTGTGTATCTATTTCATGACTCGTACTGTCATTTATTGGAACTGGCTTGACTAAGATTTGTTTCCATGGCTATGTCCATGGCATCTGAATCTAGTTCATGACGCATGAAGATACTCGTGAAACCTGGTAGTATAAATTTCATGATCTTTTCTATATGCCAAATTGAGTATTCATGGGTTTGAAATCTTACGTGTTACAACTTACCACTTAGAAGAAAAATTGCTCTAGCCTTTGGAAAATAACCTTTTCCAGGTTATGAGTTCGTTTTCTAGGTTATGAGGAATATACTTGAATAAATTTGACTTAAACCTGTAATATGCCTCGCATACTCTGCTCTAACAATCACCTCATTTTTGAAAAAGACTCAATACGGTAACAACTTCCTCAATATGGTAAGTCCTAGAACCATGGACCACTCTACTATGGTGAGTCTAAACTTACTATGGCAATATATCTGCATCAAAACACCCACTACTACAGTGAAAACCCCCTTAACTATAGATTTTGAGTAAAACAAAGTTAGCCTCATTTCACAACACAATTGTTGATCAAAAGATATCACAACATAAAGTATATTTGAAAACATAACAAATACGTGATCCAACTCTCTATTCTTTCTCAAAGTCTCCTACTATTTGATTACTAGCTCGCCTCCTAACATAACACAACACGACAACACAAATCATAAAAAAATAAACAAAATATATCAATTTTTTATACCTTCTCATCTTTGAGTTTTTATTAGTTTAACCAGAGTACTATGGCCCTAAACATCCATAACAATTGGATAGGTCATTACATGAGATATACATTAAACAACCATTCATCCTCGAATTTACTGGAAAGGAAAAAAAAGACAAGAATTACCCGACTTAACAAAAAGTTGGGATACTTGCTACACATATCTAATTGGATCTCCCAAGTGGCCTCATTTAATGATCCTCTAAGTAATTTTACTTTTATTTTCTTCTCTTCTTTGTTTAGAGAGTTCCTATAGTGAGTCAAAGTCATTTATAACTTGTTGGGACTTATAGTTTGATCACCTGATCATTTGTTTGGATTCAATGCAAGATTTCAATATTTTAGAGTTTTAAAACTTGATCGGTTGACTTTGATAAAAAATTAAGGAAGTTTGACTCAAAATGCAATTATGCCAATTCCATTATCTCCAAAATGTTAATTTTGATCTATGAGGATGTTCTGTGAAGATCCTAGGGCTTTTAGGATCCACTTAAGCTTCTTTATAGAAGTTACCTTCAACTGAGTTTTGGGTATGTGACCCAATTTTTATCAAAAGACCTCGGTTGGAAGTTTCTACTTCTCTGTCAAGTCTACAGTGCCGAGTTCGGTTTCATTTGAATAGAAGGGGTTCAAAACAAATCTCGAGCACTCGAGTGGAGAACTCTGGGACTTTATAAAATTTTCTGGGGCCTCATACTAGTGCAACCACTTTTGCAGCCCAAATATATCTTAAGTGACCTCTACTTTGGCGATCAGGTATTCTATTTAGTCAATGAGGGGAAAGCAACTTTAGTGGCCCTGGGTTTTCTAAGCTAGTGCTTAAGTTGTGGATAGAATATGTGGAATGACGATTTAGTGTCCAACTCCACTTTTATGATGCCTTTAAGTTGAATAAGTTATAACTTTAATGGCACCTACAAGTCGTTAAGGTCATTTTGGGTCTTTTTGCTGATTGTTTTGAAATTGTTTTTTGGTCTTTCAAGACTATTTTATGTGGGATATTGGTGTTTAACGTTTGATTTTTGCATTGGGAACTTTGGGTAGGCGTTGTGAGTGCGCTAGAGGTAACTTTGCGTCCTTATATCCCTATTTGTCCATTAATAGCGGTTGTTGTATGAGATTGTTGCGTGAAATATATATACCTCTTTGGAGCATTGATTTATGTCCCATTTTGGGACACAGAATTAGTAAAATTAATTGTTTTAGACAGAGTCAATTTCGAGATTTGCAACGTGTATCTCACATTCCCATTTAATGCAATTTCTGGTCTATCTCAGATTATTTTCTTTTTGGTGTAAAAATGTTTGTATTAATGTTGTGTTTGTGTTTTTGATAGCATGGTAGCTATCAAAGGACTTACAAAAAGGAAAAAGTCCTAAAACCGTGAATCAGGAGCATGAACGATCGACTTTTGAGGTAGGCTACAACTTGCAACTTTAGATGGACCTTGCGTTTAAGAATTCATGTTAACTAGTTAGCATTGGGATATAACTTTAGGTTGTTTCACGTTCAGTTATTAGAATCCATGATTTAGGCATATTTGAGGTACTTTTTGGGTAAATTGAACATGCTTATCTTATTGTCGAGATTCCTATATGACTTATATTATCCTTTATGTGGTCACATAATTATGGGTAGTTGATCTTTGTTTTCTTGTGAAAATAATGCCTTAGGTTGTAGTTGGGGTATTCAGGGATTGCTCTGATGCTAATTATTGTTTTCTAATCATACCTTACCTTGTGATTATCATTCATGATTGGTTGTGAGCAGTGGTAGTTCATTTGCCTTAGCATTGGTGTAGCTAGTCATTGACTTTGACTTAGGTTTTAGAGTTGCTAGGCCAAAGAATTCTCGGGCATTTTTCATATGACTTAACTCCTTGTAAACTAATGTAGCAGATTTGAGTCTTACAATGTTAGCCTTATTTAGGGATTTACTCAGCTATGGTGAACTGTCATTCATAATTCCCTTTTCATTAAACCACTAGCGTAATCTGTGGTACTTTTGGATTTTGTTCGATGATTTAGGGTTGGATTTAGTTTGGGCTTAAAGTTGTTTGTTGGCAACTTTGGGTTTGACGCTTAACCATGATGGCCCTATGATGATGATTTTTATATAGTTTTTTCTTGGACTATTTCTATAGCCGCAGATTCAAGGTTTTGGCATACAACTCTTATAGTTGCAGATTCAATGTCCGGGCACATAATCTCGAACTGTATTCCAAGTTTTAAGGATATCATTCTTCGTTGAGTTGAATCATATAGGCATGGTTTTATTATGTTTTTTTTTGTGTAATTCGTGGTTTAAGGTTCAATCTATACACTCTCTAGTTCTGTATTAATTGATTCTCACATTTAATAGTTACAAGTATTTTGCATACTCATTGCGTTATAGGGTACGTTTGGGTCATGTATTTTAAACTACACATGATTGTACCTTCTTGATTATGGGGTCCAGTAAAGCACGATAGTTAGATTCTTTTTAGTTCCATCATTTCCTAGGATCGTGTGCATTTATGTAATACTTTTCTTTTATTATTCTGCTCGTTTGACCTATCATTAGTGTTATTTCCCGCTTTTCATTATTGGCTTCACTTTCAAGATTAGTTGGCCTATGATTCTTATTAGGTACCTATTGTTTTGGTATGTACACTACACTACATCTATTTTTTTGATATAGGTCTAAGAACAGTCACCAACGCTTCTATCGAGCCTGTTACAGGAGTATTCAAAGATGAGGATAAGCTTTTGGAGTCCTGGATCAACCTACTTCAATATAGGTATGCATCATCTTTTGTATTTTCAAATAGTCTATCTGTTTTAGGTATACTTTTTGGATGTGTACACTTTTGTAGTAGGTCTATACACGTGACTACTTGGTTTTGGGCTAGATCTCGTTTGATTTGAACTTATAGTTGCTTCTGCCCTTATCTTCTGTTGTTTCCTTTAATGTTTATATCTTATATCTTCTTTATTTGTTGTATCTACATTGTATGTTTATTTCAATTCATACTAGATTACATGTTGGATTACCTACTGGTGGGATATAATAAGTTCCATCATGACTCAAGCTACCCATAGTTTACTTGTTTTGCTTGTGCAGAGCTAATGTCTAATAGAGTCCTAAAGATCAATGTAGAGATTATATATTTTATCTTTTGGGAGTTGTGAGACATCTTTAGGAATATTCTCGTAGTTTTATTATTTCCATGCGTTGTGTGTCTTGTTGGTTTCTTGGAATTTCACATGATCCACTCTTCTGTTAGATGGCTCACGTGCAGTTAAGCAGCTAGGGGTGATACACCCGATCCATAGATTGAACCGTACCTAGGCATAGAGGATGACCTTGATTTCAAGTGAGGGTCACAACACCAAACTGATAAAGGGAAAGGACTTTGGAACTAGTGGCGGAGCGTCAAGACACATGTATTCCATCAAAGTAGGTGGGGTCAGGACTAACCCAGCCAGCACCCAAAGTAGTTATGGACCGTGATCTACACATACGACTATCACTTAGTTATTGGCCGTGTTTGGGTGGGGGGAATGTAGTAGTCCCTTGGTGTAGTTGTACCAACACTGTAGGATACTAAAATAATGGCTCCACGAGTCGAGTTACCACCAGCACGGTCCAACCGATTATTGCATATTGAGTTATCCTGTTAAAGCAATAGAAGATGCTCAGATTGTTCTTAAGATTTTGATTTTCAAGGTTTTCTAGTCTATTAGGGAGAATGCCCACGAGTTTTTTTCTACTCTCTCGATGTAGCTTTATACATTGGGACTAGTGGAGTCGAGATAGGCCTATTTCACCATCTATAATCTTGAAAGTCCAACTAGTGGTAGCACTCAAATTTAGAGATTAGACAAGCTGGGCTGACTTCGGTGTCATGGTTTGAGTTTTTAGAGGCCTTCTTATCCAGCTTTATTGTTACCCCTCAAAAATTGAAAAAGGTAAAGTGGGTTAATGGGCAAGAACACATGCCTAAAACAATCAAGAGACCCTTCACCTACCCCTAAATGGTTCATGAAAGGGGTTCAGCCTTATACGGACGGTTTAGGGGTTCTTTAGGACACCTGCCAGTTTTTAAGTTATGGTCATTTTGGTCTTTCTCCTATGTGTTTGGTACCTATGATATGTCATTTTAACCCTTATTTCAAGACATATATAAGTGAATTAAGTCCTAAAGCTACCCGTTCTGAATCATTCACATAATACCCAAATTTCCCTCCAAGTTCTTCCCCAAAATTCTCTCTAAAGATAAGGAAGAAAAGGCTAAGGTTTGACTTCAATAACTCAATTTCACCATAGATTTTGGGGAATTTATCCCTAAGATATGTTAGTATTCACCTACGGAGTCCTTTCCTCCCTGTGGTTCCTAAATTCTCCAAGTCTTACAAGTTAGATTCTCAATTCAAAAATAGGTTTTTCATTCAATATTCATGTGTTCTTTTCAATTATGATTTAATTGATTGTTTTCTATATTTTTATGGATGTGAAGTAAGTACGTGGTTTTGAGTTGAATTTATATGAACACTTGCATTATCCATGGTTATTGTCTATGGACATATGATGAAACTTCTGAATTATAAAATATGAATTTTAATAAAAATGATGCATGTTTTATGAAATAAATATTCATGAATAAAGTAATATAATAGATGAAGGTATTTATATGTTATATGAAGCTTCTCCACATGACATGAACGACACATCGATTTTTCATTATTACTTTTGGGATATTTTTGAAACTAGGTCTTGATTAGTATGGTATCGGGATATGCCATCATGATTATAGATAAAGCTTTAAAATCTATTTCCATTAGTAGTACAACATTTTTACTATGAAGTTAAAGAATATGGGATTTATAAAGCTATTATGAAAATATCATGGATAGTGAAAGGTTTTCTCACGTATGGTCTAAGGAGCTACTCTATGATGTTTCTAGATTGAATTAATATCTTGATAGTACTATTACATGGATATTATTATGATTAATGACTATTTCCTGGGGTTTATACTTAGCACTGAGAGGATATTGAGATAGAGGCTCTCCCATTGCTAGAGGCTGGATCTCTAGTAGCAATCTCCATATCCCTAACTATGTGTCACCGTAGTATGTTGTCTTCGATAGACACTAGCTAGTGTATCCACCTTAGGTCAAACTCATGGTCCTACCTTAGAAAGTAGGACACTCTCTTTTTGGTGTGGGAGGAGTACATTTTAATCAATGTTATAGCTCACAATTTTTAGTCACCCCGTATACATAACCGGCATCGTCATCCTCAGAGAGGACTTGGACAAGCCCTTAGCATTCGTCATAACATATCATAGGTCAAAATGCGGAAAATTTAAAACTTTTTCAATATTGAGGTGTACATAGACCTCTCACATATAGTATATGGAGTTTACTTAGACTCCTCGCATATGAATCTTACTTAGGCTTCTCATTTAGACAACATCATAAATATATAGGAATTTAGTCTTATACTTTGTCTCACATTGAACCATCTAAACGAAGTAGAACATTCGAGCATAGACCTTATGCAAATTCACAATTACCACATAGGGCTCACAACAATATTTTCAACAATAGGAAAGAAATAAATGTCTTTAGACTATAAAAAATGTCACTAGGGTAGAATACGTGGCACCATCCTCGAACTAGAGGACCTACCAAAACTTGGGAAAGTCCAAGTCTTCTTGAAAAGCAACATTGATACCTCAATGGCCCGATCCTACATTATTTGTGAAAAGGGAAAAAATATGGGTCAGTACAACCACATGTACTAAGTATGGAAACATATGCATATAAAACATTGAAATCATGCATAAAGGAACATTTGTTCAAAACCATGACTTACATTGAAATCATGCTTAAAGGGAAATTTGTTCAAAACCATGCTAAGTCACTTTGAAAAACCTTTATGAACAATGAAGAACCCATACAAGCTAATAGACATAGTATTATTCAAGACAATTCCATATCCAACACAAGACCAACATCACCACAAAGTCAAGTCAACATGGATAATATCAACATAAGTAATACCAACATGAATAGCATAACATTAAGATTATATAGGCATGAATAACTCCAACATAGAATTACAATAACAATTCATGTACAAGAGTTCATAACCATCTCAACATAGAAGACCCTTAATCACAACCCCTTCCCAAGCCTACAAGTGCAATGCTTATGTGAAGTCCCATAACCTCACATAATCAAGTAAACCAAGTAAAGGCCCTAAGCAATTTCAACATTTCATATACCTTCATATCATGCATGTTCTTCATCATATATATCAGTCACACCAATAACATGTACCTCAATGAAACTAACATCATATAGGATCATCAACACGTAAAGTCATTATATACATTTCATTCATATCATAAGTACATAAGAACAACTTCCTAGGACTTCCCTCAAGGTCAACTTTTGCCATGTATAAGTATATTCCCATACCCCTACCTGCACTAAGTAGAACCCTATAAGTCACCCCAGTTAGTATTCACTTTATTACTTCATTTTACTTTCGGGAACAATTGCCTTAACCGACATAGACCATTTGAGCTAAACATGGAATTAAGTGTCATGAAACCCTACACCTAAAGAAGGTGGTAGACTTGCCAAGGTAGAACCAAAACATGAACATAACATTCTAGGTGGATCCACTAGCTAGTATTCCTATGGGGGCAATATAGTTCAAGAACCAGGAGACATACTAGAGACCCTCTTTATGCACAATTACATTGTAATCTCCATCTCATGAAAACCATTTTGAACCTACCTTTCAATATTGGGAAAGGAAACCTCTCATATCTAGTTTGCTCATGCTAAGCTAAAGTCCCTTTTTGAAATGTCTTTAAGACTTTATTAATCATCATATCTTAATATAGTTCATAATATACTAACCCCTTGTATAATCACATTCCTTATCTCATTAGGTATTGCATGAGATTGTCCTTTCATTACAACCCTTCATTTGTGAGATTAACACACCATCATCATCATATCATAGTAAGGCACATAAGTGATTCACAATCAACCTTATATCATCATACCTTAATCATAATCTTACAATTGATATAGTCAATACATTTCAATTACATTCATCATACCATCACCTACCTAATCTAATCATATGTCATACTTCAATCGAACATCATCATCAAGTATATGCCATCATATTGAAGTAGGATTCAAGATCACAAAGTCTTACCAATTCACCTTCAAAAGACTTCTTCAAGATCTTACCACCAGACCAACCATATTAATCCATAAATGTACTTAATAACATAATATAATAGCAATCAACAAAATAACTAAGTCAATTGCATCATCACTAACCAAATTAACCTCAATTCATACCCTAGGGTTAGGGTAAAATTGTTCAATCATGAATTCCTCAAGAAATAGATCTAATACCAACAATACATGAACCTAGGCAGTCCATGAATAAAATAGAATAGGTAAAACAAGTCCAACAATCAATACATTCATTGATTCACATTAATTCATAAGCAAGATCCAAGATTTAGGAAATTGTGGAAAGGGACATGATCTACACAAAATTCTCATTACTTAGCATCAATTACTAAACAATCTACCTTTAATTAGCCATGGGTAATCACAATTAGTCATAAATTATCAATTAAAGTTTAGAAGAAAGCCCATTAGTAGAAAAAAACCCTTGGAGTTGGGTGATTTCGAAATCAACTTTGAATGGGCCTCTTGGGGGAAGGAATCCAAGAGTAAAGAATCCATACCTTATAGAGCCTTAATCCATGAAATTCGAGTTGAATCATAGGGATTTTTTTCTTATTCTTCAAGCTTCTTGATATCTTCAATGGAGTTTGAATAGAGAGAGAAAGTAGAGAGAGGTGAGAGCTTTTGGGTTTTGATTTTGGGGATTTGATTTGATTGTGTGAATGTGAGGAAAAACTGATTAAAAATCAATATATAACCCTCCCATAAAATATCCAAAAGACCCTCACTTAAGTTGACCTTTTAATGAAGTCAAACTTGAATTCTAAAGTTCAGATTTTCGTCAGGGAACATGTTCGCGTCGCGGAGCTGTTCCCGCAAGATTTTCTAAATTAATTTTTGAGGCACTGGAGTCCGCTGCGTGTCCGTGACACGGACAAAGACTTTTGGTCCTTGGGGGACCATATCCACGACGTGGACTCACTTAACCTAGGTGCAAATTTCTCGTTGCCTTAGGCAGCTTGCTTGGCCAAGGGTCGGTTCCCTTCAAGGACCCTTAGGGCGGTCCTTGGGGGATTGGACCTGGACGTTTTGACCCTATATACATAATTTTACCTATTTAAAGTAGTTTTAAAAGTTTTAGACTTCATACAACACACCCAAACGTTCACGAAACCTAAGGACGTTTTACCAGTTCAATTACACTAGTTCCCGTCTTGGACGTTTCTTGACTTTTTGACTCCAACACTTCATAACTAGTTTCAATAAATTAACTTAGGCTTAGAAACAATGTTTCAAGTATTGGTTCATCATGTGAGGCTCTAGACCAAGTCATGGACTTTTGGAAGTGTTACATTATCCCCCCTTAGGAACATTCGTCCTCGAATGACACTACAAATCTGTTTTTAGGGAGAAGATAGACTCAATACTATCAACCCAACTAACAACATGCATACAATCATTATGAGTCATAACTCATAGGAGTACTTCACAACTCCATTCAACACATAAACACGACATAGCAACTCAAATCACAACACATAAGAGCTCAACATTTCACAACACATTATGAGGAACTACCTTCTCAACATCAACATGAGCTCAAAATGACATTAAAGAGTTACCATGCTATTCTTCTCAAGACAACATCAAAAGACCAAAAAATCTCAAGAAGGAAAAACATGTATTTCACATTAGTGCAAGTTAACACAAAAGCCTCTTTCGTGAAAATTCATTTTGACACTAACTTTACCAAAGTATGCACATACTTTGAAAACAAGCCAAATTCATATTATTCATTATTTTATTTTAAGAGGAACTACTAACCTCAATTAGGAAAATGATGAGGATAATGGGATTTCATGTCGGCCTCAGCCTCCCATGTTGCTCCCTCAACTAGGTGGTTTCTCCTTAGAACTTTTATGGAGGTCACCTTTTTGTTCCTCAACTGCTTCACTTGACGATCTAGAATTTTCACCGGAACCTCTTAATAGAAAAGTCCTCATCCACACCTAGCCCTTCAATAGGAAGAATGGACACGGGATCGCCAATGCACTTCTTAAGCATGAAGACATGGAATACCGGATGAACCGAAGCTAGTTAACTAGGTAATCTCAACTCGTATGCAACCTTTTTGACCCGTTGCAAAACCTCATAGGGACCCACATACCGGGGACTTAACTTCCCCTTTTTGCTGAATCTCATCACCCCTTTCATAGGTGAAATCTTCGAATACACTTTATCATCCACTTCAAATTTAAAGTCTCTTCTTCTATTGTTGGCATAGGACTTTTGCTGACTATAGGCTGTTTTCAACTTATCCCTTATCACCCAAAATTTCTCCAAAGCATCATAGATTATTTCGGGACCAAGGAGTGAGGACTCACCAACCTCAAACCACCCAATAGGAGACCTACATCTCCTACCATAGAGTACTTCAAATGGAGACATGGAAATACTTGAATGGTAGCTATTGTTTAGGAGTACTCAATCAACGACAAGTGATCCCAATTCCCTCTTAAGTCTATCACACAAGATCTTAACATATCTTCTAGGGTTTGAATAGTACGATTCGCTTGACCATCCGTTTGGGGATGAAAAGCGATGCTAAGATTTACTTGTGTAACTAACCCTTTTTGAAAAGACCTCCAAAAGCGAGAAGTGAATTGTGAACCTCTATCCGATATAAAGGATAAATGAATCCCACGAAGATTCACAATTTCATCTATGTAGATCCTTGTATAATCCTCCACTGAATAAGTAGACTTGACGGGGATAAAGTGAGCGGATTTTGTCAATCTATCCACAATGACCCAAATTGAGTCATTTTGCCTCCGGGTTCGAGGCAACCCAACAACGAAGTCCATATTAATTTCCTTTCACTTCCAAGTAGGAACTTCCATTATTTGGGTCAAACCACTCGGCTTTAGATGATCAACTTTCACTTGTGGGCAATTCGGACACCTAGCTATAAACTCCGCTATGTTCTTTTTTAAGCCATCCAACCAATATACATCTCTAAGATCACGACACATTTTAGTGGAACCCGGATGAATAAAATATCGGGAACCATGAGCTCCTTCCAAAACCCTTCTCCTCAAATCATCAACATATGGTACACACAGCCTATTTTGGTACCTTAGCACACCATTCCCTCCTTGGGAGAATGACTCATTTAACTTGCTAAGTACCGATTTCTTCAACTCCACTAATGGCGGATCAAGATGTTTCTTAGACTTCACCTCAACCACTAAAGATGACTCAGAGTTATTATGAACCATAAGACCACCATTTGGGGAATCTTCCAACCGAACACCCAATCTAGCCAACCTATGAACACCATTCATTAGGTCTTTCTTACCTTCCTCCACATGAGATAGACTACCCATGGTCATACGACTTAGAGAATCCACAACCACCTTAGGCTTGTCGGGGTGGTAGAGAACACTCATGTCGTAATCCTTCAACAATTCCAACCATCTTCTTTGTAGGAGATTCAACTCTTTTTGAGTAAACACATATTGAATACTCTTGTGGTCGGTATACATATCCACATGAACACCATGCAAGTAATTTCTCCATATTTTTAAAGCAAACACCACAACCGCTAATTCAAAATCATGAGTTTGATGATTTTTCTCATGCACCTTTAGTTGTCTAGAGGCATAGGATACTACCTTCCTATGTTGCATAAGGAAACAATCCATAATCACTCGGGAAACGTCATAATATACTCCAAAACCCTTGGTACCCTCCGGTAGAGTCACACCATAGTGGAGGTAAGCCTATATTTCAACACTTGGAAGCTTCTTTCACAAGCTTTTGACCACTCAAACTTCACACTCTTTTGGGTCAAGGTAGTCACAGGAGAAGCAATGGACGCAAGCCAATCCGAAAACCTCCTATAGTACCCGGCTAAACCCAAGAAACTTCGAATGTCGATTGAAGTCAATGGTCTAGGCCAATTCTAAATCGCCTCGGTTTTCTTTGGATCGACCTCTATACCCTCACTTGAGATAATATGACCAAGAAACGCCACCAATCTCAACCAAAACTCACACTTACTATACTTAGTAAATAGTTGGTGTTCCTTAAGGACTTGCAATACCACTCTCAAATGGTCCGTATGTTCAGCCTCATTCTTCGAATATTCAAAGATATCATCAATGAATACAATCACAAAGGAATCTAGGTAGTTCCGAAATACCTTATTCATTAGGTCCATAAAAGCCACCGAAAAATTAGTGAGACCAAAAGACATCACTAGAAACTCATAGTGACCATACCTAGTTCAGAAAGCTGTTTTAGGTATGTCCTCACCTCTCACCCTAAGTTGGAGATACCCTGACCTCAAATCAATATTAGAAAAGTAGCTTGCCCCTTGGAGTTGATCAAACAAGTCGTCAATCTGAGGGAGAGGATACTTGTTCTTAATGGTGACATTATTGAGTTAACGATAATCGATAAACATCCTAAGGAACCCATCCTTCTTCTTAACAAAAAACACCGGAGCTCCCCATGAAGAAATACTAGGTGGAATGAAACCTTTATCAAGTAAATCTTTGAGTTGAGCTTTCCAACTCTTTCAATTCGGACGGAGCTATCCAATAAGGAGGAATTAAAATGGGATTTTGTATCCTATAATAAGTCAATACCAAAATCAATTTCCCATTCGGGAGGAATCTCGAGCAAGTCATTCGGAAAGACTTTCGAAAATACCCTCACTATGGGGACCGACTCAATAGGGGGAGATTCGGAGTCTAGATCTTTGACTCTTACAATATGGTATAAGCACCCTTTAGAGATCATTTTACAAGCTTTTAAACAAAAGATGATACGACCTTAAGAAATTGAGTTACCCCTTTCCACTCTAAGATAGGTTCATTAAGAAAATTAAACTTGACTACCTTTGTGCTACAATCGATGGAAACAAAACAAGCATGCAACCAATCCATTCACAAAATGACATCAAAATGAACCATATAGTGTTCTACCAATTCCACCCATGTAACTCTATTGGACAAAGATATAGACAACTCCTAAAGACTCTTCTAGCCACAACGGAGTCACCCACCGGTGTAGTAACCGAAAAATGTTCAATCAACACATTCGGTAGAACATCAAACTTTCTGACTACTAGAAGAGTTACAAATGATAAAGTAGCACCGGGATCTAGTAAAGCATAAACATCAATAAACAAGACTTGTAACATAACGGTGACCACATCGGGAGATTCCTCTTGCTCATCCCTAGAGTGGAGAGCATAGAAGCGGTTCCCTTTAGAGCTTCGGAACTAGGACCGCTTTCTTGAGATTTACCACTCCCCTTCTCTTGACTCCTTCCATTAGGACAATCCCTAAACTTATGGACACTCTTTCCACACCCAAATCAACTTTCCATCCCAACTAGACACTCACCCCAATGCTTCTTACCACACTTGGAACAAGTAGGTTTCTTGCTAGGTGAATTCTCGCTTCTTCCCTTTTGGGATTTAGGGTCATACACCCTATCCTTGTTAGACTTGGAGAAATTGGAAGGAACTTGGTTGTAAGCCCTCTTCTTGAATCTAGGCTTGTCTTGAATTTTAAGGCTACCCTTGGAAGTACCTCCCTCATAAGACTTGGCCCTCTTAAACTCCCTATTCTTCCTCTTGAGTCCACTCTCCTCGATTTGTTGAGGATGCACCATCAACCTAGAAACATCCATGTTGTCATGGAGAATCGCTGAACGACACTCTTTAACCAAATCATTGGAAACTTTCGTGACAAAGCGACTCATCTCATCCCTTGGTTAGACACCAATGAAGATGCATACTTGGACAATTTGGTGAACTTCAAGGAGTACTCTTGCACACTCATACCTCTTTGTCGATGGTTGATGAATTTTTCAACTTTGGCCTCCCTTGGGAAGAACCTATCAAGAAAATCCCTTCTAAACACCTCCCAAGTTATAGGACCCGCTCTCAAAGCCCTATTGTCTCTCCATTGTCTATACCAAGTTGGAGCTACATCCTTGAGTTGATAAGAATCTAGCTCGGCCTTTTCATTCAAAGTCAACCCCATAGCATACAAGAGTTTCTAGATCTCATCGAGAAAGTCTTGAGGATCCTCATTCACCTTCGACCCGAAGAATATTGAAGGGTTCATCCTTGGAAGTCCCTCAAGCGAGAAGCAATGGTGCTAGCATTTTGTTGAACACGGGGTCCAACTTCTCGATTTGCTTGAGCCTTCATGGCTTGAGCTTGAGTAAATACCACTTGTGCTTGGGTAGTCATAGCTTGATGCAATGTCACAAATGCCGACCTTATCTCTCTATCCGTCATATGTGGAGGAATGACTGGAGCTTGGTCACCTTGAGGAGCTTGGATGTCTTGTGGAGGAGCTCCCATATTAGTCAAATCTTCCTCCACTCTCCTTGCGGCTGCAAGTCTTGTAGGCATCTCCTATATACACATGAAAAGGATTAGAAGAAAGAGGACACATAGAGTTACCACACATGAGGCACGACTTTCAAGATTACTAATAAGTGAGAATTCCTAAGCGTCACATAGCCTCTCATTCATAAGTGTGGCGTGCTTCACTCCCACGAACAAGACTCTACATAGACGTGGTTCGATGAGACATCAATCCTAAGATTACTTCAACCTGATGCCCTGATACCAAGTTTATCACGACTGGGGAGCACCCCCTAAACGTAACTGGCGTCGTCGTCCTCGGAGAGGACTTGGACAAGCCCTTAGCATTCGTAATAACATATCATAGGTCAAAAAATGAGGAAAATTTAAAACTTTTTACATATTAAGGTGTACATAGAACTCTCACATATCGTATATAGAGTTTACTTAAACTCCTCGCATATGAAGCTTACTTAGAATTCTCATTTAGACAACATAATCAATACATAGGAATTTAGTCTAATACTTTTTCTCACATTAAACCATCTAAAATGGAGTAGAACATTCAGGCATAGCCCTTATAAAAATTCATAATTACCACATAGGGCTTACAACAATATTTTCAACAATAGGAAAGAAATGAATGTCTTTAGACTATAACAATGTCACTAGGGTAGAATACGTGGCACCATCCTCGAACTAGACGACCTACCAAAACTTGGGAAAGTCCAAGTCTTCTTGCAAAGCGACCTTGATACCTCAATGGCCCGAACCTACATTGTTTGGGAAAAGGGAAAGAATATGGGTTAGTATAAGCACATGTACTAAGTATGGAAACATATGCACATAAACATTGAAATCATGCTTAAAGGGACATTTGTTCAAAACCATGCTAAGTAACTTTGAAAAGCCAGCCAATAGACATAGTATTACTCAAGAAAATTCCATATCCATCACAAGACCAAAATCACCACAAAGTCAAGTCAAGATGGATAATATCAACACAAGTCATACCAACATGAATAGCATCACATTAAGATCATATAGTCATGAATAACTCCAACATAGCAATACAGTAACAATACATGTACAAGATTCATAATCTTCTCAACATAGAAGATCCTTACTCACAACCCCTTCCCAAGCCTACTAGTGCAATGCTTATGTGAAGTCCCATAACCTCACATAATCAAGTAAACCAAGTAAAGGACCATAAGCAATGTCAACATTTCATATACCTTCATATCATGCATGTTATTCATCATATTTATCAATTAGACCAATAACATGTACCTTGATGAAACTAACATTATATAGGATCATAAACACGTAAAGTCATCATATACATTTCATTCATATCATAAGTACATAAGAACAACCTTCTAGGGCGTCTCTCAAGGTCAACTTGTGCCATGTATAAGTAGAGTCCCATACCCCTACCTACACTAAGTAGAACTCCTTAAGTCACCCTAGTTAGTGATCACTTTATTACTTTATTTTACTTTTGGGAACAATTGCGTTAACCGACATAGACCATGTGAGCTAAACATTAAATCCAGTGTCATGAAACCCTACACCAAAAGAAGGTGGTCTACTTGACAAGGTAGAACCAAAACATGAACATAACATTCTACGTGGATCCACTAGCTAGTATTCCTATGGGGGAAATATAGTTCAAGATCCAGGAGACATTCTAGTGACCCTCTTTTTGCACAATTGCATTGTAATCTCCATATCATGAAAACCATTTTGAACCTACCATTCCACATTGGGAAGGGACACCTCTCACATCTAGTTCGCTCTATGCTAAGCTCAAGTTCCTTTTTGAAATGTCTTTAAGACTTTATTAATCATCATATCTTAGTATAAGTAATAGGAGACTAACCCCTTGTATAATCATAGTCATTATCTCATTAGGTATTGCATGAGATTGTCCTTTCATTACAACCCATCATTTGTGAGATTAACACACTATCATCATCATAACATAGTAAGGCACATAAGTGATTCAAAATCAACCTTATATCATCATACCTTAATCATAATATCACAATTCATATAGTCAATACATTTCAGTTACATTCATCATACCATCACCTACCTAATCTAATCACATGTAATCCTTCAATCGAACATCATCATCAAGTATAAGCCCATCATCGTTGAAGTAGGATTCAAGATCACAAAGTCTTACCAATTCTCCTTCAAAAGCCTTCTTCAAGATCTTACCACCAAACCAACCATATTCATCCATCAAATACTTAATAACATCATATAATAGTAATCAACACAAGAACTAAGTCAATTGCATCATCACTAACCAAATTAACCTCAATTCATACCCTAGGGTTAGGGGAAAGGGTTCAATAATGAATTCCTAAATAAATAGATCTAATCCCAACAATACATGACCCTAGGCAGTCTATGAATGAAATATAATAGTTAAAACAAGTCTAACAATCAAATCATTCATCGATTCCCATCAATACATAAGCACCAACTAAAATTTGGGAAATTGGTGAAAGGATATGATCTACACGAAATTCCCATTAATTAGCATCAATTACTCAACGATATACACTTAATTAGCCATGGGTAATCACAATTAGTCATAATTAATCATCAATTTCAATTTTAGAAGAAAACTCATTAGTAGAGAAAAACCCTTGGAATTGGGTGATTTCGAAATCAACTTTGAATGGACCTCTTGGGCTAGGAATTCCAAGAGTTAAGAATACATACCTTATAGAGACTTAATCAACTAAATTCGAGTAGAATTCTAGGGAATTTGGTCTTCTTCTTCAAGCTTCTTGATCTCTTCTTGAATAGAGAGCAAAAGTACAAAGAGGTGAGAGCTTTTGGGTTTTGATTTTGGAGATTTGATTTGAGTGAGTGAATGTAGGGAAAACTGATTGAAAATCAATATATAACCCTCCTAAAAAATACCCAAAATATCCCACACTTAAGTTGACCTTTTAATGAAGTCAAACTTTAATTCTATATTTCAGATTTTCGTTAGGGAACAAATTTGTGTCGCGGAGCTGTTCCCGCAAGATTTTCTAAAGTAATTTTTGAGACAGTGAAGTCCAGTGCGTGTCCGCGATGTGGAGTCACTTCACCTAAGTGTAAATTTCTCACTGGCTTAGGCAGCTTGCTTGGCCAAGGGTGGGGTCGCTTTAAGGAATCCTAGGGCGGTCCTTGGGGGGTCGAACCTGGACATTTTGACCCTTTATACATTATTTTACATATTTAAAGTATTTTTAGAAGTTTTAAATTCATAGAACACACCCAAACCTTCACAAAACCTAAGGACATTTTACTAGTTAAGTTACAATAGTTCCCGAACGTCTTGGACATTTCTTGACTTTCTATCTCCAACACTTCCTAACTAGTTTCAATACATTAACTTAAGCCTAGAAACAGTGTTTCAAGTCTCGGTTCATCATGTGAGGCTCTAGACCAAGTCATGGACTTTCAAAGTGTTACATAAGGTTACTTCTAAAGTATCTCACTAGTATTTTAAAGATAAGGTTGAACTGATAAAAAGGAAGAATTTACTCAACTCATCTCAACTCAACTCAAGGATAATCAAACTTAGAAATGCTCAACCCAGTTTGATTTAAAAGCAACAATAGAGATGCATGATAAAGAAAGCTTTAAATATGGTAGATAATAACTCAATATGTTTTAAAGTACAATAATAGATATTTTACTCTTATTTGGGAGATTATATAACCTAAAACCATCATTATGATCCATGTGATGATAAATCATCTCACCACGCTGACGTAACTGTCCTATACCTTGCCGGAGTACAAGACATCCTCAACTAAGTGGATCCACTAAGCTATGATTAAAAGCAATAAAGAATCATCTAAAAAGTATGACATTTTCCCCATGCTGGCATACATGGTTTATGAGGCCTTGAGTTGTCTAGTGATCCCCATATCGGTGCTCAATACTACTCCCTATAATATAACTCATGCTCATATGTTTAAAAACATTTCCTCATCCTCAAAATATGAGATTATTACTCAAAAGTTTATTTTAAAAGAGATAGTGCTCAAAACTCCTCATGAACTCATTTTAAGAATACTTACTGTCACGACCAGGGATCACCCCCTAGGAGTAAGCGGCGGCGGCAGCCTCGGAGAGGATTTAGACAAGCCTCTTAGCATTATTTATAACATATGAAAGGTTAAAAATGCGGAAAAAGTAAAACTTTTTACATATTGAGGTTTTCATAGACCTCTCACATACTACATATGGAGTTTACTTGGACTCCTAGCATATGAAGCTTACTTAGGCTTCTCATTTAGACAACATAACTAACATATAAGGATTTAGTCTAATAATACCGTCTCACATTAAACCATCTAAAATGAAGTAGAACATTCGGGCATAGCCCTTATACAAATTCATAATTGCCACATAGGGCTTACAACAATATCTTCAACAATAAGAAAGAAATGAATGTGTTTATACTATAGCAATACTATAAAGTAGAGTACAGGGCACCTTCCTCGAACTAGAGGACCTACCAAAACATGGGGACAAGTCCAAGTCTTCTTGCAAAGTGACCTTGATACCTCAATGGCCCGAACCTACATTGTTTGGGAAAAGGGAAAGAATATGGGTTAGTACAACCACATGTACTAAGTATGGAAACATATGCACATAAAACATTGAAATCATGCTTAAAGGGACATTATTTGAAAACCATGCTAAGTCACTTTGAAAAGCCTTTATGTACAAAAAAGAACCCATACAAGCAAATAGACATAGTATTACTCAAGAAAATTCCATATCCATCACAAGACCAAAATTACCACAAAGTCAAGTCAAGATGGATAATATCAACACAAGTCATACCAACATGAATAGCATCACATTAAGATCATATAGTCATGAATAACTCCAACATAGCAATACAGTAACAATACATGTACAAGATTCATAATCTTCTCAACATAGAAGATCCTTACTCACAACCCCTTCCCAAGCCTACTAGTGCAATGCTTATGTGAAGTCCCATAACCTCACATAATCAAGTAAACCAAGTAAAGGACCATAAGCAATGTCAACGTTTCATATACCTTCATATCATGCATGTTATTCATCATATTTATCAATTAGACCAATAACATGTACCTTGATGAAACTAACATTATATAGGATCATAAACACGTAAAGTCATCATATACATTTCATTCATATCATAAGTACATAAGAACAACCTTCTAGGGCGTCTCTCAAGGTCAACTTGTGCCATGTATAAGTAGAGTCCCATACCCCTACCTACACTAAGTAGAACTCCTTAAGTCACCCTAGTTAGTGATCACTTTATTACTTTATTTTACTTTTGGGAACAATTGCGTTAACCGACATAGACCATGTGAGCTAAACATTAAATCCAGTGTCATGAAACCCTACACCAAAAGAAGGTGGTCTACTTGACAAGGTAGAACCAAAACATGAACATAACATTCTACGTGGATCCACTAGCTAGTATTCCTATGGGGGAAATATAGTTCAAGATCCAGGAGACATTCTAGTGACCCTCTTTTTGCACAATTGCATTGTAATCTCCATATCATGAAAACCATTTTGAACCTACCATTCCACATTGGGAAGGGACACCTCTCACATCTAGTTCGCTCTATGCTAAGCTCAAGTTCCTTTTTGAAATGTCTTTAAGACTTTATTAATCATCATATCTTAGTATAAGTAATAGGAGACTAACCCCTTGTATAATCATAGTCATTATCTCATTAGGTATTGCATGAGATTGTCCTTTCATTACAACCCATCATTTGTGAGATTAACACACTATCATCATCATAACATAGTAAGGCACATAAGTGATTCAAAATCAACCTTATATCATCATACCTTAATCATAATATCACAATTCATATAGTCAATACATTTCAGTTACATTCATCATACCATCACCTACCTAATCTAATCACATGTAATCCTTCAATCGAACATCATCATCAAGTATAAGCCCATCATCGTTGAAGTAGGATTCAAGATCACAAAGTCTTACCAATTCTCCTTCAAAAGCCTTCTTCAAGATCTTACCACCAAACCAACCATATTCATCCATCAAATACTTAATAACATCATATAATAGTAATCAACACAAGAACTAAGTCAATTGCATCATCACTAACCAAATTAACCTCAATTCATACCCTAGGGTTAGGGGAAAGGGTTCAATAATGAATTCCTAAATAAATAGATCTAATCCCAACAATACATGACCCTAGGCAGTCTATGAATGAAATATAATAGTTAAAACAAGTCTAACAATCAAATCATTCATCGATTCCCATCAATACATAAGCACCAACTAAAATTTGGGAAATTGGTGAAAGGATATGATCTACACGAAATTCCCATTAATTAACATCAATTACTCAACGATATACACTTAATTAGCCATGGGTAATCACAATTAGTCATAATTAATCATCAATTTCAATTTTAGAAGAAAACTCATTAGTAGAGAAAAACCCTTGGAATTGGGTGATTTCGAAATCAACTTTGAATGGACCTCTTGGGCTAGGAATTCCAAGAGTTAAGAATACATACCTTATAGAGACTTAATCAACTAAATTCGAGTAGAATTCTAGGGAATTTGGTCTTCTTCTTCAAGCTTCTTGATCTCTTCTTGAATAGAGAGCAAAAGTACAAAGAGGTGAGAGCTTTTGGGTTTTGATTTTGGAGATTTGATTTGAGTGAGTGAATGTAGGGAAAACTGATTGAAAATCAATATATAACCCTCCTAAAAAATACCCAAAATATCCCACACTTAAGTTGACCTTTTAATGAAGTCAAACTTTAATTCTATATTTCAGATTTTCGTTAGGGAACAAATTTGTGTCGCGGAGCTGTTCCCGCAAGATTTTCTAAAGTAATTTTTGAGACAGTGAAGTCCAGTGCGTGTCCGCGATGTGGAGTCACTTCACCTAAGTGTAAATTTCTCACTGGCTTAGGCAGCTTGCTTGGCCAAGGGTGGGGTCGCTTTAAGGAATCCTAGGGCGGTCCTTGGGGGGTCGAACCTGGACATTTTGACCCTTTATACATTATTTTACATATTTAAAGTATTTTTAGAAGTTTTAAATTCATAGAACACACCCAAACCTTCACAAAACCTAAGGACATTTTACTAGTTAAGTTACAATAGTTCCCGAACGTCTTGGACATTTCTTGACTTTCTATCTCCAACACTTCCTAACTAGTTTCAATACATTAACTTAAGCCTAGAAACAGTGTTTCAAGTCTCGGTTCATCATGTGAGGCTCTAGACCAAGTCATGGACTTTCAAAGTGTTACATAAGGTTACTTCTAAAGTATCTCACTAGTATTTTAAAGATAAGGTTGAACTGATAAAAAGGAAGAATTTACTCAACTCATCTCAACTCAACTCAAGGATAATCAAACTTAGAAATGCTCAACCCAGTTTGATTTAAAAGCAACAATAGAGATGCATGATAAAGAAAGCTTTAAATATGGTAGATAATAACTCAATATGTTTTAAAGTACAATAATAGATATTTTACTCTTATTTGGGAGATTATATAACCTAAAACCATCATTATGATCCATGTGATGATAAATCATCTCACCACGCTGACGTAACTGTCCTATACCTTGCCGGAGTACAAGACATCCTCAACTAAGTGGATCCACTAAGCTATGATTAAAAGCAATAAAGAATCATCTAAAAAGTATGACATTTTCCCCATGCTGGCATACATGGTTTATGAGGCCTTGAGTTGTCTAGTGATCCCCATATCGGTGCTCAATACTACTCCCTATAATATAACTCATGCTCATATGTTTAAAAACATTTCCTCATCCTCAAAATATGAGATTATTACTCAAAAGTTTATTTTAAAAGAGATAGTGCTCAAAACTCCTCATGAACTCATTTTAAGAATACTTACTGTCACGACCAGGGATCACCCCCTAGGAGTAAGCGGCGGCGGCAGCCTCGGAGAGGATTTAGACAAGCCTCTTAGCATTATTTATAACATATCAAAGGTTAAAAATGCGGAAAAAGTAAAACTTTTTACATATTGAGGTTTTCATAGACCTCTCACATACTACATATGGAGTTTACTTGGACTCCTAGCATATGAAGCTTACTTAGGCTTCTCATTTAGACAACATAACCAACATATAAGGATTTAGTCTAATAATACCGTCTCACATTAAACCATCTAAAATGAAGTAGAACATTAGGGCATAGCCCTTATACAAATTCATAATTGCCACATAGGGCTTACAACAATATCTTCAACAATAAGAAAGAAATGAATGTGTTTATACTATAGCAATACTATAAAGTAGAGTACAGGGCACCTTCCTCGAACTAGAGGACCTACCAAAACATGGGGACAAGTCCAAGTCTTCTTGCAAAGCGACCTTGATACCTCAATGGCCCGAACCTACATTGTTTGGGAAAAGGGAAAGAATATGGGTTAGTACAACCACATGTACTAAGTATGGAAACATATGCACATAAAACATTGAAATCATGCTTAAAGGGACATTATTTGAAAACCATGCTAAGTCACTTTGAAAAGCCTTTATGTACAAAAAAGAACCCATACAAGCAAATAGACATAGTATTACTCAAGAAAATTCCATATCCAGCACAAGACCAAAATCACCACAAAGTCAAGTCAAGATGGATAATATCAACACAAGTCATACCAACATGAATAGCATCACATTAAGATCATATAGTCATGAATAACTCCAACATAGCAATACAGTAACAATACATGTACAAGATTCATAATCTTCTCAACATAGAAGATCCTTACTCACAACCCCTTCCCAAGCCTACTAGTGCAATGCTTATGTGAAGTCCCATAACCTCACATAATCAAGTAAACCAAGTAAAGGACCATAAGCAATGTCAACATTTCATATACCTTCATATCATGCATGATATTCATCATATTTATCAATTAGACCGATAACATGTACCTTGATGAAACTAACATTATATAGGATCATTAACATGTAAACTCATCATATACATTTCATTCATATAATAAGTACATAAAAACAACCTACTAGGGCTTCTCTCAAGGTCAACTTGTGCCATGTATAAGTCGAGTCCCATACCCCTACCTACACTAAGTAGAACCCCTTAAGTCACCCTAGTTAGTGATCATTTTATTACATCAATTTACTTTGAGGAACAATTGCGTCAACCGACATAGACCATGTGAGCTAAACATTAAATCCAGTGTCATGAAACCCTACACCGAAAGAAGGTGGGCTACTTGCCAAGGTAGAACCAAAACATGAACATAGAATCTACGTGGATCCACTAGGTAGTATTCCTATGTGAGCAATATAGTTCAAGAACCAGGAGACATTCTAGAGACTCTCTTTATGCACAATTGCATTGTAATCTCCATTTCATGAAAACCATTTTGAACCTATTTCAACATTGGAAAGGACACCTCTCATATCTAGTTTGCTCATGCTAAGCTAAAGTCCCTTTTTGAAATGTCTATAAGACTTTATTAATCATCATATCTTAATATAGTTCATAATATACTAACCCCTTGTATAATCATATTCATTATCTCATTAGGTATTGCATGAGATTGTCCTTTCATTACAACCCTTCATTTGTGAGATTAACACACCATCATCATCATATCATAGTAAGGCACATAAGTGATTCACAATCAACCTTATATCATCATACCTTAATCATAATCTCACAATTGATATAGTCAATACATTTCAACTACATTCATCATACCATCACCTACCTAATCTAATCATATGTAATACTTCAATTGAACATCATAATCAAGTATAAGCCCATCATAGTTGAAGTAGGATTCAAGATTAGAAAGTATTACCAATTCTCCTTCAAAAGCCTTCTTCAAGATCATACGACCAAAACAACCATATTCATCCATCAATGTACTTAATAACATCATATAATAGTAATCAACACAAGAACTAAGTCAATTGCATCATCACTAACCAAATTAACCTCAATTCATACCCTAGGGTTAGGGGAAAAGGGTTCAATCATAAATTCCTCAAGAAATAGATCTAATCCCAACAATACATGACCCTAGGCAGTCCATGAATGAAATATAATAGTTAAAACAAGTCCAACAATCAAAACATTCATCGATTCCCATAAAAAAATAAGCAAGAACCAAAATTTAGAAAATCGGGGAAAGGACATGATCTACACGAAATTACCATTAATTAGCATCAATTAGTCAACAATATACACTTAATTATCCATCGGTAATCACAATTAGTCATAATCAATCATCAATTTCAAGTTTTAGAAGAAAACTCATTAGTAGAGAAAAACTCTTGGAATTGGGTGATTTAGAAATCAACTTTGAATGGATGTCTTGGGGGAAGGAATCCCAAGAGTGAAGAATACATACCTTATAGAGACTTAATCCTTTAAATTCGAGTAGAATCCTAGGGAATTTCGTCTTCTTCTTCAAGCTTCTTGATCTGTTCAATGGAGGTTGAATAGAGAGCGAAAGTAGAGAGAGGCGAGAGCTTTTGGGTTTTGATTTTGGAGATTTGATTTGAGTGAGTGAATTTTAGGGAAAACTGATTGAAAATCAATATATAACCCTCCTACAAAATAGAGATGCATGATAAAGAAAGCTTTTAAAATGGTAGATAATAACTCAATATGTTTTAAAGTACAATAATAAATCTTTTACTCTTATTTGGGAGATTCTATAACCTAAAATCATCATTATGATCCATGTGATGATAAATCATCTCACCATGCTAACATAACTGTCCTATACCTTGCCGGAGTACAACACATCCTCAAATAAATTGATCCACTAAGCTATGATTAAAAGCAATAAAGAATCATCTAAAAAGTATGACTTTTCGCCCATGCTGGCATACATGGTTTATGTGGCCTTTGAGTTGTCTAAAGTGATCCCCATATCAGTGCTCAATACTATTCCCTATAATATAACTCATGCTCATATGTTTAAAAATATTTCCTCATCCTCAAAATATGAGATTATTACTCAAAAGTTTATTTTAAAAGAGATAGTGCTCAAAACTCCTCATGAACTCATTTGGAAATCAAAGTTTCCTCTCATTTTAAATGTAAAAACATTCACTCTTGAGAATACTTAGTGTCACGACCAGGGAGCACCCCCTAGACGTAAGCGACATCATCGTCCTCGGAGAGGACTTAGACAAGCCTCTTAGCATTCGTCATAAAATATCAAAGGTTAAAAATGTAGAAAAATTAAAACTTTTTACACATTAAGGTTTTACATAGACCTCTCAAATACTACATATGGAGTTTACTTGGACTCCTCACATATGAAGCTTACTTAGGCTTCTCATTTAGACAATATAACCAACATATAAGGATTTAGTCTAATAATACCGTCTCACATTAAACAATCTAAAACGAAGTAGAACATTCGAGCATAGCCCTTATACAAATTCATAATTGCCACATAGGGATTACAACAATATCTTCAACAATAAGAATGAAATGAATGTATTTAGACTATAGCAATACTACTAAAGTAAAGTACGTGGCACCTTTCTTGAACTAGAGGACCTACCAAAACATGGGGAAAAGACCAAGTCTTCTTGCAAGTGACCTTGATACCTTAACGGCCCGAACCTACATTGTTTGGGAAAAAGGGAAAGAATATGGGCTAGTACAACCACATGTACTAAGTATGGAATCATATGCACATAAAACATTAAAATCATGCTTAAAGGAACATTTGTTCAAAACCACGCTAAGTCACTTTGAAAAGCCTTTATGCACAATCAAGAACACATACAAGCCAATAGACATAACATTAGTTAAGACAATTCCATATTCAACACAAGACCAACATCACCACAAAGTCAAGTCAACATGGATAATATCAAAAAAAGTCATACCAACATAAATAGCATCAATTAAGATCACATAGGCATGAATAACTCCAGCATAGCATTACAATAACAATTCATGTACAAGAGTCATAATCATCTCAACGTATAAGACCCTTACTCACAACCCCTTCACATGCCTACAAGTGCAATGATTATGTGTGAAGTCCCAGAACCTCACATAATCAAGTAAACCAAGTAAAGGACCATAAGCAATTTCAACCTTTCGTATATCTTCACATAATACATGTTCTTCATCATATATATCAATTTAGACGAATAGCATATACATTAATGAAAACAACATCATATAAGATCATTAACATGTAAAGTCATCATATACATTTCATACATGTCATAAGTACATAAGTACAACCTCCTAGGATTTCCCTCAAGGTCAACTAGTTCAATATATAGGTAGAGTCCCATACCCCTACCTACACTAAGTATAACCCCTTAAGTCACCCTATAGAGTTCACTTTATTACTTTTATTTTACTTTGAGAAACAATTGTCTTAACAGTCATAGACCATGTGAGATAAACATGGAATCCGGTGTCATGAAATATTACACTGAAAGAGGGTTGTCTACTTGCCAAGTTACGACCAAAACATGAGCATATCATTCTAGATGGATCCACTAGTTAGTATTCCTATGGGGGCAACATAGTTCAAGAAATAGGAGACATGCTAGAGACCCTCTTTATGAAAAAATGCATTGTAATCTCCATCTCATGAGAACCATTGCGAACATACCTTCCAACATTGGGAAGGGCACCTCTCATAACTAGTTCACTGGGTGCTAAGCTAAAGTCCCTTTGTGAAATGTCTTTAAGTCATTCTTAATTATCATAACTTAATATAGGCCATAGAAGACTAACCCCTTGTATATTCATAGTCATTAGATCATTAGGTATTGCATGAGAATGTACTTTCGTTACAATCGTGAGATTAACACATCATAATCATCATATCATAGTAAGACACATACGTGATTCACAATCAAACTTATATCATCATACCTTAATCATAATCTCACAATTCATATAGTCAAGACATTTCATCACATTCATTATTCCATCACCTACCTAATCTAATCACATGTAATACTTCAATTGAATATCATCAACAAGTATAAACCCTCATCAATGAAGTAGAGAACTCAAAATCATAAAGTCTTTCCAATTGACCTTCATAAGCCTCCTTCAAGATCTTACCATCAATCCAACCATATTCATCCATAAATATACTTAATAACATCATATAATAGTAATACATACAAGAACTAAGTCAATTGTATCATCACTAACTAATTCAACATCAATTCATAACTTATAGTTAGGGGAAAAGGGTTGAATCAAGACTTCTTCCATAGAACTAGGTCAAAGACTAAGAACTACTATAATTAGCCAATAATCAATCATAATCTATCAATAATAATCAAAGGAACTAACAACAATTCAATTTGAAAGACCTATTTCGGAATAAGAAGGAAAACCATGTTTTTATCAATTTTTAGAAATCAACTTTGAAGAACCTCTTGGCGAAAGGCTTCCCAAGAGTGAAGAGCTTACATAGCTCAACAATCCTTGAAGATTGATGGTTAAAACGTATGCCTTTGGAGACCTAGTGAAGCTTGGACCTTGGTCTTCAATGATGGGTCTTTGGTAGAGAGAAAGTAGAGAAAAGTTGGAGAGAATTTGAGTTTGGGAATTGAGGAGTGTTACATTATCCCCCCCACCCCCAGGAACATTCGTCCCCGAATGACACAAAAATCTTTTTATAGCAAAAGGATATACTCAATGCCAGCAGCCCAACCAACAACATATATAATCAACATGAGTTACAATTCAAAGGGATAATAAACAACTTCATTGAACACATATGCATGGCATTACACATAGAAACTCAAATCACAAATCACAACACATAAGAACTCATCTTTTCACAACAAATCATGAGGAACTACCTTCTCAATAACAACATGAGCTCAACACAACATCAAGAGTCACTTATTCCAAACCTATTTCAAAATATATCAACATGCTCAATACTATTTTATGGAGGCTACAATACCCAAATACACAGATAAGTGCAATTTAAGCAAAAGAACATTTTTCACATGAAAACTCATTTTAGCATAAACCTTTACCATAGATATGCATATCTTTGCAAAACAAGTCAAATTCAAATTTATTCATTATTTTCATTATTAATAGGAAAAACTAACCTTAATTAGGAAAAGATGAGGATAACGGGACTTCATATTGGCCTCGGCCTCCCATGTTGCTCCGTCAACTAGGTGTTTTCTCCATAGAACTTTTACGGAGGCCACCTTTTTGTTCCTCAACTTCTTGACTTGGTGATCTAGAATTTCCACCAGAACCTCTTCATACTAAAGGCTCTCATCCACACCCAACCCTTCAATAGAAAGAATGGACACGGGATCGCCAATACACTTCTTAAGCATGGAGACATAAAATACCAGATGAACCGAAGCTAGTTCACTAGGTAATTCAACTCGTATGCAACCTTTCTGACCCGTTGCAAGACCTCATACGGACCCACATACTAGGGACTTAGCTTCCCCTTTTTGTTGAATCTCATCACCCCTTTCATAGGTGAAATCTTCAAATACACCTTATCACCTACTTCAAATTCAAGGTCTCTTATTCTATTGTCGTCATAGGACTTTTGCCAACTGTAGGCTATTTTCAACCTATCCCTTATAACCCGAACTTTCTCCAATGCATCATAGACTATTTCGGGACCAAGGAGTGAGGACTCACAAACCTCAAACCACCCAACCGGAGACCTACATCTCCTACAATAGAGTGCTTCAAATGGAGCCATGTTAATACTCGAATGGTAGCTATTATTATAGGAGAACTCAATCAATGCCAAGTGATTGTCCCAATTCCCTTAAAGTCTATCACACAATCTCTTAACATATCCTCTATGTTTGAATAGTATGCTCTGCTTGACCATCCGTTTGGGGATGAAAAGTGGTGCTAAGCTTTACTTGTGTACCCAACCCTTTTTGAAAAGGCCACCAAAAAAGAGAAGTGAATTGTGCACCTCTTACCGATATGATGGACAAACGGATACCATGAAGACTCACAATCTCATCTATGTAGATCCTTGCATAATCCTCCACCGAATAAGTAGACTTGACGGGGATAAAGTGAGCGGATTTTGTCAATCTATCCACAATGACCCAAATTGAGTCATTTTACCTCCGGGTTCGAGGTAAACCAACAACAAAGTCCATGTTAATTTCTTCCTACTTCCAAGTAGGAACACCCATTTCTTCAATTAGACCACTAGGCTTTTGATCCTCGGCTTTAAGTTGTTGGAAATTTGGACACTTGGATACAAACTCCGCTATGTCCCTTTTTAAAGCATCCCACCAATATACCTCTCTAAGATCACGATACATTTTAGTGGCACCCGGATGAATAGAATATCGGGAACCATGAGCTTATTTTAAAACCTTTCCCCTTAAACCATCAACATCCGCACCCAATCTACCTTCGTACCTTATCACCCCCCTTGGGAGAATGACTCATTTAACTTGCTAAGTACCATCTTCTTCAACTCTATCAATAGTGGATTCAGATGTTGCTTAGACTTCACCTCAACCACTAAGGACGACTTGGATTTGTTATGAATCATAAAACCACCATTTGGGAAATCTTTCAACCGATCACCCAATCTAGACAACCTATGAACATCTTTTACTAGGTCTTTCCTACATTCTTCCACATGAGATACACTACCTATGTTCATACGACTTAAAGCATCCGCCACCATATTAGATTGTCGGGGTGGTAGAAAATGCTAATGTCGTAATATTTCAACAATTCCAACCATCTTCTTTGTCGGAGATTCAACTCCTTTTGATTAAACACATATTGAAGACTCTTGTGGTAGGTATACACATCCACATGAACACCATACAAGTAATGCCTCCATATTTTCAAAGAAAAACTACTGCCGCTAATCCAGATCATGAGTTGGATAATTCTTCTAATGCACCTTGAGTTGTCTAGAGGAATAGGCTACTACCTTCCCATGTTGCATAAGGACACAACCTAAACTCATTCGGGAAGCGTCGCAATATACCAGAAAACCCTTGATACCCTCCGGTAAAGTCAACACCGGAGCGGAGGTAAGCCTATATTTCAACACTTGGAAGCTTCTTTCACAAGCCTATAACCACCCAAACTTAACACTCTTTTGGGTCAAGGTATTCAAAGGAGAAGCAATGGACGCAAACCCTTCCACAAACCTCTTATAGAACCCATATAAACCTAAGAAACTTCTAATGTTAGTGGAGTCAATGGTCTAGGCCAATGTTTAACCTCCTCGGTATTCTTTGGATCGACCTCTATACCCTTATTTGAGATAATATGACCAAAAAACGCCACCGATCTGAACCAAAACTCACACTTACTATACTTGGCAAATAGTTGGTATTCCTTAAAGACTTGTAATACCACCCTCAAATGGTCTATATGTTAATCCTCATTTTTGGAATATACCATGATATCGTCAATAAAGACAATAACAAAGGAATCTAGGTAATTCCGGAACACCCTATTCATTAGGTCCATAAAAGCACCCGGGGCATTCATGTGACCAAACAACATCACTAGGAACTCATAGTGACCATACGTAGTTTGGAAAGCCGTTTTAGGTACATCCTCACCTCTCAACCTTAGTTGGTTATACCCCGACCTCAAGTCAATCTTAGAAAAGTATCATGCCCCTTGGAGTTGATCAAACAAGTCATAAATCCGAGGGAGAGGATACTTGTTCTTAATGGTGACCTTATTGAGTTGACGATAATTATTACACATCCTAAGGGACCCATCCTATTTCTTAACAAACAACACCGGAGCTCCCCATGGTGAAATACTTGGTTGAATAAAACTGTTTTCTAATAAGTCTTTGAGTTGAAACTTTAACTCTTTCAACTCCGCCAGAGCCATCTGTTAAGGAGTGATCGAAATGGGGTTCATATCCGGTAGTAAGTCAATACCAAAGTCTATTTCCCGCCTAGGAGGAATTCCGGGCAAGTCATTGGGAAAGACTTTTGGAAAGTCCTTCACTACGGGGATCGACTCTATAGGAGAGATGTCGGACTCAAGATCTTTGACTCTTTCAATATGGTAAAGACACCCTTTAGAGATCATTTTACAAGATTTTAAACAAGAAATGATACGACCTCTAGGAATTGATTTACCCCCCTTCCACTCTAAGATGGGTTCATTGGGGAAGTTGAACTTAACCACTCTTGTTCGACAATCTATATAAGAAAAACAAGCATGCATGCTATCCATTCCCCAAATGACATCAAAATCAACCATATCAAGTTCTACCAAAATCAACCCATGTACTCTATTGGGCAAAGATAGAGGACAACTCCTAAAGACTCTTCTAGCCACAAACAGAGTCACCCACCGGGGTTGTAACCGAAAATGGTCCAATCTGAATATCGGGTAGAACATCAAACTTTTAGCTACTAGAGGAGTTACAAATGATAAAGTAGCATCGGTGTCAAGTAAAGCATAAAGATCAATAGAGAAGACTTGTAACATAGCGGTGAACATATTTGGAGATTTATATTGCTCACTCATAGAGCAGAGGAAATAGAAGCGGTTCCTCTTTGGAGCATCGGAACTAGGACCGCTTGCTTGATCTTGACCACTCCCCTTCTCTTGAATCCTCACATTAGGACAATCCCTAACATTATGGCCACTCTTGCCACACCAAAAACAATTGTCTGTCTTAACTAGACCCTCACCCCAATGCTTCTTACCAAACTTTGCACAAGTAGGTTTCTTGCTAGGTTAACTCCCGCTTTTCCCTTGTAGGACTTAGGGTTAGAAGCCCTATCTTTGTTAGCCTTGGGGAAATTGGAAGGAAATTGGTTGGAATCCCTCTTCTTGAACCTAGGTTTATCTTGAATTTCAAGCCTACTCTTGGAAGTACCTTCCTCATAAGACTTTTCTTCCTCTTGAGTATAGTCTCCTCAACTTGTGAGCATGCACCATCAACCTAGAAATATCCATGTTGTCATGAAGCATCGCTGAACAACACTCCTTAACTACATCATTGGACACTCCCATCACAAAGCGACTCATCTCATCTCTTGGGTTAGATACCAAGGAAGGAGTATACTTGGACAATTTAGTGAACTTCAAGGGGTACTATTGCACACTCATACCTCCTTGACGAAGGTTGATGAATTCTTCCACTTTGGCCTCCCTTTTCTCCCTTGTAAAGTTTCTATCAAGGAAAGCCCTTCTAAAAACCTCCCAAGTTATAGGACCCGCTCTCAAAGCCCTATATTCTCTCCATTGGGTTTACCAAGTTTGAGCCACATCCTTGAGTTGATAGGAAGCTAGTTGGGCCTTTTAATTCGGAGTCAACCCCATAGTATAGAGGACCTTGTAGACCTCATCAAGAAAGTCTTGGGGATCTTCATTCACCTTAGACCCAAAGAACATTGGAGGGTTCATCCTTGTGAAGTACTTCTAGCGAGAAGTCATGATACTAGCGTTTTGTTGAACATAGGGTCCAACTTCCCAATTTTCTTGAGCCGTCATGGCTTGAGGTTAAGTAGATACCGCTTGTGCTTGGGTACTCATAGCTTGAGACAAAGTCAAAAATCCCGACCTTATCTCAACATCTGTCATAGGTGGTGGAATTACCGGAGTTTGGTCTTGTAGAGGAACTTGATTGCCTTATAGAGGAGCTTGGTTGCCTTGGAGGAACTCCCGCATTTGCCAAATCTTTATTTACGCTCCTTGTAGTCGTCCTTCTCGTATTCATCTCCTATATCCACAAGAAAAGAATTATTAGTAAAAGGGACGCATAGAGTTACATATCTTGAGGCACGACTTTCAGGATTACCAATAAGTGAGTATTGCTAAGTTTCACATAGTCTGTCATTCATAAGTATGGCGCTCTTCACACCTATGAACAAGACTCTACGTAAACGTGGTTTAGTCCTACATCAATCCTTAGATTTCTTTAACCTCATGCTCTGATACCAAGTTTGTCACAACCGGGGAGCACCCCCTAGACCTAACCGGAGTTGTGGTCCGCAGAGAGGACTTAGACAAGCCTCTTAGCATTCGTCATAACATATTATAGGTTTAAAATGTGATAAAATTAAAACTTTATACATATTGAGGTTTACATAGACCTCTCACATACTACATATGGAGTTTACTTAGACTCCTCACAGATGAAGCTTACTTAGGCTTCTCGTTTATACTACATAACCAACATATTAGGATTTAGTCTAATACTATTGTCTCACATTAAACCATCTAAAATAAAGTAGAACATTTGGGCATAGCCCGTATACAAATTCATAATTGCCACAAAAGGCTTACAACGATATCTTCAACTATAGGAATTAAATGAATGTCTTTAGACTATAGCAATACTACTAAGGTAGAGTACGTGGCACCATCCTCGAACTAGAGGACCTACCAAAACTTGGGGAAAAGTCCAAATCTTCTTGCAAGTGACCTTGATACCTCAACGGCCCGAACCTACATTGTTTGGGTAAAATGGAAAGAATATGGGTTAGCACAACCACATGTACTAAGTATGGAAACATATGCACATAAAGCATTGAAATCATGCTTAAAGGAACATTTTGTTCAAAACCATGCTAAGTCACTTTGAAAAGCTTTTATTTTAGAATCAAGAACACATACAAGCCAATAGACATAATATTAGTTAAGAGAACTCCATATTCAACACAAGACCAACATCACCACAAAGTCAAGTCAACATGGATAATATCAACATAAGTCATACCAATATGAATAGCATCAATTAAGATCATATAGGCATGAATAACTCCAACATAGCATTATAATAACAGTTCATGTACAAGAGTGCATAATGATCTCAACATATAAGACCCTTACTCACAACCCCTTCCCAAGCCTATAAGTGCAATGCTTATGTGAAGTCCCATAAACTCACATAATCAAGTAAACCTAGTAAAGGATCATAAGCAATGTCAACCTTTCATATATCTTCACATAATACATGTTCTTCATCATATATATCCATTAAGACCAATAACATGTACATTAATGAAACCAACTTCATATAAGATCATTAACATGTAAAGTCATCATATACATTTCATACATGTCATAAGTACATAAGTACAATCTCGTAGGACTTCCCTCAAGGTCAACTAGTGCAATATATAGGTAGAGTCCCATACCCCTACCTACACTAAGTATAACCCCTTAAGTCACCCTAGTTAGAGTTCACTTTATTACTTTTATTTTACTTTCGGAAATAATTGCCTTAACCGTCATAGACCATGTGAACTAAACATGGAATCCGGTGTCATGAAACATTACACTGAAAGAGGGTTGTCTACTTGCAAAGTTACGACCAAAACATTAGCATAGCATTCTAGCTGGATCCACTAGTTAGTATTCCTATGGGGACAACATAGTTCAGGAACTAGGAGACATGCTAGAGACCCTCTTTATGCAAAAATGCATTGTAATCTCCATCTCATGAGAACCATTGCGAACATACCTTCCCACATTGGTAAGGGCACCTCTCATAAGTAGTTCACTGGGTGCTAAGCTAAAGCCCATTTGTGAAATGTCTTTAAATCATTCTTAATCATCATAACTTAATATAGGCCATAGAAGACTAACCGCTTGTATATTCATAGTCATTAGATCATTAGGTATTGTATGAGAATGTCATTTCATTACAACCGTGATATTAACACATCATAATCATCATATCATAGTAAGGCACATAAGTGATTCACAATCAAACTTATATCATCATACCTTAATCATAATCTCACAATTCATATAGTCAAGACATTTCATCACATTCATTATTCCATCAGCTACCTATTCTAATCACATGTAATACTTCAATTGAATATCATCATCAAGTATAAACCTTCATCAATGAAGTAGAGAACTCAAAATCATAAAGTCTTTCCAATTGACCTTCATAAGCCTCCTTCAAGATCTTAAAATCAATCCAACCATATCCATCCATCAATATACTTAATAACATCATAAAATAGTAATCCATACAATAACTATATCAATTGTATCATCACTAGCTAATTCAACATCAATTCATAACCTAGGGTTAGGGGAAAAGGGTTGAATGAAGACTTCTTCCATAGAACAAGGTCAAAGACTAAGAGCTACCATAATTAGCCAATAATCAATCATATTCTATCAATAATAATCAAAGGAAACTAACAACAATTCAATTTGAAAGATCAATTTCGGAATTAGAAGGAAACAAATGTTTTTATAAACTTTTAGAAATCAACTTTGAAGAACCTCTCGGAGAAAGGATTACCAAGAGTGAAGAACTTCCATACCTCAACAATCCTTCAAGATTGATACTGAAAACGTGTGCTTTTGGAGCCCTAGTGAATCTTGGACCTTGGTATTCAATGGTGGGTCTTTTGGAAAGAGAAAGTAGAGAGAAATTGGAGAGCATCTGAGTTTGGGAATTGAGGAGTGTTACACTTAGGTCCGTTATATTCATTTATAAAAAATGAATGCAACTCTCCTCACCCTTATACTCAAATCTTAAAACAAATTTTAAAAGTTTGCAAAAGACTTCTCAAAATGACTTAAAAGGATTCCCTCGAACTTTACTCTTACGTCTATATTTACTTTGAAATGTGAATCAAGAATTATGAATTTGATATGTAGGGTTTCTCATTGATTAGATGTAGTTTCGATAGATATAATCACGAAAATAGCAAAGATACATTTTAAAAGAACTTTTACTGAATGAACGACGGAAAATGAACAGTGGCAGGCGACCATGTTGCAGGGCGCTAGCCCCACATCGACTGCAACACATTTATGAAACATTGCAGCATGATGTACCAACCCTACTAGCCATCCTTGGCACGTCGCCCCCCCCCCCTCCCCAGAATTTTCTGATGATTTTTTCTTCTTGATTTTTGGCCCTAATTCACCTTGAATAAATTAATTTCCTCCAAACCCTCTTATATTTTTATACCCAACATAAGTAAACGAAAAACCTACTCAAATCTGCTCAATAACAACCCTAAAACTAATAGCCTTACCTCAAGAACTCATCAAACTCCAATTTTAAAGATTTAACAATGAAACCTTAAGAGAACTCATCAAGAAACTCAATACATGAAATGCTATGAACGAATTCGAACGGGAAACTCATGAATGGCGTGAGAGTTAAAGGACCCATCACTATGAAAGCTCATACCTCATAAGGGTCAAATCCATGGCGAAATTCCTCGAAAATTGCAAGAACGCTAGAACTTATCCTTTTTGTCCTCTTGAACTTCTCTCTAAAACCCGAAGCGTGTTTAGGATTGTGAAAACAGATCTCACTCAGTTTAGGCCCTTATTTGGGTAAATAAAACATTTAAAGCTAATAGGTAAGGAAAATACAAAAATACCCCTCCTTAATTCGGATGAATTTTCTTAATCGGACAGACTAAACTCAAAATGGCACATCTCCTTCATCAGAACTTGAAATTTAGCAAACTTACCGGCGTTGGAAAGAGGACTCGATGAAATTTTGTTTATATTACATGGACCACCTAAATCATCTTGCGCTGAAAGTTATGGTCGTTTAAGTTGACCCAAAACTCACAATTGAAGTCTAACTTGCTCAAATCTCAATTTAGCTATTTCCAATTTAACTCTTTCTAAAATCAGACCTTTTTAAGACTGAGGTATTAAACCTTTTGGCTTATTGTGATCTCATTCGAGGAAGAATGTTCCCAAGGGGGAGATCTCGTACTTGGAAGGTCCACTAGAGATTCGTACAAGTAAAACTTTAGTTCGTAGTTTTGAGGCAACTTCAAATGATCATTACTTTCTACACATAAGGAGTTAACTGGCCCATTACATATAAAATCGAAGGTCTTTGAGTCCACAACTGTAGAGTTTGCTAAATTCTAAGCTTCGATGAATTTATGCCCATTTTAGTGCAACATCTCTAGTTAAGAAATTTCATGTGTTTTAATTAAAGGGTCACTTGGTCTTTTGATTACCGACACAAGGACTAAACGTAGTGGTTGAAACTGATTGAGATCAGTTTCATTCATTCCTGAATGCATAGTGTTGAAAGAAGGGTTGCAAGAGGAGAAAAAGAAGAAGGTTTCAAGCGTTCATTCAAGGTTTGGGGTTTTGGTGTCACGACCCTGACCGTCGTGATTGACACCCACACTAACCCTCTGGTGGGAGAACCATTAATACAACCCAAAGAAACAAATTTTATGAAAACTAAGACATTTAAAGATCCGGAATCAGGTTTAAATGACAACAACAATACGAAGTTCCCATAAACTCAAAAGGTTTGAATAAATAACTAACCAAACTAATGAAGAAGAACAACCCCTAGAACCTGAAAGTCATTGTACAAAAACTCTACTAACCACAAGTCTAAGAGCAAGTGGTACAACCCTGATTCTAAATAACACCTCAAACAAATAGTCTGATTCTAAAAACTTATTCACTACCCTGACCATCGTGATTGGAACCAACACTAATCCTCCCATGGGGAAACCATTACTACATCTCAACTAACAATTTAAAACTACGAAAGCATGTTTAAATTACTAAAAACAAAGTTCCCATAAACTTCCAAACGATCTAAAATCAAAACTAAACAATGAGGAAGAAAAAAACCTAGAACCTGAAAGTCCATGTACCAAAACTCTAACAAGATTCATAAGTCTAAACAAGAAGAGTTACAACCCCAAACTAAATCACTAATAACTAACCAGAAGTCCAAGTCCGAATGATATGGACTGAGTAAAAAAGAGATGTCAAGGCAGTTCAGAAGATATCTCACCCTTGAATTCAAACGATCATTGATAATCCAAGCGAGGTCTGTCAATAGCCCCTAGAAGATGCCCTGTACTCAACTAAAATAAGAGCAAGTGTAGTATCAGTACAAAACCACCATGTAGTGGTAGGATCACAGGGCTATCCGATTATGTGCAACATACATAAGTAAATACCACAATATAAGCATATGCATATATTGAACATATACAACATTATCAACATTTACGGACAAGTTACGTGTTCCACATTTCTCAAGATACAAAATTATGTCAAGTAGTTGTCCTCTCATGGAACCCCAACCCAAATAGTTAGCATACCATAACGTGGTACCCGTTACAATAGATACCAACTTACAAATCATTCATCCCCGAGTGATAAGCTTAGGAAAAATAGCCTAAGAAAATAATGGAGTAGTACCTCATCATCAACGAATAATTAGGGATACTTGTCTCGCATGTCTCTCTCGGTTTCTCAAGTAGCTTCCTTAACTGGACGATACTTCCATTTAACTTTCACAGATTTAATCTCTCCGGTCCTCAGCTTACGCACATCACGATCAAGAGTCGCAATCGGTTCCTCCTCATATTGGAGGTCTTTGTCTAACACAATTGAGTACCACTTAATGATGTAATCTTCGTCTCCATAATATCTCTTCAACATGGACACATGAAATACTGGATGAACTCCCGATAGAGGTAAGGCCAATATTGAAGCCATGGGCCCACACAATTAAGAACCTCAAAGGGACCAATGTATCGCGAACATAGCTTACCTTTCTTGCCAAATCTCATCACTCCTTTCATCGACGATACCTCAAGAAGAACATTCTTACCTGTTTCAAACGCTATGTCTCTTACCTTCTAATTTGCGTACTTCTTTTTTTTACGACGGGCTGCTAGAAGCTTAGCTTGTATACTCCTCACCTTATCTTGAGTATCCTTTACTAAATCAACCCCCAAAGGTTTCACATCTCTGGCCTCAAACCATCCTATAGGTGATTTATATCCCCTTCCATGTAATTCCTCAAATAGTGCCATATCTATGCTGGAGTTATAACTATTATTGTAAGAGAACTCAACCCTCAACATGTATCCTAGCATTTCAATAGACCTCTATAACTGACCGTCTGTCTGTGGATGTAAGGTTGTACAAATAGTAAGTTGTGTTCCCAATTCATCATGTAACTTCCTCCAAAAGTTGGATGTGAATTGGGTACCACGATCTAAGATGATAGAGAGGGGCACCCCATGCAACTTCACTATCTCTTTCACATACACCTTAGCCAATTGTTCAACATTATAATCTAGTCTTACTGGAATAAAGTGGGAGGACTTAGTAAATCTATCAACCACTAGTCAAATAGAATCAAACTTCCAAAAAGTCTTGGGAAGACCAACCACGAAATCTATGGCTATCCTCTTCCTCTCCCACTTCCATTTTGGAATTGGCCTTCTTTGAAGCAAACCTTCAAGCCTTTGATGTTCCTACTTCACATGTTGGAAATTTTGACAGTTTCTTCTTCATGCCCGACCACCTATTCATTCGCTTCAAATCTCGGTACATCTTTGTCACAGCCTGATGAATAGAATATTGCGATACATGGTATTCTGTCCACAATTTCTGAAACAAGTCATCAACTCAAGGAACACAAATTCTTCCTTTGAAACTAAGCACACCAAGGTTTGAATTTCCTTAGCCAAAGTTCACTTAGTTATACTACGCAAGAAAAAATACCCATACTTACCGCCTTTCGACATTAGCTTTACTCGGATGGTATTGAATGGTGACATCATAATCCTTGAGTAATTCCATCCACTTTCGCTGCCTCAAATTCTGATCCTTTTGAGTAAATACATGCTACAAATTGTGATAATCAGTAAATACCTCATACTTAACACCATAAAGGTAATGCCGCCATATCTTAAGAGAAAATACTACCGCTGCCAATTCCAAATTAAGTGTTGGATAATTCCTCTCATGCACCTTCAATTGATGCAATGCATACGCTATAACATTCTTATACTGCATCAACACTGCACCCGAACCCAAACGAGAAGTATCACTATAAACAATAAAATGTTTACCTTCCACCGGTAGTGCTAGGATAGGTAATGTGGTCAATAGAATCTTGAGATTTTGAAAGGTATTCTAACAGTTTTCAGTCCATTCAAATGGTATCTCCTTTTTGTTTAAATTTGCCAAATGGGTGGCAATAGAAGCAAAGTTCTTCACAAATCGACAATAGTAGCTACCGAGCCCCACAAAAGTCCTAACTTCAGTAACAAAGCTAGGACGAACACTCTTAACCTCCTAAATATTTTGGGGATCTACCATTATCCTTTATTTTGAAACTACATCCCCCAAAAATGCAACTGAAGTCAAGCAAAATTCACACTTAGATAATGTATACAACCTTTGTTTCCCAAGAACACCCAGAACAATACGAAGATGGTCGGCATGGTCTTCCTCACTTTTCGAATAGAAAAACATATTATCAATAAAGACTATGACGAATCAATCAAGAAATGGATTGAACACCCCATTCATTAAACTGATAGCAGTGGCAGGCGCGTTAGTTAACCCAAAATATATAACTAAAAATTCATACTGTCCAAACCGGGTTCTAAATGCTGTCTTGGGTACATTCTCAGGCCTAATCTTTAATTGATGGTAACAGACCTTAGATTAATCTTATAGAAAGCCGATGCACCTTGGCATTAGTCGAAAAGATCATTTATTCTAGGAAAAGGGTACTTGTTTCGAATAGTGACCCTATTCAATTGTCGGTAATCTATGCACATTTTCATACTGCCATCATTTTTCTTAACAAATAAAACTGGAGCACCCCATGGGGAAGTACTAGGACAAATAAATCCCTTATCAAGAAGCTCTTGGATTTGAGACTTAAGCTCTCTTAATTCTTCTAGTGCCATGTGATATGGAGGGATGGAGATGGGACAAGTACTAGGTTCAAATCAATGCAAAAATCTATATCTCTATCCATAGGAATACCAGAAAAATCAGTAGGAAACACTTCTCTAAATTCGTACACCACATGAAAAGACTAAGTAGGTGGGGACTCAACCTCATCATCCCAAATATGCACCAAATAAGCCAAGCAACCATGTCCTACTAGTTTTCTAGCCCGAATAGAGGATATGATCTTAACTTGCTTAGCTTGTACACCCTTTTCCACTCTAACTTTTCCTTTCTTGGAATTTCTAGAGTTACATACTTAGTGTTACAATTTAACACTATATAATAGGGGGACAACCAAGTCATGCCTTAGATTATATTAAAGTCAGTCATATCCAAAATCACCAAATTTGCCCAAGTCTGGAAGCCCATAAACAAAATAGGACAAGCATAATAGACATGAGTGATTATGACTAACTCTCCAACTGGGGTAGAAACATGATTAGGGGCATCAAGGACATCACAAATCATATCAAAATGTGAGGCAAATCGCACGGATACATAAGAATAAGTGGAACACATATCAAATAACACATTAGTCATCCCGTAAAAGACAAGAATAGTACATGTGATCACTGCGTCTGATGCATCTGCCTCATTCTTACCCGGAATGGCGTAAGACTGAGCCCTATCCTCATGCCAAGCTACTTCCCTGCCTGGTTGCACATTACTCCTGCGTGCGTTACCATTTTTTCTATCTCAATGGCTTCACTGATTTCCTCTTCACTCACCTTGTGGATGTCCTCGACAATTATTACCATTTCCCCTAGGTACCACTACTCTAGTATGTTGCTATACGGAATCCAACACACATGGGTGAGGACAATATCTCCTCATATGCGTAGGTTCTCCAAAGTTGTAGCAAGTACGATCAAAAGATTGTTTGCCGTCCATCGAATGCGCGACTCCTCGCTATCATAAATCAAATTATGAGATAGAGTTCCCGAGTAATTACCTGTAGATACGGGCATAAAGGACTGAATTGGCTTGGCTGGTGGTGTACCTGAACCTCGGGAATAAGAACCTTGAAAGTTACCCATGTTTTTGGCCTTTTAGACAATGCCTTAGACTGACCGCCTTGCCTCACCCCTCCACTTTCTTAACACATTCTGTTACCTCATCAAAGCTCCTCCCCACAGAAGTCATATGAATATATAATACTTGCAACTAAGAATTTCATCCCCTACTAAATAAACGGATCCTCTTCTCCTCATTAGTCACTAATTGAGTAGCATATCTAGAAAATGCATGGAACTTGGCCTTATAAGCAGTCACAATCATACCACCTTGCTCTAAAGCCATGAACTCATCCTTCTTGAAATCCCTTGAAGTCCTAGGCACATAGTTCTCTAGCAATATGCATAAAATTTGGTCCAAGTAATTCGAGGTAAGGTTAAGTATCTACATTCCATATAAGCTCTCCACCATTGCTTAGCATCACGTTGAAGTTGAATCAATCCTATGTTAATGGACGATTCCCAACTTATGTAGCCTATCATAGCAGTCTATAATAAACTCATAGGAATCCTCGTTCTCAGAACCAAGAAGCATAGGATTCTTTAGCTTCAAAAACTTAGTCAATATTTCAAGCTCATTACCAGTCATAACAGAACCCAACAAAGGACGGAAGAAAGCATCATTACCTCTGGTTCCATCCGTCTTGGGCGCAATGCTAGCAACATGGGGATTAGAGGGAGCTTGAGTGTCTCGAACAAAAGGAAGCACTTCAAGACGAACCAACCCTTTCAAGAATGACATGATATGCCGAGCAAACACTTAGTTAATGAGAGGAGTACTGGTAGTCTCAGCCTGCACCTCTTCCTCTTGTCTAACATCCTCAACATTTTCCACATCCACATTCTCCTTTGTCTCTTCATGATGCGTAGAACAATTATTATTCCAAGGATTATTCTCAATAGGAGCTCTATGCCCATCAGGCACTTCTCTTACATGACCTCTACCTCTATATCTTTCTTTACCCTTGCCTCGACTGCAACCTCTCATGGTAGATTACTCAGTTGGAGCATTGACAGGAGCTACATGCTTAATGCCGTTGAATCTAATGTTAACCATATGCATGTAGAAGAGTGAAGAAGGTTGGAATCCAATTTGAATCTCCAGATACAATTGGAATCAAGTCATAGCAAGAAATGATACAAGAGAAAATGGAGAGATTTCATGAAGTCCTATAGCCTCTCGAGGAAAAGTAAAAGCGTCCTCGTATTGTTCCGCAAGACTCTACTCGAATCCTTTTTGTAAATCAAGATCAATGAACCTAGGCTCTGATACTAACTTTGTCACGACCCAGACCATCGTGATTGGCACCCACACTAACCCTCTTGTGGGAGAACCATTACTATAACTCAACTAACAATTTCAAACTATGGAAGCAGGTTTAAATAACTAAATATGAAATTCCCATAAACTTCCAAATGATCTTACAACGAAACTAAACAATGTTGAACAAAATAACCTAGAACCTGAAAGTCAATGTACCTAAAGTCTAACAACATAAGTCTAAACAAGAACGGTTACAACCCCAAACTAAAGCACTAATAACTAACTAAATGTCAAGTCCGAATGATATAGACTGAGCAAATAGAGAACTCAAGGATACCTGAAAAAACTAACTCACCCTTGAATTCGAATGATCACTGATCTTCTAAGCGAGGTCTGTCAATAGCCATCGCAAGATGCCATGTACTTACAAAAATAAGAGCAAGTGCAGTATATGTACACAACCACCGTGTACTTGTAGGAACACGCGGCTATCCCACTAAGTGTAACATACATAAGTCAATACCAAAATGTAATCACATGCATATATTGTACATATACAACATTATCAACAATTAGAAACAAGTTACAGAGTCCATATTTGTCAAGAAACACAATTATGTCAAGTAGTTGGTCCTCTCATGAAACCCAAACCAAAACAGTTAGCATACCAATACGTGGTACGTGATCTAATAGTTATGTCAGAACGTGACAATTGATCCCATATTTATGCCTGAATGTGGCAACTGAACCAAGTTTGTTATGCCAAATTGTGGAAACTAATCCATTCAACACACCATAATCACAATCACAAGTATATTCTTAATATAATAAAATCAAGAAGTGATTCATGACATATAGTTATTCATTCATATTCTTTTACATTTAATGTGATCAACAATATAACATGTTCATACATACATGCATCATAATGAAGCAAGAACCAACATATATCACACAATCATATAATCACAACCATCACCTATTTCAAAATAAGCTTGAAACCCTAAGAATCTTGATCCTTCCCTTTGTGGATTTATTCCGCTTGTTCTTAGTCTACAAAAACTCAATATAATAAAGGAATCAATAGACAATCACTAATTACCCAAATTACTAACAATTCTATGAACCCTAGATCAAACCCATTATCATAAGTGTCCAAACTAGGGATTTTACACCATAGGTTCTAAATCAAAACCCTTCCCATCAATAATTGCCCATCACATTATGTTCTACTGATGGAAAATGGATTTTAGGAGTTAAAATCTTACTTTTAGCCTCAAGAAGGGTGGAAAACTATCGAAAGTTTTTCATCTCCAAGAAATTGGAAGTGGGTGTTCAAGATTCTTCATCTTAGACTTGTGTAAAGAGATTATTATTGACACCCAGTTGATGAAAATGCAATTAGGTATTGATTTCTTGCTTTTAACTATGTTTAGCTAAAACCCCACTTCTTGGGGTATGATTATGGGTTGAATTAGTTGCTGGATATTGGTAACTGATAGTTTATTTGTTGTTTAAAAGTGATTTCCTTCAGTAATTATGGTTGAACTTAATGGTTTTTAGTTGAAATGCAATCTTAACATCGTATTTTGTACTTGCTCGAGAGAGATGTTTCAAAACCAAAATTACTGAATCGATGGTCTCTAGGTATTGGATTGTCATGGGTTCAACTCGAGAGAGTGAATCCTAAACCCTTTTCCACACATCAACTCGAGAGAGTGAAAGGACTAAAGGGAAGGCTATTCTTAATTGTTTCTTATTGGTGTTTGAGACAAACCAATTCGATTAGGGATAAACTGCTTGAGAGAGAGTTTATCCCCACAAAAGTCAAGCTTATACACTGATTCGCAGCAATTTACTATTAATTGAAATTACCTAGTTGTTCACCTTAGCTTATCATCTCATCACATCCCAATAATACCGTATCTATTCATATTTTTATGTTATTTAATGTTCTAGTTGATAGTTGATTACAATCCCCCCTCTTGATATTTGACACTTGTGTTGCCGTATGAATTAAATTGTTTTTGTTCGTAAATGTCTTTAGCTATGATTGACTTGAACATATTTACACTTGGATATTGATTCTCAAAACCACTTCCTGTGGGAACGATCGCAACCCTTGGTTGGGTTATATTACAACTCACGATCGTTGGCACTTGAACAGGAAATAGTGTCCTGATACTTGAAATCAAAATGGAGTCGCTGCCGAGAAATGGTGTTATTTGAGAATTTGTAGTTAAGTTTAATTTTGCCCTTGTTAGTTGTAGTGATATTTACTTAATTTTTGTTTTCTTTTGCTTGTTTGTATATTAATTCAGGAAGTATGAGTGTGAACGGCATCAATGGCAACCAAGTAGGCCATCAAGATGACATGAGAAACTTCGACGATGTAAATAAGGCTCATGCTAATGACCTCAATCTCATGGGCGGTATCAGTGCCATTCATTTGCCCCTGGTCGAAGGGAATGTAGTGTTTACATCATGAGTATTATATTGCAACTCTTGCAACTAAAGGGGCTTTTAAGTGGTTTAGCTCATAAGGATACCCATACGCATATTAGAAACATCATTGATGTATGTGGACTGTTCTCCTTCAAGAACATCTCCCAAGAATTGATCCAATTGAGGTTGTTATGGTTCTCTATGATGGGAGAGGCTTGCAAGTGGCTGGTTTGATTGCCACGTGAATCAACCACTTCGTAGAAGGAGTTGGTTACTGCATTTAATGTGTAATTCTTCTCTCTTTCCATTATGATGATTCTTCGGGAAAATATCCAAAGCTTTAAGCATTTGGAGGGAGAGCCAATTCATGAGACTTGGATGCGGTCAAGAAGTTGGTGCTACAATGCCAAACTCATGGCTTGCTTGACAACGTATTGTTGCAGTATTTTTACTGGAGCCTTGACTCGATAAACAAGGGTGTTGGTGAAGTACATTCTCTGGGAGGTTTAATACAGAAACCTTATGTTAGATAGGCTCAACTCTTGGATGGCATGACCACAACCAATCGGGCTTGGTATACCAAAGAAGACCAGGTCTCACCTCTCACATTTAAATTAACCAAAGAACAGATGAAAATTGACTACGAGAGGGACAAAAATATGGCCAAGATCATGACATAACTTGATATTTTATTGAAAAATGTTATGAGAGTTGGTGCTTGAAGTGTCAATAATGTGGGTGTTGGGTGTGCTAATCCTGAAGAGGAGAAGTTTGAAGCTTTGTACAATGAAGAGGTGAATTTCCTATCCAACCAAGGTGGTGCTTATCGTTCAAACTACCCGAGATAGGGTTGTAACTAAGTTTTGAATAAGGTTGAAGGTTGGAAAGATCGTGACCGAGAATGGAGAGACAGAAATCTAAATTGGAAAGGACATAGAGAAGGATATGTATGTGCCTCCTTATAACCACCAAAAGCTAAAGGATTCAGAAGGTGGGCGGTCTAAGGATATGCTCTCGCATATACTCAACAAAGTTTAGGGGTCAGACAAGATTTTGAAAGAAATGAAAAAGATGTGTTGACCCTTAGCCAGACCATCACCTCCCATTCCGTCTCAATCAAGAAGTTGACGGACCAGATTTTGTCGCATTTGAATCCGCAACAACAAGGGGGCTCGCCTAGTGACACTATGGCAAACCCCAAGAATGATATATGATGGTGGACTTGCATCGTGCCACGACGTTAACTAAGGCGCTGCTTTAAAGGCAACCCAAGACCCCTTATTTCTTTATGTTTGTTTTTAAAATAATTGTGTGTTGATTGTGCAAATCAAATTGTGGAAAGTGTTTGAAAAGTGAAGTTTAGTGAGAAAATTTCCCACTCGGTGCATCGCCTATGAGGTCGGTGACCCTGAACCATACAACCGTTAGAATAAAAACAAAGTAATATTGGAGTATATAGAAATCGGCAAGCTCAACAAATTGTTATTGAAGCACCGACCATGTCAGTAATTCCAATGTAGACAATCGTTTGGGTCCCTACAATAACTGGACGTCTTGTAAAACTCGGCAAGGTAAGTATCCACTCGGCGATTCGCTGAGTGGATTGTCAAGTATGATTAACGTTGCAGACTGGGAGAGAACTAGACAGTTTTTAAATGGACAAAGATTTAAATTTTAAACTCCTTCACTTTCCCTCAATTTTAATCTTTTCAAACTTACACTCACACCCTAGTTTCTATATTTGTGCATTTCTCTAGTATTTTAGTAATTTCTTTGTGCTCAGATTTTAATTCCTTTAACGCATAGCATTTTAATCTATCGTATTTGAAATAAAAGGTATGTTTCTCCGAACCTTGAGTTTATTATTTTAATCCTATACTGATTTGCAAATGACAATATAGTATTGATGTGTGTCGAGCCTCTCTGATTTTATATGTTTTGAATGTGCCTATTTTACTTTGAAACTGTTGCTCATATTGTTTTGATTGTTGATATCCCGTCTTTTTGCGCCTTAAAGTGAATTAAATCTTGTGGGGTTGTGCTTGCATGTTGCTTAGTCTTGCCGGGTGAAGTGTGAGTAACCCATTGGTGTGCCAATAAGGTGATTTTCATGATTATAGAGCGGGTGACGTTATTCTTAAGGGAATTAGTCATCAAATGGCCAAATTTGGCAAAACACCAAGAGAAGTCTGAGTATCCTGGGGTGATGGGTATTATGGGCCATGCTTTAATTTAATTTGTGCATGGTTTGATTTTGTTTTTGGGGGTTGTGGGGTTGAATTTAATAAGTTGGGTTGAAAGTAGACATGTTGGGTTGTTTGGTGAGATGGGTCGAGCTCGGGGAACACTTGGCGGTTCGCTGAAGTTCCGCATCTCGCTTTTAAATTCATGCCTTATTTGATATTTGGATTTTATAACTTTTGGAGAGAAGATTGAGGTCGACAAAGGCACTCGGCAACTCGCCAAAAGTCTTCTTGATTTCCCTTTGTCTGCACACACTGAACCTTTTTTGCACTGCAACTTCCAACAGGCTAATTCTTGATCGCTGAAGATGTCGGCGATTCACCGAAAGGGCCTTCCCAATGCCAATTTTCTAGAATTTCATAGCCAATCCTTTTGGGGATCACGGTCTGGCTCGCCAAAGTGATTTGGCAACTTGCTGACTATTTCGGCAAGTCTATCTACAATAGTTTTTTTTTTTTGAGTTTTTTTGAATATTTTTAACTTTTTCTGGATGGTTTGCAGACATGGCTAGAACAAAAGTTGTTGGGAGAAATATGCCACCCCGAATGATGGCCAAAGCGATTACAATAAATAAGGATGCAGCTGCATCTAAAGGCAAAGCTACAAAACTCCCCACATCTGGTGGCGATGGAAAAGGGAAGGAGAAGGCATGTGCATAACCAAAATGGAACTCTGACAATGATGGGATCTACTCCACTCATCTCACTACCTCTGAGAGTGAGGGTGAGCACCATAAGCCTCAGACTGTAGCTTCTGATAATGATGAGCTAATAACAACACAACAGATAAAGTTGTGGTCCAAAGGGAGGAATTATCCGTCTAGCTTTAAGAATCCTCATCCCTCCACTTCCTCTGCACTAGTTTCAGAGCATGTTGTAGTCCTAACATCTCATGTATAGGGTCCCCCTCCCATGTCAATGAACAAATTAAAGAAATAGGGACTGAAGACAATCATTGAGGAGAAGCGCTTGTCCATAAATGGAGTGATTGACGTATACCCTGAGATTATGAGTTGTGTGAAGGCTCATAAATTCTAGATCTTTACTAATCCACGTGGCCCGTACATTCCAAGTTGGGTTAGAGATTTCTATAATTCTCATAATGCCCTTATATTAAAACAAAAGAAACAGTTAGCTGCTTTCAAACCAGGTGACTACGTGGTAGTTAGAGGCAAAAGAGTGAAGTGTGATAGTGATGCAATCAACGTGGTCCTAAAATTCTCAAATAACATTGACGATGATTGTGAACACTTGATTAGAACAAAAAATTTGGAAAACAAAAAGAAGTGCTTGGCCTCAGTGATATCAGGCGGTGCTCCAATTTGGATCCAAAGTGATACCCATATCATCTACTGATATCCACAGGATAAACGAGGAATATTTAATGTATGAGGTAGAAAAGAAGAAGAAGAAGAAGAAGGCAGACCCAATGGATCTTTCCCCGGGTGTGGATACTGCCTCACCACCTGCAGAAACATATTTGCCTACTCCGCCCTCTGGCCCTTCAGGTATTCCTATTGTTGTCCGTTCTAATACTCCAGGTTCTTTTGCTGCTACAGTACCTCCTAGACCTGTTGTTGTTGTTTCCTGGACACCGCTCACTTAGGATTCATTACTCTGGATGGGTCAGCTTGCCCATTCTGCCGATCGTCGAGCTGCAAGACTTGAGGCCTCCATTCCGGGCATAATTCAGATTGCCCTAGATGATGCTGTGACATCAATGAGCACTACCATGAATACCCTTGTGGCCTCGTATAGTAGTGTGTGAGTATGACCAAGCAGCCACCGAGGAGGTGACGACTTTAAAGGACGCTATTACTGCATTAAGGAGCGATGTGGATTAGCTGAAGTCCATCAACATATCCATGATTTTTGGGATGGTGGAGATTTTAGATGTCAATGCCTCCGGCCACCACCATATATGAGACTAGAGTTGAGGATGCAGCTGATCCTGAGAAAGATTAGGAGAAGGGGTTGACGAGGACGTCTCTTACAAAGACCTTACTAAAACTGAGGAAACTATGGTAGATGCAGTTCTGTAGGCTTCATTGATGGATGCATTCTAGTTGATCCTAGTGGATCTCGTACTACTTCTACCCCTGTGATGCTTCTGGGCACGGAAGCCCATGTTTAGATTGATGCACCGGGCACTGATGCCTTGACAGATGGAGCGATTGTGTAGACAGGAGTACTCGTTACCTTCCTCTGTGTTTTACTTTACGTTGACTTTTGGATTATTTTATTTGTATTTGAGGACAAACATTTTTAATTGTGGTGGGGTGAGGCCCACCTTTTGTGTGACTTTTGTGTGAATATTGATGTTTTGTTTATCTATATTTGGGTTTTAGCTTTATTTTGTGTTCTGCGTTGTTTTTTTGTGGATTATTGAGCTTGTGGATCCTTTTTTAATTGTAAATGATTTTGAACCCTTCCTAATAAATTAAATTGCCACCTTTTGTTTCTGTTTAATGTGGTTGTTGTCTTGCAAATTTGAGTATTGGTCTTGATCAATACCGGAGACTTAAATAGTGCTCATAATTGAAAAAAATGAATGTATGGCTACGATGAGGCCAAATGAAGTTGCATAAGAAATATGTAAACTACTTGCAGCTCATTGTGACTAGCTAATTATTAAATTGAGTCTCTTGTGATGAGCATTGCACACTAGTGAAAGTGTGGATTTTTTAATGACATTGGTGTTGATGCCTTATTTTATGAGCTAACCGCAAACCATGTGTGATGACACCTAGAATTAGACCTATTGATTGGATTGAATAAGTTATGCAATATCTTGATATGATCTTAGGCAACCCTTAAGAGTTTGAGCCGATTTGACATATACCTTTTCTGTTGCCTACCTTGTGAGTGTGTGAACCTTGCTTGAACACCCCTTGAGCCTTAGCCTTTTCTTGGAAGAAAATTGATGAAACTATAACCTTTCTTGATCCATTACCCATAATCCTCATGATGTGTGGTTTTTTTGAATAGCCAACTTCGGCCAAAAGCCTAAGTTGGGGTGTGGTGAAAAGAGAAGGCAAATCAAGAAGGGCAAAGAAGTCCCCCTTTCCCAAAATTTTGATAAAAATGGAACCCTCTACAAAAAAAAGTAGAAAAAGAAAAGAAAAAAATAATAAATGGGAATAAACAATGAAAATGCAAAAAGAAAATGGGGTTTCCAATGGTTCATGAAAGATGAATAATGAGGTAACTTGTAAAAACGAATGAAAACGATAAAGAAAAGGGAATAAGGTGTTGTTCGCACCACATTTCATGAGGATAAGAGTCACTAAGCCTAAATGACCATATCATTACACTTATCCCCATTATAAGCATTGAAAAGACCATTTTGATCTTGAGTGAGCTGAAACAAGTGTTGGTCAGAAAATATGGGAAAACCTGTGTGTTAAATCATACATTTTGTTCATCTTTCTGACTGTGAGTGTTGCATTTGATTCCGGAGCTTTAAATTTTGAGCATGTGTATGTATATGGAATCATCTTTTGTGTGAGGGCATTTGAACACTTTTTTTAGCTTGATCTTTGCATGTGAATATAGTATAGTGAGCTTGAGATTCTTTGATAATGGTGAGTCACAACCTAAATTTTTGGGTGAACGATTGATCCTTGTATTAGTAAGTTTAGTCTTTCTATGTGCATTAATGATTGAATCTTGTGTAGCATTGTTTGAGACATCCTTTTTTAACTGATGAACTTGAGTTTTACTGGAGGAGAAGCAAAATTTATGTTTGGGGTGTTGATGAGTCCACGACTTAGACTCGTTTAGGGCTTTAATTAAATAGATATAGTGTCCTCAAATGCATTTTTGTGCCAACAACTAATGTAAATCCTTGATTTAAGGTATTTGGATTGAGGAACAAAACATTTACACAAATGAGGAAAAAGGAACAAGGCAGGTGAAAGAAAAAACAAAAAAAGGTTTGAGGATCACCTAAACCAGTGGGCGAGTCGCCGAATGGCTAAGGATTTCTCTAATGATCTAGAGTGCAAAGACTTGAAGTAAAAAATACAAATGGGTGATTGAAAGGAGAAGTCGGCGAGTCAACGAATGCTTTCCTGATGCAGTGCCTTATTGCCCAAAGTTACAAAACTCAGAGATGCTAAAGGCAAAAAGAAAAAGGTGATTGAATTGACCAAAGGGCAGATCGCAGAGAGGATCGGCAATCCTGACTTATTGCGCCAAATGGCCTTCGCACCACACTTTTTGACGACTATAAATACTTGTTTAAATTTTTAGCCTAGTATCAATTTTCATATTCAATTCTCTGTGGAATCATATTATTTTTGGATTTTTTGAAGTTTGAGAAAAAAAAGAGTTTCTGGAGACATTTTTCTTAGCTTTGAAGATTTGAAGATTTTCAACTCGAAGAAATTGGAAGTGGGTGTTGAAGATTCTTCATCTTAGACTAGTGAAAACACATTATTATTGATACCAGATGGAAACAAAATTTGGTATTGATTTCTTGCTTTTTACTAAGTGAAGCTAATGATAGTTTATTTGTTGTTTAAAAGTGATTTATTTCATTAATTATGGTTGAACTTTATGGGTTGTAATTTCAAATGCAATCTTAACTTCATGTTTTTGACTTGGTCAAGAGAGAGGGTTTTAAAACTAAAATTACTAAATCGATGGTCTATGGCTATTGGTTGTCATGGATTCACCTCGAGAGAGTGAATCCTAAAATCTTTTGCATATATTCAGCTCGAGAGAGTGAATGAACTAAAGCAAAGGTTGTTCTTAATTGCTGCTTATTGGTGTTCGAGTGAACCAATTTGATATAGGATAAACTTCTCGAGAGAGTTTATCCCTACTAAAGTCTAGATTATTCACTGATTTGCAGTAGTTTACTATTAATTATAATTACTAGTTGTTCACCTTAGCCGATAATCCTATCATATCCCAAGAATAATGTCTCTATTCATATCTTCATGTTATTTATTATTCTAGTTGATAGTTGATTACAAGCCCCCCTCTTGATATTTGACACCTTTGTCGTTGTATGATTTAAACCATGTTTTTGTTTGTAAATGTATTTAGTTGTGATTAACTTAAAAATATTTGCACTTGGCTATTGATTCTCAAAACCACTCCCTATGGGAATGATCCCAATCCTTGGTTGGGCTATATTACTACTCACGATCAGTGGCATTTGAACTGAAAGTTATGTCTTGATACGTGAAATCAGTAACCTTGTTCAATTGATGGTAGTCTATACACATTTTAAGGGAACCATCTTTATTTCTCATAAATAAGAACAAAACACCCTAAGATGAAACACTTGGTCGAATGAAACCATTATTTAGAAAATCTCCCAACTGCTCTTTAAGCTTTTTTAACAATTATCTTGCATTGAGTCATTAACGTCCATAATTCGGCATGAACCATAATTTAAGAAGTCTTTTACAAATATTTTAACTTTGTTTTAAGACTTAAGCATTGAGTTGAGTAAATAGTAAATATTGAAGTCATTTTCTTCAAAGACGTATATGAAAACTATGTATTTACAAGGAATACAATTTTCTTTTTCACATTTGAGTAAGATAGGGAAGATCGATTCCAAGAGAGCTTTTAAGCTATGTTTTGAGTAATTATCTCAATAGTTTGTTTTTAAAAATATATGAGCTACGTTTATTTTGAGAGTAGTATTGAGCACCGATATGGGGATGAGAGTTCATATAACACAATTCTCCATAAAACATGTAGTCATCATGGATAGTAAAGGATAATACTTTTTAGATGCATCTTTAAGTTATTTTAGCATAGACTAGTGGATCTACTTCGTTGAGGCATTCTATATGATGGAAAAGTATAGGGAAGTTCTGGAAGCATGGGCAAGACATCGTATCAACACGTAGGTTCATAGTGGTAGTTGTCGGTTAGAGAAACTCCTACAAAGTTATATTGTCTTTTTATATACACGCTGAGTATTATTGTATTTTTCAGTACATTGAGTTACTATCTATAGTTTTACAGCTCTCCATATATATATTGCATCTTTTTCTATTGCATTATACTTGAGTATCATGAGTTGAGTATCTTAAATTAAGTATCTTAAGTTGACATGTACTTTATTGTGTCGAGTACCTTATTTGTTGAGTTTTACTAAGTTTAATATCTTACCCATGAATACTTTTGAGTTGAGTAAGTTTGAGTTGTTTGAGTATTCCTTGGGTTGATTATGTTTGAAAAAAGGTAAATATGTTTCCCTTATATCAAGTTCCATCTTATGTTTATGTTTTAGAATTCCCTTACTTGCTCATACATCCCATGTACTAAGCCATTTTTCTTGCATCATTTTATGATTTAGATTCAGGTATTCAGAATTATCAATAGGAGTTTCGTTGATACCACATAGAGTTTTTGTTAGCAATGGTGAGCCTCCTTGCTTCCAGAGGATTTCATTTACTTTTAAGTTTAGTCATGATGTTGTGGGTCTTGTCTCGACTTCCATATTTGTCATTCAGAGGCTTCATAGACAGTCAATATAGTTGAGAAGTCTATATCATTTATTTTATTAGATGTTTTAAGGACTTAAGTTGCGTATTTTATGGCGAGTTGAATACTTTGTTTTATTGAGAATTTTATTTTGAGTTAAATCTTGTTTTTTAGTTTTTCATGAATTGTATTCTATTTTAAGATTTTCATGCTTGAGATAGTATTCCGCTTGTTGTCATCCAGGATGATGGTTTTCTTGGGGACCATAAATGTTTCTGGAGTGAACACGTCCAGGATGTAAGCTCGTGTCTTGACAAACTTGTTATCAGAGCAGAAAGTTCAAGAGTCGTAGGGTGTCTATGTAGCCGTGCCAGTAGGCTCTTATTTATGGTTGGGAGGGCCCCACTTATATAAATGAGGGACTACATACATATAAGATAAGTTTCCCATCTTTCAAACTCTTACTTGTACAATAGAGCTATGTCATTGAGATTTACTCTAACTCGCGCATTCTCAGATTCATTCGACTACCCGTTATACTAGAGGTAGTTGAACAGAAAAAACAGTTCTTAGTCGATGAGTTGTTCTTAGCAAAATCTTGAGAAAATCATGAGAGTTTAGAGGGGATTGAGAGAAGCCTATGAGTTAGTTAAGTGTCGAGTTTTAGAATAATTCCTTCATATGAATCGTGCATTTGAGATAAAAGCGAGTTGTACTCTTTTCCTTAAGTTTTGTTTCCGCTGAGAACCTTACGAGAAAGTATGTTTAATATTAGGTAGTGCTTTCACCCAAAAAGGGGTAGCATGAGTCACGAGAACATGATCTTCAGTAGTGACAGTGTCCAGAGTTAAAGGAATGTATGTAGAGGTTTAGTTATCTAAGTAAGGGAGATGGTGTTTCAATAAACTATGCTGGTATAGTCTGCACCTAGTAAGTTATGAATGAGGACTTTTCCCTTATGGGTGGACTAAGAAGTGATGAGTTGTGAAGAACGCATGATAAGATATAGAGTAAGAGTTGCAAGTCAAGATGAGTTAGAGTATACCTTAACTAGAAAGGGATTATGATGATGTGTCATTGTGTTAGTGATGACAAAGCGAAAGTGGTTAATAGAAGAGAAGGAGTGTTCATGAGGGTACATATCTAATCTAGGCTTATGATCTTTAAGGGAAAGCACATAATATTCGAAATGTTATAGAACTAATTAGGCATTGATGTATAGTGAATGAGTGAATAGTACTCAAGTTGTGAAGGAAAATGTGATAGTATATTGTAAGTAGGAATACTAAAAAGTGAGGATGGACTATTTGTCATGAATTTTTAGTGGGAAAATGATTATTAATATTGCACTAGTAATTGTAAGATAGTATAGTAAGCGAGAAATCATATTGATATATGGGTTTACTCATAAATATTAAGCTTGAATTTGAGATGAGTGTCATGATCAAAAGAATGGAAACATGAGGGTGATGATGTTAGTCTTGAGATTTGACCTAGAAAACTTGACATAGAGTAGGTGAGAAATTGAGGTGATTAGCTGCAATATATATGAGTGGTTCAAGTTAGAGACCCTAACATTTAGATAAGAGCAGAGAAGTTTGGCTAAGTCACAAGAGTAACAAGAGCATTAAGAGGTGTGTCATGATGGTATGTTAACAGATGAGGTTCCAATTAAGTTTTAATTTTCCATGTGTGCCTAGATAGCGTAATTAGGTTGTCAATGTGGAATAGGTACTTATCTTTCAAGTGTTAGCTTTAGACCTAAGGGGAAATGGAAAGATGAAAAATCAAGATAAGTGTTTGAGAGTAAGATAGTAATGAGTTCCACAAAGTATAGGAGATATTCTTTTGCAGGTCCTTTTGGTAAGGGAGTGATGTTGGAAATAGGAGGTTGATGGTCTTATTTTCGATGATGATGGTGTAATAATTCCATCAAAGGTCATAAAGAGTAGGATGAGGGTATACTATGAAAAATAGCTAAATGAGAGCCCTTAGTTAGATCTAAAGGAGTTAGTTAGTAGGAGTCCATAGAGTTTTTAGAGTACTAAGCTTGAATGTGGTGTTGTTAATATTTGGTGGTTCTTGATATGACCAATATGGTGGTAAAGAGTAATAGTTTGGGATAAGATTCCCTATAGAAAGGTATAAAATTTGAACTTAAGGAATTGGGTTAAGCTTGAATATAGTTAGAGCATACAATTAGAGTAAGACCTTAGTAAGAGTTGCCACATTCTATTACTAGGAATTTTTTTAGCTTAGACTCAAACCATCCTTTGTTGTGATTAAGATTTTACTGATGAATTTGAATTTTACTAAGTGTTAAGGTCACTACATGTAGAACCTTCAGTTTCGAGAAGAATCAAAGAGAAAAGAATTCAAGTCATTCCTAGTTTTTCTATGTTTTGGATCAGTTTAAAACGACCATAAATCCTAGTACATGATGAGTTAGGTGAGATACAAGATGGAAAATTACAGTTCTTCGAGTTTACTTTCCAATGCTTCTGAGTTTGCTAAATTTCGAGCTCTGAGTAAAAAGTTATGACTGATTTTCTAAAGATGCTAAAACCTGGCAGCAGCTCCACGATGGCTCCGCTTTACGGAGCCAATACGGACCTCACTGCCTGGTGAAAAATCATTTCAACTCCAAGATCATTTTATTTGTTTCTTTAAGGGTATATTAGTCCTAACAACCCTTAGGAGGTTATCTAAATTTCTCTAAACGTGTAGAAAATCAGTTTTCTTAAATCAAATCCTCTCATCCACTCCAACAAATTCTATCTCTCAAGGAATTCAAGAAACTCTAAGGCTGGGTTTCATCTTTCAAGATTTTCCTTCAAGTTTCTTCAAGAAGATAGTTCTTTCATGTATGCAAGTCTTCCATAGTGTTGGTTGTTCAACCATACACCAAACATGTTTATTTCACCGTTAAATTCGTTCTATAAAGTTGAAGGTTTGATGATCTTGATATGTGTTCTTGAATTTTCATTCATTGTTGAATTGGACTGAGATTGAGGAGTGCTTGAGATTATTATGTCAATTTATAGAGTGAATTTAAGCTAGATTCTTGTGTACATCTGCTGGGTATCTAAATCTAAAGAGGGATTGAGAAAAAGAATTGAATTTAGGCGAAATTGGGTTAGAAAACGATGAAGAAAAATTCTGGCGAATCTGGCACCTTGCCCTGAGTCGAGGACCTGCCTTCCCCTTCAGCAAAAATTTCTTCGTGTCACGAAGAAGTAATGGACCTCTCTGGCTCAATAGTTGATTCACGATCAAATGTTAAAATGCATCTCCGCATCACAGACTTGCTTTCAGAGAATGATTTCTTGATCGTTTCTCATGTTCAACTATCTAAAAACACTACTAAACACCACGAGATCCTTACAATCAATAATTACAACCTTGAATTTATAAATCAATTTCAAGGTAGAGTTGATATTAAAATTTTGAGAGTTCTTTCAAACCTTTTTGATAAAGTCCCTTTCAGTCTTCTTTTGAGGAGTTTTCTACAACCTCTAATAACTTGTCTCAAGACTCAAGTAACTGAGCATGAGAATGAGGAGAATGTAATCATGAGTTTACTTTATCATACAAGATCCTTCATCTCATAAACTAGAACTCTTCAATTCATATTCACATTCAAGAGAGAGTTAAGAGTCGAGTTCAAGAAAGTTTTTGAGTTCAATTGTGAATCCATTGAGATCAACTATCGATTTCAGCTAAGTTCTGAGAAAGTATGTATGAGAATGAGAAGAGTTGTATTAGCGAGTTCCATATTATTATGTAGACCCTCGAGTTGAGTCGTTCATTCCCATAACTTCTACATGAACTCTATTAGTTGAGTACCTTTAAGAGAAGTAGTATCATTGAAGTTCTTGAGTTCCAATTATTGAGTTCTATCTATGGTTATTGAAAAACTTGCATTTAGTCATTCACGTCCATAATTCGGCATGACCCATATTTTAAGAAGTATTTTACAAACATTTTAACTTTGTTTTAAGATTTAAGCATTGAGTTGAGTAAAAAGTAAAGATTGAAGTCATTTTCTTCAGTGAACTATATGGGGACTATGTATTCCCAAAGAATTTTAAGAAAAGATTCACATTTGAGCAAGAAAGGGAACATCGATTCCCAGAGAGCTTTTAAGCTAAGTTTTGAGTAATTATATCAAACCAAAAAAAAAGAAATTTTCTTTTAAAAACATATGATCTAAGTACATTTTGAGAGTAGTATTGAGAACCGATATGGGGACGCGAGTATAGATAACTCAAGTCTCCATAAACTATGTAATCATCATGGGTAGTAAAGGATTATACTTTTTAGATAATCCTTAACCGTTTTTAGCATAGACTAGTGGATCCACTTAGTTAAGGCGTTCTATATGACGACAAAGTATAGGACAATTCCTGCAGCGTGGGAAAGACGTTGTATCATCACTTAGGCTCATAGTGGTGGTTGTAGGTTAGAGAAACTCCCACAAAGTTAATTGTACTTTTATATACACACTAAGTATTATTGTTTTTTTCAATACATTGAGTTGCTATCTACAGTTTTACAGCTTTCCCTATATATTGTATCGTTTACTATTGCATTATCCTTGAGTATCATTAGTTGAGTATTTCGTGTTGAGTATCTTAAGTTGAGTATCTTGAGTTGATCTGTGCTTCGTTGTGTCCAGTACCTTATTTGTTGAGTTTTGTTGAGTTGAGTATCTTATCCTTGAGTACTTCTCAGTTGAGTAAGTTTGAGTATCCTTGAGTATTCCTTGTGTTGAGTAAGTCTTAAAAGAAGTAAGTATGTTTCCTTTTTATCATGTTCAAGTTTATGTTTATATTTTAGAATTACCCTTACATGCTCGTACATTCCATGTACTCAACCATTTTTCATGCATCTTTTCATGATGCAGATTAAGATATTCGGGATTATCAACAGAAGTTTTGTTGATACCACATGGAGATTCAGGTATTCAGGATTATCAACAGGATTTCTGTTGATACAACATGGAGTTTGATTTACCAATGGTGAGCCTCCTTGCTACAGGAGGATTTCATTTACTTTTCAGTTTAGTCAGGTGTTGTGGGTCTTGTGTCGACTTCCATATTTGTCATTTAGAGGCTTCATAGATAGTCAATATAGTTGAGAAGTATGTATCATTTATTATATTGTTTTAAAAAAATTAAGTTACCTATTTTATGTGAGTTGAATAGTTTGTTTTGTTCAAAATTTTCTTTTGAGTTAGAGCTTGTATCTAAGTTTTTCATGAATCTTATTTTATTTTAAGCTTTGCATGGTTGAGTTAGTCTTCCGCATGTATTCAGTCAAGATGAGGGTTTGCTTAGGGACTGGAAATGGTTCTTGAGTGTCGGCCACATCTAGCGTTTAGGGTTGGGTCGTGACAACAACTTGGCTCAACATCACGATAGCCTTATATGGAACTCAACATTGGTAACTTCTCCTTGGGGTTTCACTTCAGGTGCATTGGTTACCCCTTGGTCCTCAACATTATGCCTAGTAGGATGACCTCTGACATCTCTTCGTGGAGACATGATTAACTAAAAATCACACGTAAGCACGAATTAGAAGAAACTTTTTAGAGGTCAAACTATAAAGCACAAAATAAGTATGACGGAAGTGAGGTGATTTCCTAAGTATCACAACCTCTTAATTACTGCTGTGGTGCGTTTCACACCGATAACTAGTACTCTACTGACATACTTCATATACTCCCTAGGACTCTTGAACTTTGTTCTCTTATTCCAAGTTTGTCACGCCCCTAGCTTACACCCTAGACGGGATTGGCACTCGAGAACCATTGTTGGTCTTAACAGAACACGAGACCTGACTTCCTTACTCGGCAGAAGACTTGACTTATCAAGGATAACTCATATAAAACATGGAATATTATAAAGAAAACATTCAACTAGCCAATAAGACAAACTCAAGTCTCAACATAAGATAATGTAAATGGAAAGACTAAAGAACTAACATATGACTATCTATGAAAACTCTTAACAAGTGAGATGGATGTCGAGACAATACCCAAGACATCCTAATGAACTAACTAATAATAAAAGCAATAAAAAGGGATCCTCCGAAAGTAAGGAGGCTCACCAACAGGTTTGGAACTCAACTAGAATCACTGATGTGCTAGATGCTAATCCTGTTTACTTGTATCTGCACTGCATCATTAAAAGATGCACGTCAAATGACATCAATACATTGAATGTGCGAGTATGCAAGGAGAATTTTAAAACAAGATCTAAGCTTGACTTAAATCAACTCAAACTTAACTGGCTCATTTCAGTACAAAGCAGTATAAAACAAGTGTAATATTAACAAAAACTTTTTTAAACACAGATGTCAAATCCGTGTTTTAGAAATATAATAATACTTTGTGTTCACAAAGATACATATATAACTCTAAAATATATGTAAAAATACAATTACTATGTATATAAGAATACAAATACTTATGTGAGAGTTTCTCTAATCAACAACTATCACGTAAGAGCCATTGCGACGATACAACATTTTGCCTCACGCTGCCAAGGCCGTCTTATACATTGCCGAGGGTGTAGAACCTTAATGCTAAGAGGATCCACTTCTCTATGCTAAAAGCACTAAGGAATTATCTAAAAGTATGATCTTTCTCAACCCATGATGGCTATATGTTTTATAGGGGCTGGGAGTTGTCTAAACTCTCCCCCAGATCGGTGCTCAATACTACTCTCAAAATATGAAACTGGCTTTTATGTTTAAAACTCTTATTTCTGTGATTTGAGATAATTTCTCAAAAGTAGCTCAAAAACTATCTTTAAAATCAAAGTTTCCTCTCTTTCTTATTTGTGAAAGTGTTTACTCTTTTGTGAAAACTAGCTCAAAGGCTCTATGGAAATCAAGGTTTCCTTTCTTGGTTAAATGCGAAAACATTTTAAACACTTTGGGAATACATAGTCCTATATATTCTTTGAATAAATGAACTTCAGCCTTCACTCTTTATTCTTTACTCAACTTGATCTTTAAGTATTAAAACAAAGTTAAAACATTTGAAAAACTTTAAGAACTTCTCTTGACTTGACTTACTTCTCTTTACTTTGATCTTAACTTTCCTTGAAATGGATTGTGGATTCAGGTTTCTGTTTTCATGTTTATTGATGATTTCATGATGTTTAGACGTACCTTAGAGTGTTGGAATCAACTAGAAAACATAGGTACGTTGATAAGGACTTGTACGGAAAGATGGGGGAGAAATGGGAAGAACTGGCGTCCCTGACGCTTTGAGATGCACGGGGATACATCCCTTGAAATTTAGAGGATGGGGTGGGGCGCTCTTGCTGGTGCAGATCCCCAGAGCCGAAAATACAGAGACCCCTTCTTAGGGCTCTAAGAGTGCGGCGCCCCAGGCCCCTACCTAAGTGCACTCCGACTTTTCTTCTTTGTTTTTCTTCTCTAAACCCCTATTTCGACTTAGTTCTTTCCCCAAATAGTTAGAATCATCAATATATGAAAGATTCTAATTGAATTCACACCTAAAATCATGGATTCGGATCAAATAACTCCTCAACAATTTCAATGAATAAAAAATTCAATAGAACTTCAACAAATCCATCAAGAACTCAATTTTTAAGCTTCTCTAGAACTTAAATTCACTGAAATAAATCATGAATGTCTTGTGGGTGAACTAACTCAACACTATGTGATCTCACATACCTCGTAGGGATCACCCCTTGACGATATCCAGAAGCGATTCTTGAAGAACTTGACGTTTCTTGCTCCTTCTCTTCTTTTCTCTTCTCAAAAACCCCAACTCAATATTGTAAAAGCGTGAACTAAATCCTATCAGTTTAGACCCCAATTAATTACCAAAAATAAAATTATGTCAATGGGTAAGGAAAATACCATAATGTCCTTAAAAAATCTGGATTAGAGTTTCCTTAATTGAACAACCCAACTTTAAATTGGCATATCTCACTAATACGAACTCCGAATTTAGTAAACTCGGCAACTTTGGACAGATTACTCCAAGAATTTTTCTACGATATCTGAAAACACACCTAACTCATCCCGATCGAGGTGTTATGCTTGTTTCAAGTTGTACAAAAAAAAGTCAACTTAACAACTTAAAATCATTATTTTCTTATCTATTTTAATATAGATAGCAAGGAGTTTATCTTGTGATATAATATTTTCTCAAATTAAAACTAACAAAAAATACAAGAAATTCATACTTAAAAAATTTCTTTCTCAATATTAATATAAAAAAGAAAAAATGTATGGAATAATACATAGCCAATGAAGAAGGCCAATGAAGAAGGAAGACAAAAATATATGTTCATGTTATATTCACTATAGTGTATCATTTGCCTGAAATATCTTGCCACAAAAACTTTACTTTCTCAGTTCATTTTTACTCACATATATGTTAAAAATAATTATTATCATGACTATATTGTCATCGTAAAATTAAATCTGAAAATCTATTTTTGAAATAGTAGATTTAACATCAAAATCAATAATTTAATGGACTACATTGATGCCCATTGTTTAATAAAATTAGTAAGAAATCCTTTGTTTGAGGGTAAAAGAATAAAAATGAAAAAACAACGAAGAAATATTGTACCCAAATCATGTGACTTTTTTTATATTGTTTTATTATTATTGTGTTTCCCACAACTTTAGTCACTCTTAACTCATTAAATTCGTAAGAAAAAAATATGAGTGTCAAAGATGAATGAGATGCTACAATTTTTTCATCAACTCTTTTTTATGTAGTACCTCGAATTTTGTTGAATTTGAACTTAATCAACTGTTCCAAATAACCCTTGAAATTTCTTTAAGAAGAAGAAGAGTACAAAACTTTAAAAAAACTCGTAGTTTAAAACTGACCAGAAACCCCTCTATTTATAGTTAACAAATAATCTTTCTGTTCCATTTTGTGTGGCACTTTTCAGATTTCAAGATTCAACGAAGTATATATTTCACCGTAAGTTTTACATTGATCATTTGACATTTTGAATTATCGACTACTATGATTTATAGTACTTTTTAAGTAGTTTATAAATATATAAATTTCATTTTATAAAAATGATCATGTGCAAATTACCAGTCAAACCTAAACTAATTTAGTCTCGAATAATTAAAAGTGTCACATTAATTAGGACCAATGGAGTAGTAATATGAATATGTGTTATTTGTGTCTTGATAGAAATCTTACTACCTTTTGGAAAACACACTACTCATCGAAAAAGTCAAAACTCTTTGGAAAAGTGACAACTCATTGGAAAAGGCACAATCTTTTGAAAGAGTAACAACCCTTTGAAAAAATCAGAAAAACGATCCAACCCATTGGGCCGTGCGGAACCCACCCTAACACCTAAGTAGGAGAATTCTCATATCTCAATAGTTAAACACTCAAAAAATTAACAGAGGTAATTACAAAGAAAATGATTTTTATAAATAATCTTTTTTGTACACACTTAGTTAAAACTTGTAAATTAGTTTAACAACTCCCATGGATCTAGTCTAAATAGGTACAAGATATACTAAGAGTACAACAGGAAAAGATAAATAAAAGACAACGCTCCCACCATGCGGAAGGAAGAATAGAAGCTGCTTGAGAATTTCTTCGTCTTCACCTAATGAAACATCACCAATTCTGTATCCAGAGTTTGTCAAAAGATATAGCAAGAGTAGTATCAGTACAAACACACCTACTGATAGACATCATCGGTCAACCTGATGCCCACCACAGAACATAAGAAATCAACTAGTAAGTTCATAAATTAAACCACTCGCTTCTCCACCTTTACCCTTTGTTAGAATACTTCAAAATTACCAAGTACACTTATTACTAACCACCTTCTCAAACAAATTACTCTCCATGTTCTTGATCATAGTCTAACCGTTTTAGCACATCAACAATCCCCAATTTCACCCCCAAGCCTTCCAACTAACCGCTCACATCATACTCTTACTTCCTCGTCACATTACTCAATCAGGGTTACATAGTACACAACGACAAACTTTCTTACCACTAAACCCAATCTTTTTTCCGAAGGTGAAACCCACCTAAGCATATTTCATCACATACGCTACCTCTATTTTCTTCACAATTACACAACACAAACAACCCTTGCTATCCATTACTGGGCCCTTGAACCATTTTTCCCTTCCATTATGCCCAATAAGTTCGCTCAACATAAGGACAACCAAACATAAACCTTCACAACATATAACCACTAAGTATAACATAGGCAAGACAAACAACATTATAATCACATGCACACATCAACATTCAATATTATCAACATTTATGAACAACAATGAACTTCACATTTCTCAGTTTACACAATTATGTCAAGTAGTTAGTCCTCTCATGGATCCCAAACCCAAACTGTTAACATAACGAAATGTGGTACCCGATTCCATATTTTTACCGGAACGTAGCAATCTGATCCCACGTTTTATGTCAGAACGTGGCAATCTGATCTAGTTTGTTATGCCAGAACGTGACAATGCGATCCCAATTAGTTATGTTGGATCGTGGCAGTCCGATCCATTAACACACCACAAGCACAAACACAAGTATACTCTCAAGTCATACAATTAAAAGTGATTCATGGCATATAGTCTTTCGTTTATCCAATTATAACAAGGGTGATCAAAATTGCAACATTCATATACACACAAGTACCATAATGAAGCAAGCACATACATACATCCCACAATAATAGAATCACAATCATAACCTACATTGGGTTCCTCGTCACACACATCATGCAAACCCTAATTCGACCATACTAAGCCCTAATTCATCTCTTTAGCCTTCTTTCTTGGGTTTGAATCACAGATCATTCGGTGCATGAAGGTCTAAACATAATCCTACCATCTATTTACATACATTACGCAGTGAGCAGAGATTTAAACTACTCAATTCATGAAATCCTAGCCTACCTGGGCGCCAAGAAGTTGTAGAGAGTTTTTGACCTCGTTTTCTAGTTTTTTTCAAGCTTCATGACGGTGAATTTTGCCAAAATCCGCAAGATATTACCATCATGACGCTACAAATCTCCTTCTCCTTCCCTCCCAAGCTTAGAGAAGCTTTTCTAAGGTTTCTATGGTGTTTTATGACTTATTTAGGTATTTCAAAAAGATGGAGAAAATAAGATTTCACGTAATTTATATTATGTCTCATCTATCCAACCCTAGAGCCAACCTACCCCGCCTAAGCGCCGCCGCCCTAGCAGCATCTGCCCGCTGAGGACAAGAGCCCAAATTTTATCCGAATTTTACTTCTCCTAAATAACGATTGTTCGGGTCGTTGGACAATCTTACGAAAAAATCACAACTCATCGAAAATGTCACAACCCGTCATAAAATTGACAACTTTGGAAAAGTCACAACTCTTTAAAAAAGTCACAACCCTTTAATCTAAAACGGTATCTTCTTTTAACATAATTAAATTAATAAATATAATAAATTTAGTGTTTTTTTAATCAAGAGTATTATAGTAATAATCAACATTCAAGTTCGAGTATTGATGCTTTTAAGGTAGTATAATGTATACACACACATACACAAATATATATACATACATATATATATATATATATATATATATATAAAAAAAACAGGGAACACATGTGCAATGCACCTTCCTAGAAGTAGTACATACATATTGTCATTTTTGAACTTTTATCTTCTGGATTTAGGGTCTGATGCCCAAGGTTTTCAAAGAGCACCATTTTCAAGCTAAACTATCTTATCAACCACACGCCTTGTGCTTTATGTAAGCCATTTCGGCCGACATGACCTTCAAATATATCACATGCGCCTTACCTAAGTGGAGTAATGGAGTGTGTTACGTAAGCCAAAAGTTATAAAAACAAATCACAAAAAATTGTGTTATGTGGAGTAGAGAACCTTATATTAGTTGAGGTGTGTATTTGAGATTTCGGTCACAGTTTAGGTGGTACTTGTGATTTATCCTTTTTTATTAATATTATTTTAACTTTAATTTTTAATTTTTCTTTCATTTTTAGCTTGTTATATTTATTTTTTCTTCTTTGTTGATTTTATTTATTCTTGTTATTTTGTTTGTGTTTACTTTGGGTTTGATTTCAAATTTAATATGAATGGTTCGTAAAAATGTTTCATTTTTATCCTCATTCATCGTTTATTAAGTTTTTAAGCAAAACCATATACTATATCAAAATTTTATATTATTCGAAAATACATGCAAATATTAAAGTAAAAGAAACGAAAAAACTAAAGAAAAAGTTAAAAGTTAGGAGGGCCATCTATATTTCACAAAGAAAGAAATGAAAACTCAATATAACTAGGTCAAATATACTTGTGGCTCTTGTTTGGTTGAATTAATGAATTTGCTTTTTTTCTTTTGACAGGGACAAATTTAAGCAACTCAAGTTAAAGAAAATCAAACAAATAAACATTTGATTTGGTTGATATTTTTTTTTGCATGTTTAAACAATTTAATTTCATTTTTTTTTTGGTGAAAATCAATCAAATGTGAATAGTAGACACCCCTGACCCCTTGATAAAAGTAGATGATATCTCTTTGAGAAATAATAACAACTTATTTTTATTCAAATTACTAGATTTATTTCACAAGTCACAAACAAGATAAAACAAAATTGAGATTGTGCTGAAAAATACTCATATAACTTTGTAAAGTTAATTGTTTTGACCGCATTTTGTTCATGACCAAATAAAAATGTGTGTATAAATCAACGGGTACTTATGCATATTCACGTTGGCTATAGGAACTTGTGAAAGAAAGATGTTCCCTTCAGATTCAGGTTATAACTCAATGGGTACTTGTGCATATTCCATATCAACTTATTTTATTTTATTTTTTTCAGTGAAAGTCAAATTATAAAAAGTAGCAAACACCCCTTATCCCTTAATATATAATAGAAATAAGTGACACTTCTTTTTTATGATACAACTTTTATCTATTCAACTTACAAGAATAAGTGAATAACTAACTACTCGCAAGGCATACATGAGATACAAAATTGAGATTGTGATAAATATTATTTTTATATGGTAATTACTTTGCATGCATTTGGTGATATCCAAATTACAATGTAGTTATCTAGAGTTGGTTCTTCCATAGACCCAATTAAGTTTGTGTTAGATCTTTCCGGATAAGTAGAAGAAAGTGAAATTCAATGCTATTATCTATTCTTAAATAATAATAATAATAACGTAAAATAATTCTTAGTTGTTCAAAAAAGGAATAACTACAATAACCAAAGAGAAGCTAACAAAAATTTGATTTAATATTTAGTTTTTTTTAGTCCAATAAGAAAAGGAGAGAAAAAAGAAGAGGAAGCACAAAACAATTTAATACAGGTGGTTGCTTTTTAAAGAAATATTTTGAATTACCCCTTGACCATACTCAACATATATAACTTCTTTACCATAATGAGTTGGTTTTAATGAAATATCCTGAATTACCCCTTGACCATAATCAACACATTTAACTTCTTACCTTATCGGTTTATTTTTTAAAGATATACTAACCATAATCAATACATTTATTTTTTTTACCTAATTTGAGCAAACACAATTTTATTAGAAGTTTAGAGACTATATAATTCAATAGAAGTTCCTTCACCAATCCATTTCTCATGTTCGCCAAAAAATCCATTACAAAAAATGCAACCACAACAACAATCAAGCAAATTGGCTCACCAAACTCCGATACGAGGCTAGAGACGCTTTTACCAACCCCGCACAAGGGATATCCTTATCTGGGAGCCTTATAGACTTCTTGGTCGTCGACAGTCGATTCATATCAAATTGCAACAACCTACTGTGCCTCGTGTTGTCGTACCAGAAGTTACGTATTCAGGAAGATTCATTTTTTTGTTCTCTTAATCAACAAATTCCACATGGAAATAAACCAAATGAAAATGATTCTTTGGCATCGAGAGTTCCAATAGTGTTAGTGTGACTGTATATTGGATACGTGAGAAGGAGAACGAAGATAAAGAGGTCAAACAATCAAGCGGTGTTATCATCATTGCAGATTGGATGCTTGAGAAGGAGAATAAAGATCAAGAGTTCAAGAAATCGAGAAGTATTGTCAGTGTAGATTGGATGCCTGGAAAGGAGAATGAAGTTGAAGAGGTCGAGCAGCTTGACTTAGAGCTTAGTCTTTAGGGTTTTGAGGGACCATGAGTTGGGGTTTTATTGTTTTGTTTTGTTGTCGTCTTCGTCTTATGGTTATTGCAACACTTATTTTTTTGTATAAGTTTATGTTTTAGTCCTTTTGTGATTTCAGTATTTGTGTTTGTTGTACTTTCTTTTTGTGTCACATGTAATAAGTGGTGTTTCTGCTTCTTTCTGGTCAAAAAGAAGTAATGTTTGAGTACCACCCCAAAAATTTCTAAGTTAAGACCCAAGCTAAACTTTGTTTCCATGTAAGGTCGTATCAGTTTATTCTTAAATTTCCCATATGTGTATAGGTAAATTCTTTAGTGTAGAAATGAATTTGAATATGAATTAAGGTTACTAGAATCCCTAGCAATAAGTTGAGTTGAAAGTTTCCATACCTATTAAGTTTTGATATAAGAATCTATTTGGTTTAATTTGAAACGATCATTTATGACAACATGGGCGAAACGATGTATCGTCATGCAACTTATAATGATGGTTGTCAATTAGAGAATCTCCCACATAGATTTAAAAGTGTATATTTTTCTTTTTTACTTAATATGTTGAGTTCGGAGATGAATAAGTAAATTTTGTAAGGCTTTAGTGATTTCATTTCTTTATTTCTTTATATATAGTTAAGTATATATCTATATCTATTGCAATCCTTTAATTAAGTTATTTGTCATTCAACTATATTGCTACTCATAATTTTTTGTAAGTGTTAAAGTCACTAGAATCCCCTACCATAAAGTTTAATTGAAAGCTTTCATTTCGATTGAGTTTCATTATGAGATTTTACTTAGGTCAAATTCAGAAAATCATTTCTTTTAGAACATAAAAAGTTAATATGCCCATGACCTACAAAATAGAAGGTTTCTGAGTCCTTTTTCCAACACCACCAAGTTTACTTAATTTCGAGCTAGAGGTAAAAAGTTATGCTCATTTAAGAGAAGCCTCTCTATTAAGGCATTTAATTCATATTAGAAAAGGGTAATTTTGTCTTTTCCTTTTTCCCACTAGGAATAAAACCTTTTGTTTTTAATCCAAATAAGGGTCTAATCAAATTCTAAATCACCTATTCACGTTCCTAAACACTTAGGGATTTAGAGCGAGGTTTCAACAGGAAAAGGGCTAAGTTCAAGCGTTCTTCAATACTTGTGATTTTCGACAATAACATGATTCTTTCTAGATATGTAAGGTTTCTCATATTGTTTGACTTGTTCGTCCTCATTCCATATCTCTAATTCATCCATTAATTCATCTATAAAATCAATATATTAAGAGATTCTTGAGTAGGTATTAATTTTTGTTTCATTCTTTATCAATGGAGGTTTTGAGGCTCTTGGATTGAGGATTTTGAGTATGAGTTGTGATTCTTGAAAGGGATTGTATGAAACTATTCATGAATATGTGTTGGGGTTTCAGAAACAAGAAAAGTTTAGGAGAAATTCCTAATTTCTAAACTAGTTTGAAGGTTGAATTTTACAAAAATAATTCTTCGTGTGCTGACGTGGCCACCACTAGTATGCCTGAAGTGCTGGGGTGACACGCTAGCAGTACACCCAAATACAGACCCTGACCAACAACCATATCTATGTGTTAAGTGATGACAGAATGTCTCGTACATGCTGCCAGAACGGTTATATATCATCTTGGGGTATATAATACCTCAACTAAGTTTATTCACTGAGTTCTTTTCGAAGACTCTAATGATTCATCTGAAAAGTAACATCTTGTATCCATGTGGGCACTACATGATTTATGGAGGTTGTGAGTTTCTGAACTCTCCCCTATATCGGTGTTCAATACTACTCCCAACAATATATATTGTTGCTCAAATGCTTTAAAACATTACTTTTTCTCTAGTTTGAAATAATTTCTCAAACTATCTTCTTAGGTAATTGCTATGAATTTTCTCTGAAATTCACATTTCATTTAATAAACAAGGTTTGTCTTTGCTTAATGTAAAAATACATTCTGCGTTTAGATAATTTCTCATAAAGGGGAGAGGGAATTGTTCTCTACTTAATCTTTTTGAAAACACTTTTAACTTTTCTCAAACAATCTACTCTTGTTCTTCATGTAAAAATGATATACTTGGGAAATACTTTGTTCAATGATATAATAAAAAAAGATCACTGCTCTTTACTTAATCGTTACAAAAACACTTTCAACTTTTCTCAAAAACTCAAATCTTGTTCTTCATGTAAAAGTGAAACATTTGGAAAATACATAGTTCTCTTATTCTTCCTCAAAACATAGTTAAATAATTATGTTTTGTTTAAAAGATCATCGATACGAATTTGGTAAATACTCAAAACAGGGTTCATGCTAAAAAATAGTCGTGACAATCAACTCAGTAATCAAAACTCACATTGGATGTCAATTCAATGATTTGGAATAGGAATTCAATAATCAACAACTCAAGAATCCAGAATTTCAATATCAAGTCATCTCAAGAATACTAAAATCTTTGGATAGAACCCTAGATTACTCTTTTATTGATTTGAAAATAGATTTTTGACATGAGGACGAACTATTCCAACACTATTGTTATCTTACATACCTAGAAGAAGAACATTCTTTCAGAAAATCAAAGAAATTTGAAGAACACTTGAACCCTAGATTTTATCGTCTTGGAAACTTGTTATAATGTCTTGAACTGTTAACGTAAAAAAATTGATTGACACTTTCGAAGCCATTAATTTGGTGTGTAACGAAGTAGTTTAGGTTTAGAAAAGGGCTTGAACGACATACTTTAAGTACAAAATGCATAGGGGGGGGGGGAGACCAAAACGACCCCATATTTTAAAACTAAAAATGCGCCCAAAACAGCAAGCCTCGTTAGTTATCTACTGGTTCACGGGACATTTAAAGCATCATGACCAGTCTAGTGTGTGGTCATGATTCAATGCTCCACAAGACTTCACTAAAACAGGCATAATTGCTTACTCATGGCTTGAAATTAGGCAACGTTGGTGGCGTTGGGAAGTGGATCAAAGACCTTAAACTTGATATGTAAGGGGAAAACTAATTTACTTTATGCTGAGATATATGATCAATTTAAGTTGAACCAAAACTCAAAATCTGATGAGTTACTTGTACGGTCTACTAAACGGACAGTACGTGTCACCACGGTCAATTCAGTGGCTCCTCTAGGTGATTTTCACCTTGGCTACCTTTGGCAGTGTTTCACGATGCCTAAGAGGGGTCGTGGTCTCCTAAATGGGTCGTCTAAGGTCTAGTCAACGGTCCATGGTCCATTTTTACGTTCGTGGACTTGCATGTTAAGCCTTTTTAGCCATTTCTCGAAGTCTGGGGTGTTACAGAAATTCTTATGACATCATAAATATTGAAGGGGTGTCACTCTTTAACGATTTTAATTTTTGTGAAGGGGAGAGGGTGGCAATTTAATATAATGTGGGAATATCATATATCTGAGTATACTAGAAATCATATTATTAGATGTCTAAACCAATTATAAATTTTATATTGGTAAAGAAGAGTTTATTCTTATATGTACAAGTATATCATTCTTCAATATCAAATTTCATGTAACAATCCATGATTATATTGAGTGCCCTTGAACCTTTTACCCTTCCACTATACCCCATGAGTCCGCTCAACATAAGGACAATCAAATATAAACTGTCACAACATATAACCACTAAGTGTAACATAGGAAAGTCAAACAACATTATAATCACATGCGTATATATCAACATATACAATATTATCATTATTTACGAAAAACAATGAACTTAACATTTATCAATTTACACAATTATGTCAAGTAGTTGGTCCTCTCATGGAACCCAATCCCAAACTATTAACATACCGAAACGTGATATCCGATTCCATAGTTATGCCGGAACGTGGCAATCTGATCCCATCTTTTATGTCAGAAAGTGGAAATTTAATCTAGTTAGTTATGCCAAAAAGTGGAAATCCGATCCCAATTAGTTATGATAGATCGTGGCAATCTAATCCATCAACACACCACAAGCACAAACACAAGTATACTCTCAACTCATACAATCAAATGTAATTCATCGCATATAGTCTTTCGTCTATCAAATTACAACAAGTGTGATCAAAATTGCAACATTCATATACACACAAGTATCATAATGAAGCAAGCACATACATACATCCCACAATCATAGAATCACAATCATAACCTACAATGGGTTCCTCGTCACGCACATCATGCGAACCCTTATTCGACCATACTAAGTCCTAATTCATCCCTTAAGCCTTTTTCTTGGGTTTAAATCATAGATCATTCGGTGCATGAAGGCCTAAACATAACCCTACCATCGATTTACATACATTATGTAGTGAGCACATAATTAAAATACTCAATTCATAAAATCCTAGCCTACCTGGGCGTCAAGTAGTTGCACAGAGTTATTGACCCTGATTTCTGTTTTTTTCAAGCTTCGTGACTGTGAATTTTGCCAAAATCTGCAAGATATCACCATCCTCACGCTAGAAATCTCCTTATCCTTCCTTCCGAATCTTAGAGCAGCTTTTCTAAGGTTTCTAGGGTGTTTTATGACTTATTTAGGTATTCTAGGAAAATGGAGAAAATAAGATTTCACGTCATTTATATTTTGCCTCGCCTATTCTGTCCTAGCGCTAGCTTACCCCGCCTAGGCGCCGCCGCCGTAGCATCAAGCCTGCTATGGCGGGACAAAGGCCCAAATTTTATCCGAATTTCGCTTCTCCTAAATAAAGATTGTTCGGGTCGTTAGTGTCACGATCCTAGTCTATACCCTGTACGTGACAGGCAGTCGAAGATCATTGTTGGTCCCCAAGCGAACCCTCATCCTAGTTAACTACAAGCGAAAGACTAACTTAAGCATATAAAAGCTTTAAAACTGGAAAAAAAATCATGAAATTGAAATACAAATCTTTAACTCAAATGAAAATCTTTGAATAAAATAATGTATTCAACTCACCATATAATAGGCAACTTAAGTCTTTAAATTATTTAATAAAATAAATTAATATTACAGACTCCTCAACTATAATGACTATCTATGAAGCCTCTAAATGACAAGGGTGGACGTTGGGACAAGACCATGACATCCAGACTAAACTGAAAAGTAAATGATATCCTCCGGAAGCAAGGAGGTGCACCATAGCTAGCTCGAACTCTCAGATGTATCAAAGAAGCTCTTGTTGATGATCCTTAATACCTGTGTCTGCATCATCAAAAGATGCAAGCTAAATGGCTTAGTACGTGGAAGTACGAGCATGTAAGGGGAATTCTAAAACATAACATAATCTTGAACTTGATAAAAACGGAAACATACTTACCTCTTTTCAAACTTACTCAACTCAAGGATACTCAAAACTACTCAAACTTACTCAACTAAGAAGTACTCAAAGATAAGATACTCAACTCTGATATTAGATACTCAACTCAATGATTAGATACTTAACTTCAAAGATATGATGTTCGACTCTGGGTACTCAACTCAATATAAAGATATAATACACATGCAATATATAGAAAGCTTTATAAAATATTAAAAGCAACTTAGTTTGTTAATGAAAATGCAATAACAAACTAAAATTTACTTACATAATAAAGTAATATAATTTATGTGGAAGATTTTCTAATCGACAACCATCACTTAAGAGCTATACTGATGATAAAACACTTTACCTCACGCTTCCAAAAATCATCCTATACCTTGCCATCAGTATAGGACCTAACTTAACTTAGTGGATCCACTAGTCTATTGTGAAAAGGATTCATCTAAAAAGTATGTCCATATTCTACCCATGGTGGCTACATGGTTTTATGGAGATGTGAGTTATCTAAACTCATGCTCGCCCCCAATTCGGTGCTCAATACTACTCCCAAAATATACTAGCTCTTATCTTTTAAAAAAAATACTTCATATGTGATTTGAGATAATTACTCAAAACTAACCTTTTAAAGAGGTAACTGCTCTTGAAACTCTTTCATAAAACATATCAAAATCATATTTTAATATGATCATTGATGACTCTGTAAGTCATACAATATAAACATTGATGGTATATCTAGATACCATATTGCTTAAACATTGATGACAGACTCAATTGTCATACTAATCATGTTTTTAGAAACTCTTTCTCAAACTCATCTTTTTTCTTAAAAGAGATAGTACTCAAACTGTGCAAAACTATTTTGGAAATTTCAGTTTCATCTCATCTTAAATTTAAAACATTTACTCTTGGGAATACTAAGTTCCCATATATCATTTTAAAAAAAATAAACTTTACTTTTAGTGTTTAATCAACTTCAATGCTTAAGTCTTAAAACAAAGTTAAAATATTTTTAAAAGACTTCTTAAATATGGTTCATGCCGAATTATGGACGTGAACGACTCAATGCAAGGTTTTCAATAACCATAGATATAACTCAATACTCAAGACATAGAACTTGAAAATAGAACTCCTCTCAAAGGACATGAACGACTCGACTCGAAGGGCTGCATAACTACATGGAACTAATGAGTACAACTCTTCTCATTCTCTTGCTTACTTCCTCCAATCATAGCTCAAATGAATAGTTGATCTCAAAAGTTTCATAATTGAACTCAAAAGTTTTCTTGAACTCTACTCTTAACTCTCGCTTTTGAATGTGAATTATGAATTCAAGAGTTATGATCCATGATATAAAAGATCTCATGATGACAAAGTAGACTCATGAAGACTTTTTCCTCATCCTCTTACTTACTTACTCGAGTCTTGGAACAAATTACTAGAAGTACTAGAAGACTCATCAACAGAACTCAAAAGGACTTTCTTAGAACATTCGAAAGGATTCTCAAACATAACTCTCAACTCTACCTTGAATTTGAATTATGAAATAGGAAGAACAAATTTCTTGAATAACCTTGGATAAGAAATTGAATGGAAACCTTGAAACCCTAGCTTAAAGGTAAATGATCAAGAAAACCTTTCTTGAGATTCTTGAATTAGTTTCTTGAAATCTCTATGGCCAAGAATTATGATTTTCATTAGTAAAGATGAAAATATGATTGTTTTGAACCATTTATTAGTCAAGAAATCCGTTTAGGGTTTTCTTGGAGGTAAAAAGACTGTAACAACTCTTTTTAATATTTTTTTCGTCGGCTAATTCATAACAACACTATAAAGGTTACTAAAATCGTTATAACTTTTTACTCACAAATTGGATTGACGTGAAATTGGTGGCGTTGAAAAGTAGATTCAAATCCAGGTTATGACTCACATAACCCTTAATATTCTAAGAGATATGGTCATTTAAAGTTGACCTAAGTTGAATTTTACCTCAAAACTTAATGAAACTTCAAGAACACTTATCAAGAACTCATGAAGAACTCTAATCTTTCAACTTTAAGAATGAAATTGTGCTGAAAATAACATTTTTGGCGTGTAGGTGAACAAACCCAACACTATGGAAGCTTACATACCTCTTAGGGTCAAACCCATGGCAAAAAATCGCAACTAAACTCAAGAACGTCGACGAACGCCTTCATCCTTTCCTCTTTTCTCCTCTTTTCTCTTCTTGTATTTTCTTGAACTCTCAACTAAAACCCTAGGCGTATATTAAGATTATTAAACTGAACCTAAAAGGATTATGCCCCTATAATATTACTAAAAACGAATTAAATTGATTGGGTAATGAACTGACCAAAATACCCCTCATATTTTCGGTTTACTTTCCTTAACTGGACAACCTAACTTCAAAATGACATTTCTCACTGATCCGAACTCAAAACTTAGCAAACTCGGCTGCGTCAAAAAGATAAATCAAAAATCTTTCCTAAGGTATCTTGTAGCACACCTAACTCATCCTGTGCTAGGATTTATGGTCATTTCAAGTGGACCCAAAACTCATACTTAGCTTAACCCTAAAAAATTTCAGATTTCGCTATTTCCAATTTAGTTCTTTTAGAATTCAAGGGGCTACATCTATTGACTTTAGCATTTAAGAAATTTTTATTTCCTTGGTAAAATGTCACGCGCTACGAAGAACGGTTCGAGTCTTATCTCAAAAAATTTCCGGGGTGTTACAGTTAGACAATCCTTTGAAAAAATCACAACTCATCAAAAATGTCACAACCCGTCAAATAAGTCACACCTCTTTAAAAAAGTAACAAACCTTTAATGTAAAACATTATATTCTTTTAATATAATTATTTTAATAAATATAATAAATTGATTTTTTTTAATTAGGAGTATTATAGTAATAATCAACATTCAAGTTCGAGTATTGATGCTTTTAAGGTGGTATATGTATATATACATATATATATATATTATTATTATTATTATTATTATTATTATTATTAGAACGAGTCAGCACAAATTAACAGGGGACACACGTGCAATGCACCTTCCTAGAAGTAGTATACACATATCATCATTTTTGAACTTTTATCGTCTAGATTTAGGGTTTGATGCCCAAGTTTTTTGCAAGAGCACCATTTTCAGCTAAACTATTGTATCAACCACACGCCTTGTTCTTTAGGTACACCTTTTTGGCCTACATGACCTTTAAATATTTCACATGTGCCTTACCTAAGTGGAGTAATGGAGTGTGTTACGTAAGTCAAAAGTTGTAAAAAAAATCCCAAAAAATTGAGTTATATGGGGTAGAGAACTTTAGATAAGTTGAGGTGTGTATTTGAGATTTCGGTTATAGTTTAGGTGGTACTTGTGATTTATCCTTTTTTAATAATATTATTTTAACTTTATTTTTTATTTTTTATTTTTCATTTTTAGCTTGTTTTATTTATTTTTTCTTCTTTGTTGATTTATTTATTATATTTATTTTGTTTGTGTTTACTTTGTGTTTGATTTCAAATTTAATATGAATGGTTTGTATATATTTTTCATTTTTATCCTCATTCATCATTTGTTAAGTTTTTCAGCAAAACATATACTATATCAAACTTTTATATTATTCGAAAATACATGCAAATATTAAAGTAAAAGAAACAAAAAAACTAAAGAAAAAGTTTAAAGTGAGGAGGGTCATATATATATTTCACTAAGAAATAAATGAAAACTAAATATAACTAGGTTTAATATACTGACATGTGATAATTAGTTTTACTTGTAGCTCTTGTTTGGTTGAAGTAATGAATTTGCATTTTTTTTTTTTGACAGGGAAAAAGCTAAGCAACTCAAGTGAAAGAAAATCAATCAAATGTGAATAGCAGACACCCCTGACCCCTTGATAAAAGTAGATGATATATTTTAGAGAAATAATAACTTATTTTTTTTCCAACTTACTAGAATTATTTCAAAAGTCGCAAACAAGATTAAAAAAATTGAGATTGTGCTGTAAAATACTCATATAACTTTGTAAAGTTAATTGTTTTGATCGCATTTGTTCATGACCAAATAAAAACGTGTGTATAAATCAACGGGTACTTATGCATATTCCTGTTGGCTATAGGACCTTCAGATTTAGTTTATAACTCAACGGGTACTTGTGCATATTTCCTATCAACTTATTTAATTTTATTTTTTTCGGTGAAGATCAAATTCCACAAAGTAGCAAACACCCCTTATCCCTTAATATATATCTATAATAGAAATAAGTGAGACTTGTTTTAATGATACAACTTTTATCTATTCAACTTACAAGAATAAATGAATAACTAACTACTCACAAGTTATACATGAGATACAAAATTGATATTGTGATAAAATTATGTTTAAATGTTAATAATTTTGCATGCATTTGGTGATATCAAAATTAAAATGTACTTATCTAGAGTTGGTTCATCCACAGATCCAATTTAGTTTGTGCTAGATCTTTCCGGATAAGTAGAAGAAAGTGAAATTCAATGCTATTATCTATTCTTAAAAAATAATAATAATAACGTAAAATAATTGAGAGTTTTTCAAAAAAGGAATAACTATAATAACGAAAGAGAAGGTAATGAAAATTTGTTTTAATATTTTAATCATTTTTGAGTCTAATATGAATAGGAGAGAGAAAAGAAGAGGAAGCACAAAAAGATTTATTTGTTATTTTAAATCTCTATCTTTAATTTTAAATTATAACACATGACTTCCATTCAAATGGAGAGAAAAGTATATGGGGTTTAAGCAATCGAAATTCAAAGCAATATTTTTAATTACCCTTTGACCATACTCAACACTAAGGCTGGCTAAAGGACCGGTTTTTGGCCGGTCCGGTCCGGTTCCCGTACCGGTTCGTCCGGTACCGGTTGAACCGGTAAGGAACCGGTCTTTTGGTGTACCGGACCGGTTCACGGTTTTTTATCCGGTTGAACCGGTTCGGTAAGAACCGGTTCCGGACCGGTCCGATCCGGTAAGGTCCGGTTTAGCCGGTTTTAATTTTTTTTTTTTAAAGGTAAATATTATTTCAACCGTTGGGCCCTTCTAGCCGTTGGGCTGGGGCCCAAAAAGGTCAAATAACACCTCACCATTTTCTAACCCATTTACACTATAAATATACCATTTTTTTTCCATTTTAAATCACAAATTCACTACTTTCTAACCAATTTACACTATAAATAATTAAATATACGTCTACTTTTACGTAGACGTTTGGTACATTCGTTCCAACTTTCAACTTTAATTTTTTATTTATTTATTAATTAAGTTATTTTATCTCTTTTATTATATTATTTTGCTTGTTTTTCTCATAATATTTAATTATTTTAAATTTTAACATGAATTCGGAAAGAAATAGTAGTAAAAGACCAATGTCGGAATATAATAATTCAATTTCAAACTTTAAATTCAATATAAACTTTAAACTTTAAATTCAATTTTAAACTTTAAATTCAATTTTAAACTTTAAAGTTTAAATTCAATTTCAAACTTTAAATTCAATATATAAAGTTTAATCTTTAAATTCAATTTCAAACTTTAAATTCAATATATAAAGTTTAAACTTTAAATTCAATTTCAAACTTTAAATTCAATATATAAAGTTTAAACTTTAAATTCAATTTCAAACTCAAATTCAATATAAAACTTTAAATTCAATTTGAAACTTTAAATTCAATATAAACTTTAAAGTATAAATTCAATATAAACTTTAAAGTATAAATTCAATTTCAAACTTATATAAACTTTAAAGTTTTCAATTGAAGTTTTTAATATAAATATATAATATTATATAATAATTAAAATAATCAGAAATGAACTTATATAAGAGCGCTTATTCCGCTTCCTTCTACATAATTAAAATTTATAAAATTAAAAAAAAAAAAAGGTACCGGATGAACCGGTAAGACCCGGTTCCAAACCGGTTACTAACGGACCGGGTGGAACATGTTGGATTTTCCGGTAAATCCGGTCCGGTAAGATCCGGTACCGGTAAGAAAATCCGGTAAAAAAAATCCGGTACCGGTACCGGTTCCGGTAAAACTGGTCCTGTTGACCCGGTCCTGTCCAATAGCCATATAACTTCTTTACCATAATGAGTTCTTTTTAATGAAATATCCTAAACTAACCCTTGACCATAATCAATACACTTAACTTCTTACCTTACTGGGTTATTTTTTAAAGATATACTAACCATATTCAATACATTTATTTTTTTTACCTTATTTGTGCAAACACAATTTTATTCGAAGTTTTGAGCCTATATAATTCAATAGAAGTTCCTTCACCAATCCATTTCTAAACTTCGTCAAAAAATCCATTACAAAAACTGCAACCACAACGACCATCAAGCGAAATGGCTCACCAAACTCCGATACGAGGAGAGAGACGCTTTTAGCTGCCCCGCACAAGGGATCTCCTTATCCGGGAGCCTTATAGACTTCTTGGTCATAGACAGTTAATTCGTCACAAATTGCAACAGCCTAACATGCCTCGTGTTGTTGTACCTGAAGTTGTACCTGATCCTCTACTTATTCAGGAAGATTCGTTTTTCCGTCCTCTTAAACAACAAATTCTACATGGAAATAAACCAAATGAAAAATGATTATTTGGTTTCTACACCTATTGAAGAAATTCCTTTACCCATCGGGAGATCCAGTAGTGTTAGTGTGACTGCAGATTGGATGCGTGAGAAGGAGAACGAAGATATAGAGGTTAAAGAGTCAAGCAGTGTTATCATCATTGCAGATTGGATGCTTGAGAAGGAGAATAAAGATCAAGAGTTCAAGAAATCGAGTAGTACTGTCAGTGTAGATTGGATGTGTGGAAAGGAGAATGAAGATGAAGAGGTCGAGAAGCTTGACTTAGAGCTTATGCTTTAGGGTTTTGAGGGACCATGAGTTGGGGTTTTATCGATTTGTTTTGTTGTCGTCTTCGTCTTCGTCTTATGCTTCTTGCAACACTTATTTTTTGTTTAAGTTTATGTTTTATTCCTTTTTGTGATTTGAGTATTTGTGTTTGTTGTACTCTCTTTTTTTGTCACATGTAATAAGTGGTGTTTCTGCCTCTTTTTTGGTTAAAAACGAAGTAATGTTTGAGTAACACCCCAAAAATTTCCAAGTTAAGACCCAAGCTATACTCTATTTGCATGTAACGTCGTATTAGTTTATTCTTAAATTCCCCATATGTGTAAAGGTAAATTCTTTAGTGTAGAAATGAATTTGAATATGAATTAAGGTCACTAGACTCCCCTAGCACTACGTTGAGTTGAAAGTTTCTATACTTATTAAGTTTTTGATGTAAGAATCTACTTGGGTTAACTTGAGTCGATCATTTATGACAACATGGGCGACCGATGTATCGTCATGCGACTTATAATGATGGTTGTTAATTAGAGAATCTCTTAAATAGATTTAAAAGTGTATTTTTACTTTTTCACTTAATATATTGAGTTCGGAGATGATTAAGTAATTTTTGTAAGGATTTTGTGATTTCATTTCTTTATTTCTTTACATTCAGTTAAGTATATATCTATATCTATTGCAATTCTTTCATTAAGTTATTTTTCATTCATCTATATTGCATACTCGTAAATTTAATGTTCTGATGTCATTCGACCTGTATCTTTTAATGATGCAGATAAAAGTTCTTAGTATCCTCAATAAGAGTCCATTCAGATCACTTCATCTGATGGTCAAATTTTGAATGATACTTCCTTGGTTTTGGAAAACTCCAATTTCTTATATGTTGTTAGTAATAGCTTTCGAGATGTCATTGGTTTTTTCCATACACTCATCTTTATACAGTAGAGGCTTCGTAGATAGACAATTTTTGAGAGTCTTTCTGTTTCAAATGTTTTATTTAAAAGTTATGTTTCATTCTCAGTATATGTAGAGTGTTTTGGGATTTAATACATTGTTGATTTAGGATTTCTTTCATTTTAATTTTTATGTATGCTCGAGTTAGTATTCCTCTTGTTGTTAGGATGAGGTTTTTTTTTGGGACTAACAATGGTTCTCGACTACCAGTCACGGCTAGGGTGTAGGCTCGGGGCGTGACAAACTTGGTATTAGAGTAGAAAGTTCAAGTGTCCTAGGGTGTATAGGAAGACATCTCTGTAGGATCTTATTTATGGTTGTGAGGGTCCTACTTCTATATATGAGGGACTATAATAATTTAAGAAGATTTTTCCTTCTTTCTTTACTCTAAATTGTGCAATAGAACTGTGTCATAACAAACTTATTCAAACTCGTGCATTTTTTAAATCTATTTGACTACCCCTCGTACTCAAGGTCATTGAAAATCAAAGATCAGATCTTTATCGATGAGTTACTTTGAGCAAAAGTCTTCAGAAAGTCATGAAACTGCATAACAACTTGAAAGAAGTTTGTGAGTGAGCTTAAGTGTTAAGATTCGAAACAATGCACCCTTATTCATAGAAATCATGCATTTGAGACAAAGTGAGATGTACTCCCACTCTCTTTTCTAAACCTTTTTCAAGTAATACCCTTATGAGGGGAGTGTGTTTTAGAGTGCTAGGGTAGTATTTCGCCCGAAAGATATTACCATTTACGATATTATGAGCCAGTAGTAGTAGAAGTGTCCAGAGTTGGAAGTATGCATTTAGAGGTGTAGTAACCTAAGAAATAGGGATAGATATTGAGTAGAGTGTATAATTGTAGTCTTGTACCCAGTAAGTTATTCATTAGGAGTTTTCCGTTATTAGTAGACTAAGAAGTGATGAGTTTGTGTAGATTTCGTGAAAGAAGGTAGAGTAATAGTTACTAGCCAGGATGAGTTAGTCTATACTTTAACTAGAAAGGATTTTATGATGATGTGTCAATGTGTTAGCAACGACAAAGTCTTGGTGTTGAATTGAAGAGAAAGAGTATTCATGAGGTGACATATCTATGTTAGGCAAATAATTTTTGAAGGGAGAGCCTCATGGTATTCAATGGGCTATACAACTAATTAGGCGTAGTGAATCGGTAAGTAGTATTTGAGTTGTGAAATGGAATGTGATGGTAAATCGTAAGTATGTAAACTGAGATATAAAGATTGACTACTTGTCATGAGCTCTTAGTAGGCGAGTGCCTTTTTATTTTATGTAGTATACATAAGTTAGTATACTATGTGAGAAATTGTATTGATAATAGTTTTTAGTACTAGACGTTTACCTCCGTACTTTATTTAAATAAGGTGAAAGCTCGTGGTGACTCAAAAAATAATCAATTAATTTAATAAAATTAAATTTAAAAGAATTTCATGAAAAATGACTTTTAAAGGAGTCTCCACCTAATTTTCTGAAAAATAGAAAACCAATTAAATGATCTAAGCAATTAATAGATTGTATGTAAGGGGTTGAGGTTATTCCAAAGCAAAGGTGTTAGACATCCTTCGGAATTCACAACTATGGTCCCGGCTAAATTCATTTTTTTCAAACTGAGGAGAAACTAAAAATAATATAAAACTAGAATAAACATGAAACATATACATTTGATGAAATAAATCAGTAATATAAGAAAATTGCCTAGGGTTTGTCTAACATCAATAATATTAACATATTCGAACTCCATTTGAATAGATTCATTGAGAAGCGACTCTGGGGTACCCTGAACACAATTAGTGAAAGTTTTAGTAATAAGAATGAATAAAAAAATAAATGAAATAAGTAACTTAAAATAGCATGTGTTCTATATGCATGAGAAGCCTTGGAAATTGATAGTAATTTATTCATCGATCAATTTTAACAATCAAAACATATGAAGTTAAACAAAATTTTCATCTTTTACAAGTGGAGGCCTAAAAAACGATGGAGATAGTTTTTTCATAGGCTAATTTTAACAAACAAAATATATGAACTTAAACTAAATTTCCGTCTTTCGAAATATGGAGACCTCTCAAATCTATGGATTTTTTTTTCATTTGCCAATTTGAACAAACAAAATATATGAACTTAAACAAAATTTCTGTCTTTTATAATGTGAAGACCTCGAAAGTCGACGGAAAGATTTTTTTCATTGGACAATTTTAAAGTTATTGTCAAACACAAAAAAAAAAAAAAGACTTGAAGCAACTAGCAAACAATACTCAAATAAAATGTAATGCCATAACTTGCGTGAAATCAATTTAACTAAATTAGGAGTAACAAAGTACTCAATAAAATAGAACAAAATCAAAGTTATATAACAGCGAAACATAACAGAGTCCATAAATATTAAAGTCAAAAGGCAACAAAGAAAGGTTATTGGTCAAACTTATATAAAAGCACATAGTGAAAAAAAGACGAAGACGATAAAGCATTTAATTATTTATCAAAAGAAAACACACAAGCTCATAAGTCTAGTAATTAATAAAATGCTTCAAAAACAACTTCAAATTCGCTTATATCCTGAGATAATAATAAAGAAAAATGCAACACGATACGAAGAAAAATGGAGTGAGGACCAAACAATAATAGAAATAATATTCATCAAAAAAATAATAGACTAAAAATCATCACAAACATATATATAAAAGGCATAATACATAAATATTCTCTTTAACTTGACTTCAAATCACAGTTATGCCCTTGTGCACAAGTAGACACTTAAACTTGTATAAATCTGAACAAATAGACACACATGTCCTACATGACATAAATGTGTCATTTTTTGTCCTACGTGGTATCCTACGTGCATTGTGCCATGTAGGACTCATGTGTTTACTTGTTCAATTATATACAAGTTTAAATGTCTACTTGTGCATATCCAAAGTTGGAGGACATAAACGTAAAATGAGGCCAAGTTACGAGGCACATTTATTTTTCATGCCTATATAAAAAATATGAAAAGGAAAGAAGGGTCATGGAGAAAAATAATTTCCATGGAATCTGGTTGTTTTACAAAGTGTCATGACATCCTCTTGGGAGAACAACAAAAATAATCATTTGATTTTTCATAAATGAAGCTCTGGTGGACTCCGTTGCAGCAATGGTGTGGTTTGTTTGATTGTGCAAGCTTCGAGCTCGCTTGTTCACTTATTGTTCAAGACTGTGTTGGTGGTAGCGGCAGCTTGCATGAAAAGTATGAACACCAAAAGATTTTTTTAAAGACCCAAAACATCTAAAAGTACAACCATTATCTAAAATTTTATCCATCATCACTAACTAAATGACCTATCAATTGTTTAAAGAGAAAATTGAAAACCACCTTAACACAATATCATTATATAAAAACCATGGGCTAAAATCAACGGTCAATAAAATTTATGTGAATGTAATCTTATCTATATTTAAATGCATTTTAAAACTATACTAAAATTGCAAAAAATAAATATTAATATAGTAACAAATTAAATGAATATTAACAAATGTAACAAATAAATTGAATGACGTGTAAAAGATGTAATTTAACATAAAATAATGATTTAATCAAAGACACGATATTCACAACATATTAAATTGATTATGAAAAAAGTAATGTATTTAAATTAACTAATAAAAAATCTCGAAATTTTGAGAAATAAGGTTGAATATCGGTAAACTTATTTAAAATTATAAAAAATATATTTTGAACTATTAAGCAAATAAACTTTAAAATTAATGATGTTGAAAATGTTAGGCCAAAATTGGGTGTCATCGTCTGTCCGTTTCGTTGGATATGATTGACGAAAGAACTCGTGGACAAAGAAAATTGACAAACCCGATTTTTGCCAAACACATGATTTTCATATAAAAGTGTGGGTGGAATATAATGTGGTGGAAGTTAATTCTCAACTTGCTCCAAAATGTTCAATGTCGTATCGCGTCCTTGTTGACGTAGTCCGTATCGGTGACTTAATTAAGAATGCATCTTCATGGACGGTCTTGAAAAATACAAAGATAGAACTCATTAGGAGAGACAAAATTAACGAAAAAGGTATCTTCCTTAAGATATGATGAATGAAAGATGATACATCGGTAGGATATAAATGCATGTCCAAAAGTAGGATGAATGAAGATGATCAATTAGTAGGACGTAAACACATGTCCATCAATGGGACATATGAGAATGATCCATCGATAGGATATAAATGCATGTCCATCGGTAGAATGAATGAAGATAATCCATTTAAATGATATAAACGCATGTCCATGGGTAGGACATATGAGAATGATCAAACAGTAGGATATAAATGCATATCCAATCGATAAGACGAAAGAAGATGATCCATCGGTAGGATATAAATGCATGTCCATTGGTATGACAAATGAATATGATCCATCGGTAAGATATAAATGCATGTCAATCAGTAGGATTAATGAATATGATCCATCGATATGATATAAAGACATGTCCCTCGGTAGGACGACTGAAGATGATCCATCGGTAGGATATAAATGCATGTCCACCCATAAAAGATATAAGAATGATCCATCAGTAGGATATAAAAGCATGTCAATCCGTAGGATGAATGAAGGTGATCCATCGGTAGGATATAACCACATGTCCATTAGTAGGAAATATTAGAATAATCCATTTGTAGGATATAAATGTATGCCCATCGGTAGGACGAATGAAGATTAACCATTAGTAGGATGGAAACACATGTCTATCGTTAGGACGAATGAGAATGATCCATTGATAGGATATAAATGCACGTTCCCCGGTAGGACGAAAGAAGACGATCCATCGATAGGATATAAACGCATTTTATAGATATGACTAATAAAGATGATCAATCGGTAGGATATAAACACATGTCCATTAGTAGAACAAATGAAGATGATAAATTGGTAGGATATAAACATATATTTATCGATAGGACGAATGAAGATGATCCATCGGTAGGATATAAACCCATGTGCACTGGTAGGATATATGAGAATTATGCTTGGGTAGGATATAAATGAATGTACATCAATATGAAGAATGAAGATGACCCATCTGTTGGATATAAACGTATGTCTATTGGTAGGAAATATGAGAATGGTCCATCTATAGGATATAAATGCATATCCATCGGTAGGATGAATGAAGATGACCCATCAATAGGCTATAAACGCATGCATGTACATCGGTAGGACCAATGTGAATATATCGATAGGAAATATGTGAACACTACAACTTTTGGTAATGGAATATGAATATCCTTCAATGTTATAGATGGTGTGAATATCCTTCACCTTCAAATAGATGCTACTTAAAGTCACTTTCAACGTTAGCCTCGTCTGACTACAACATGGAATAGAACTGGTGCACATCATTCGACTCCGAATAGATGTGACTTAAAAATGTCTTTCAATGTCAGCCTCCTCTCACTTCAATGTGAAATATATATGGTGCACATCCTTCATCTAAGAATAGATCCGACTTAAAAATATCTTTCAACGCCATCCTCTTCCGACTTAAATGTGGAATAGATATGGTGCACATCCTTCACCTCCAAATGGATGCGACTTAAAAATATCTTTTAATGCAAGATTCCTCCGACTTCAATGTGATATAGATATGGTGCACACTATTCACCTCTGAATAGATGCAACTTAAAAATATCTGTTAGCATGTCTCCTCCGAATTGACATAACTTAAATGCAATGGCCTTCTCGGTGAATGAAGATACAATGGTCCTATCGAGAAATGAATAATGAAATGGACTTCTTGGAAAATGAAAAATGCAATGATTCTCTCAGCAAATAAACAATTCAATGGCCCTCTAAACAAATGAAAATGCAATGGCCCTCTAGGCAATGAAAAATGCAATGGCCCTCTTGGAATGAAAAAATCAACGATTCTATTATAAATTGCAAAATCTAATGGCCCTATTTTAAAATAAAAATTCAATGAACCTGTGCGAAAATAAAAAATTCAACGGCCTTCTGAACAAATGATGAATTGAATGACCCATTCAACAAATGAAAAATGCAATGGCTCTCTCAGTGTCTCACCTTGGTGCGCTCTGGTCCAATTTTTAAGAAATAAAGATGGTTCCATTAGGATGTGGATCGATTACTGACAATTGAAAAAGGTCACATAACGAAAAATATCCCCTTTGAAGAATTGATGACCTTTTTAATCAACTTATGGGTGCCAGTTGCCTCTCTAAGATAGGCCTCAGATCTGGCTATCGTAAGTTAGAAGTAAAAGAAAATGACATCATAAAGACTATAATTAAGACTCATTATGATCATTAGGAGTTCCTTGTGATGTCTTTTGGCTTGACGAATGTTCTTTTAACATTCGTTAATCTTATGAACATAATGCTTAAGACATATCTTGACATGTTCGTTATCATATTTATCTATGACATATTTTTTTATTCGATGAATAAAGAGGATCATTGTAACACCCCGTATCTAAAACAGACCAGAAATAAGCTTTTCAAAAATTTGCAGGTGCAACCGACGGTTACCATCGACGGACCTTAGAATGAGCTATGACCTGTACAGTGCATCCGTCGTTTCAGTCTGAAGCCCCCAAAAACTCAGCCCAGAAGATTTGACTAAGTGTCGAACGATGGACGGACCAACGGTCCGTAGTTCAGACTACTGTCCGTAGTCTATGTCCGTCGAACAAGACCCCATTTACCCACTCTGTCACAAGAATCACGATTGACAATTACGGTCCGTAGATGGACCTACGGATCGTAGGTATGACTGTAGGTGAAAATTAGCAGACAGTTAGGGGAAAAAAGACATTGGGTCAACTTCAAATGATCATAACTCTTAGTACAAAATGAATTAGGTGTCCCATTACTGATGAAATGATAGATAATTGAATTAGATTTACATATCCACCTAGTTTTCTAAAATCAGACCTCCGTGAAAACAGTTATGCCCGTTTTAGTAAAGGCCTGTCGAACAGACCCAACCTACGGACCCAAACGACGGACAGTTGATTGAATGACGGCCTATCAGTCCAGGTCATCGTTTGGTCCGACAACAATTAACTCAAGGATCTTTTGTCTTTTCCCACTTCGTTTAAACTCTAAGATACATCGTTTTGACCATAAATCATCAGATTTTAGTTAGTTTAAGCCTACAAAACATAACTAAAACTTATCTAACTCAAAATCATAAATCAAAACTTAGAAAATTAGAAGCAAGAAAGGAGAAAAAGGTCAAGAACCCTAGTTCAAGGACGTAGCAAGGTTCCATCAGTTCCAGCCCTGAAATCTAAATATTTCTCCGTGGATTTCATCACTAGGTATGTTGGATTTCACTAGTGGGTTCCTTTCGCCCATTGGGTCCCTAGTTTTCAGTCAGACTCTTGATTCCCATATCATGATTAGACCTAGGGTTTCTGGAACTTCAACGAAACTTCATGAATTAAATAGTTATGTGTTCCCAATTAGATTACCATGTTATTACTCAGATTATTGAATGAATTTCAGAACCCTAGCTATGTATTTTTTTAGTTCTTGAATTACTTATGCTAGGTTAGATATTTCAGTTACTTCAGTTATAAATTCATAATTACCAGATTATTTGTTGCATTCTCAGTTTGTATATTCAGTTTTGAGCTATCCAGTATTTACAGAAACTCAGTCATAATTAGTTAATTACATAATTCATTAGGAGTATCATAATACCGAGTTGGACTACGTTTCAGCGTACCCAATTAGTCCCAGAACTACTTGCCAAGTAGGTTGTAAGTCCCCTCTGTGGGCAATCAGTTAGTGATCACGGCAGCATGCCTTTATACCTATAGAAGGGTATATTGGGTCCTCTCGATAGGGCGTATACATCGGACTCCACATTTAGCTCATGTGGTTTTATTATCGGTTATTAGTAGCTTCCACAGTTCAGTCAGATTCTCTTGCATTGACCATATTTACAGATCAGTTAGTATTCAGTCTCAACATGTTATAAATTTTGCAATTGCATCAAGTTAGCTCATAATACAATATATCTTGTTTAGATTACTATACTTGCTTTTGTGATTGTTCATTTACGTTTTATTTGAGCTTTACTCTATCCTACATTCTCAGTACCTTCAAGTACTGACACATATATGCACTACATCTTCTCGTAATGTAGGTTCAGGATCTCAGCATCCAGATTGCGCTTAGATCAATTTCCGATCTCCAGTTCAGCAGATTCAGTGGTGAGTCCTTATTCTCCGAGGACAATAGTCATGAGTTCATTTCAGTCTTTTAGTCATTTAGTTTCACTTTTGGCTAGACTTAACTGGGGCTTGTCCCAACATTTCTAGTCAGTTAGAGACTTATTTAAGACATAGTTAGATTCAACTTGGTATTGAGTTAATATATTGTTGTATTACACTCATCAATTTTCAAATTTCTCAGATATAGTATATGGGTATTCCCCATCTTTTTTATTTTAATTATGGTTTAGCTTGCGCATTCAGTTTATTATGTATAGTATGCTGATGATTATGCCAGTAGGGTTAGCTTGGGATCACATGTGGTCCTAGGTTCCATGTCCGCATCTCGGGGGTAGCTCGGGGCGTGAAAAAACTTGGTATCAGAGTGCTAGGTTTAAGTGTCCTAGGATGTCTAAAAAGCCGCACTAAGTAGAGTCATTTTCATGGGTGTGAAGTGCACCACATTTAATGAGAGTGAAGCTGCAAAGTGTTTTAGGAAAACTTCACTTTCTTGTTACTCTTAGTGTGCGTAAGGTATGATCTAATTCCATTCTAACTGGACGTTCTACATTTCAGATCGTGCCTCCTCATAGAGATAACACCAGGAATGCGAAGGCCAGGAATGTAAACACAACTCCTACAGTCCCAGATCAGGGAGTCTCCAATGCTGAGTTTAGGAATGCCATAAAATGTTGGCTCAGAGTATGACCAACCAGAACAATCAGGTTCATGCTCCTGTGCATGCAAATGGTGGATCAGCAGCAACAAGGGTCCTTGACTTTGTTTGGATGAATCCACCTGAGTTCTTAGGATCACAAACTAATAAGGATCCTCAAAATTTCTTGGATAAGATCAAGAAGATCTTTGAGGTAATGCAAGTAACTGGGAATGATTGGGTTGAGTTGGCCATCATACCAGTTGAAGGATGTTGATCATATTTGGTACACTCAATGGAAGGAAAATAAGGGTACAGATGCAGCTCCTATTACTTGGAATTACTTTAGTGAGACCTTTCTGGAAAGGTTTTTCCCAATAGAGTGGAGAGAAGCAAAGACCCAGGAATTCATGAACTTGAGCCAGGGAAACATGAAAATACAAGAGTATGGGCTCAAGTTTAACCAACTCTCCAGGTATGCTCCTCACATGGTTTCTAAATCCAGGGCTCAGATGAATAATCTCTTGTATAAAGTGTCGGATTTGGTTAAAACTGAGTGCAGAAATGCTATGTTACTCGGAGATATGAACATATCTAGGCTTATGACTCATGCTGAGCAGGTTGAGGGTGATAAGCTTAGGGAACAGGCTAAGGAGAATAAGAAGGCTAGGACTAGGAACTATGACTATTCTCAGCAGAAATCGGGTGGTGTAAATTGCTCGCAGAGTGAGCAAAAGTTTTCATCTCCAGCCCCTTCATCAGCTAGTGTTCCATCCTCCAAGAACAGGTTTGACCAGAAGGTTAGAGCACCAGGCTCTATGTCTCAAGAAAGTGTTTCAGGCATAAAGACTTACCCCACTTGCCCTAAGTGTAGTAAGAACCATCCAGGCGAGTCTCTTGCGGGAAAGGAAGGGTGTTTTGTGTGCGTTCAGTCTGGTCACAGGTTGAGGGATTGTCCTTCTAGACAGGGTCAAGGAGGTGGTAATGGTAGAGCTCAATCTACAACTTCATCAGCACCAGCAAGTCGCCCGACTCAGCAGGGTAACTCATCTGGTTCAGGTGGCGGTCATCGCCATAACAGGTTGTATGCTCTTCAGGCTCGCCAAGATCAGGAAGGTTCTCTTGATGTAGTCACTGGTACGTTACGAGTCTTTGACCTTGATTTTTATGGATTGTTTGATCCAGGGGCTACTCTTTCTTTTGTAACTCCTTACATAGCAGTCCAATTCAGTGTTAGTCCATAAACTCTCTCAGAACCTTTCTCAGTCTCTACTCCAGTCGGTGACCCAGTTATAGCTAGATGGGTATACATAAATTGCCTTGTCACAGTCTCTTTAAAAGTCACCTCAGTAGATCTTGTATAGCTATAAATAGTAGACTTTGATGTCATTCTAGGCATGGATTGGTTACATTCCTGTTATGCCTCAATCGATTGTAGAACTAGGATTGTTCATTTTCAATTTCCAAATGAACCAATCATAGAGTGGAAGGGTAGTAGCTTAGTGCGTATGGGTCGATTCATTTCTTACCTTAAGGCTACAAAGATGATCTCCAAGGGTTATCTCTATAATATAGTTCGGGTTAAGGATTCCAGTTATGAAACCCCAACTCTTGAGTCAGTTCCAATAGTCTGTGAGTTTCCAGAAGAATTTCCAGAAGACCTTCTCGGAGTCCCTCCCAAAAGGGAGATCAACTTTGGAATTGATCTCCTTCCAGATACCCAACCTATTTCTATTCCTCATTACAGAACGACTGCAGCAGAGCTTATGGAATTGAAAGAACAGTTGAAAGACCTTCTAGATAAGGGCTTCATTAGACCTAGTATTTCACCATGGGGTGCACCAATGTTTTCATAAAGAAGAAAGATGGTTCTCTCAAAATGTGCATTGACTATAGACAGTTGAACAAGGTCATAATTAAGAATAAGTATCCCATACCCAGAATTAATGAATTGTTTGACCAACTTTAGGGTGCTAGTCATTTCTCAAAGATAGATCTCAGATCTGGTTATCATCAACTTAGAGTCAGAGATAGTGACATTCCGAAAACAACCTTCAAAACTCCGTATGGTCATTATGAATTTGTAGTTATTTCGTTAGGACTAACCAATTCTCCTGCAACTTTTATGGATCTGATGAACAAAGTGTTCAAACAGTACTTAGACTTGTTCGTTATGATCTTTATTGATGATATCCTCGTTTACTCTGTGAATAAGAAAGAACATGCTAGTCATCTGAGAGTTGTTCTGCAGACTCTCAAGGATCGCCAGTTATTCGCTAAGTTTAGAAAATGTGAGTTCTGGTTGCAATCTATTACTTTACTTGGTCACATTGTATCTAGCGAGGGGATCCGAGTGGATTCACAGAAGATAGAAGCAGTGAAACAATGGCCCATACCTACCTTTGCTACAGATATCAGAAGTTTCTTTGGTCTAGCGGGTCATACAGAAGGTTCGTGGAAGGATTCTCATCCATAGCGTCACCATTGACTAGGTTAACTTAGAAGATGGTCAAGTTTCCATGGTCAGATGATTGTGAGAAACGCTTTGCAGAACTGAAAACTAGATTGACTACAACTCCTGTCTTCACTCTACCAGAGGGTTCAGATGGTTATGTGATCTATTGTTATGCATCAAGAGTTGGCCTAGGTTGTGTGTTGATGTAGGGAGATAAGGTTATAACTTATGCCTCTATACAACTTAAGGTTCATGAGAAGAACTATCCAACTAATGACCTCGAGCTTGTAGTAGTATTATTTGCACTCAAGATATGGAGACACTACTTGTATGGTGTTCATGTAGATGTGTTCACTGATCATAAGAACCTTCAGTATGTGTTCAGCCAGAAATACTTGAATCTTCGCTAGAGGAGATGGCTTGAGTTCCTTAAGGATTATGATATGAGTGTGCATTATCATCATGGTAAGGCGAATGTAGTAGCAGATTATCTATGGGTAGTGTAGCCCATGTTGAGGAAAAAAGGAAGGAGCTAGCTAAGGATGTTGACAGGCTTGCTTGCTTGGGAGTTCGCCTTATGAGCATATCAGACAGTGGTGTAACAGTTCAGAATGGGGTAGAATCTTCTTTGGTAGTGGAGGTTAAGGTTAAGCAAGACAATGATCCAATCTTGCTTGAACTTAAGGGTGCAGTACACAATCAGAGAGTGAAGGTTTTCTCCCAAGTGGGAGATGGTATACTTCCCTACCAGGGTAGATTGTGTGTTTCTGATGTGGGCGAGTTGAGACAACATATTCTTGTAGAAGCCCATAATTCCAGGTATTCTATTCATCCAGGTGCCACTAAGATGTACCGCGATCTGTGGGAAGTCTATTGGTGGAATGACATGAAGAGAGATATAGCAGACTTTGTGAGTAAGTGCCCCAATTGCCAGTAAGTCAAGGTAGAACATCAGAAACCAGGAGGTATGACTCAAGAGATCGATATTCCTACTTGGAAGTGGGATGTTATAAATATGGATTTCATCACAGGGTTACCTCGTACTCGCAGACATCATGACTCCATTTGGGTGATAGTTGATAGGATGACTAAGTCTTCTCGCTTTTTAGCGGTCAAGGCTACAGATTCGGCAGAGGACTATGCCAAACTTTACATTAATGAAATTGTGAGGTTACATGGGGTTCCTTTGTCTATCATATAAGATAGAGGTCCTCAGTTTACCTCTCATTTCTGGAAGTCATTTCAGAAGGGTCTTGGTACTCAAGTTAACCTTAGCACAACATTTCATCCACAGACGGATGGACAGGCAAAGTGTACCATTCAGACCCTAGAGGATATGTTGATAGATTGTGTGATCAATTTCAAGGGTAGTTGGGATGATCACCTTCCTCTGATTGAGTTATCCTACAATAATAACTACCATTCCAGCATTCAGATGGCCCCTTATGAGGCTTTGTATGGGCGTAGATGTAGATCTCCCGTTGGTTGGTTTGAAGTAGGTGAAGCAGCTTTGATAGGGACAGATTAAGTCCTTTATGCTATGGAGAAAGTGCAACTCATTAGATAGAGACTTAAGACATCCCAGAGTCGTCAGAAATATTACGCAGATGTAAGGAGAAGGGAACTAGAGTTCCAAGTTGATGATTGGGTTTTCTTGAAAGTGTCACCTATGAAAGGAGTGATGAGATTTGGCAAGAAATGGAAACTCAGTCCTAGATATGTAGGCCCTTACAAGATCTTGAAAAGGGTTGGCAAGGTGGCATATGAGTTAGATTTGCCAGTAGAACTAGCAGTAGAACATCCAGTCTTCCACATCTCGCTCTTGAAGAAGCGTGTGGGTGACCCTACCTCTGTAGTGCCATTAGAGAGTGTGGCGGTGAAATATAGTCTTTCTTATGAGAATGTACCAGTTGAGATTTTTCACCGTCAGGTTAGAAGGTTGAGTAACTAAGAAGTCGCTTCAGTCAAGGTTCTGTGGAGGAGTTAGTCCGTAGAGGGAGCTAATTGGGAAGCATAAGCAGCCATGAAAGACAAGTATCCTCACCTCTTTCCTTTCGATTCCACTCCAGCTTGAGGTAATAGTTCCTCTTCACTTTTTCAGGTATTCATGCGTGAGTTCAGTCTTAAAATCATGTTCCCTCAGTTTGTACTTGCATTTTCAACGTATTTGCATGTTCTCGGAACTTAATAAAGTAAGAAATTCAGTTCCCAGTGTTTAGTAGTAGAGATATCATCCCTCTCCCTCTATTTCAGCTAGTTTAGTCTTCATTCGAGGATAAATGTTCCCAAGGAGGAGATAATGTAACACCATGTATTCAAAACAAACCAGAAATCAGCTTTTCAGAAATCTGTAGGTGCAACCGATAGTTACCATCGACAAACTGTAGTCTGAACTACGGCTCGTACTGTGCATCCGTCGTTTGAGTGTGAACCCCCAAAAACTCAGCCTAGAAGATTTGACAAAGTGTCGAACGACAGACGGACCAACGGGCCGTAGGTCAGACTATGGTCCGTAGTTTTTGTTCGTCGATCAAGACCCCATTTAACCACTATATTACAATAACCACGATTGATCAGTACAGTCCGTAGATGGACCTACGTATCGTATGTATGACCGTAGGTGAAAATTAGCAGACAGTTAGGGGGAAAAGGTTGTTGGGTCAACTTCAAATTATCATAACTCTTAGAACAAAACGGATTAGCTATCTCATGATCAATGAAATGATAGATAATTGAATTAGCTTTCCATAGACACCGAGTTTGCTAAAATGAGACCTCCGAGTAAAACGTTATGCCTATTTTAGTAAAGTCTTGTCGAACAGACCCAACCTACGGACCCAACGACGGACCGTCGATTGAACGATGGCCCATCAGTCCAGGTCGTCATTTAGTCCGACAATAATTAACTTAGGGGTCTTTTTGTCTTTTCTCACTTTGTTTAAACCCTAAGATACTTCGTTTTGACCCTAAATCATCAGAGTTTAGTCAGGTTAAGCCTAGAAACATAACTAAAACTTATCTAAATCAAAATCATAAATCAAAACTTAGAAAATTAGAAGCAAGAAAGGAGAAAAAGGTCAAGAATCCAAGTTCAAGAACGTAGCAAGGTTCCATCAGTTCCAGCCCTGAAATCTAAATATTTCTCTGTGGATTTTATCACCAGGTATGTGGGATTTCACTAGTGGGTTCCTTTCACCCATTGGGTCCCTAGTTTTCAATCAGACTCTTGATTCCCATATCATGATTAGACCTAGGGTTTCTGGAACTTCAACGAAACTTGATGAGTTAAATAGTTATATGCTCCAAATGAGTTTACCATGTTATTACTCAGATTATTGCATGAATTTCAAAACCTCACCTATGTGTTTCTTTAGTTCTTGAATTACACAAGCTAGGTCAGATATTTCAGTTACTTCAGATATACATGCCTCAGTTATAAATGCATAATTACCAGATTAATTGTTGCATTCTCAGTTTGCATGTTCAGTTTTGAGATATCCAATATTTATAGAAACTCAGTCATAATAAGTTAATTACATAATTCATTGGAGTAGCATAATACTGAGTTGGACTAGGGTTCAGCGTACCCAATTAGTCCCAAAACTACTAACCAAGTAGGTTGTAAGTCCCCTCTGTGGGCAATCAGTTAGTGATCATGCCAGCATGCCTTTATACCTCTGGCAGGGTATATTAGGTCCTCTCGATGGGGCATATACATCGGACTCCACATTTAGCTCATGTCGTTTTATTATCGGTTATTAGTAGCTCACATAGTTCAGTCAGACTCTCTTGCATTGACCATATTTACAAATCAGTTAGTATTCAGTCTCAGTATGTTATAAGTTTTGTCATTCCATCCAGTCAGATCAGAATTCACTATATCATGTTTAGATTACTATACTTGCTTTTGTTCTTGTTAAGTTATGTTTTATTTCAGCTTTACTTTATCGTACATGCTCAGTACCTTCAAGTACTAATGCATACGTGCGCTACATCTTCTCATGATATAGGTTCAGGTTCTTAGCATCCAGATTGCGCTTAGATCGATTTCCGATCTCCAGTTCAGCAGATTCACTGGTGAGTCCTCATTCTCCGAGGACAATAATCATGAGTTCATTTCAGTCTTTTAGTCATTTAGTTTCACTTTTTGCTAGCCTTAACTGGGGCTTGTCCCAGCATTTCTAGTCAGTAAGAGGATTATTTCAGAAATAGTTAGATTCAACTTGGTATTGAATTAATATATTCTTGTATTAAACTCATGAATTTTCAAATTTCTGAGATATAGTATATGGGTATTCCCCATTTTTTCATTTTAATTATGGTTTAGCTTCCGCATTCAATTTATTTTCTTTAATATGCTCATGATTATGCCAGCAGGGTTAGCTTGGGATCACTTGTGGTCCTAGGATTCGTGTCCGCGTCTCGAGGGTAGCTCGGGGCATGAAAATCATGCTAGTCATCTCAGAATAGTCCTCCAAACTCTCAAGGATCAACAATTTTATGCCAAATTTTAAGTAATACTTTTTGCTTCAGTGTGTGGAATTCATAGGCCACATTATGTCAGGTGAAGGGATTCGAGTCGATAGTCAGCAGATTGAAGCTATGAAGAACAGGCCCAGCCCTACATCTTAAACTAATATAATGAGTTTCTTAGGGTTTGCTAGTTACTACAAGAGGTTCATCAAGGGTTTTCAACTATTTCGTCCCCGTTGACTATATTGACTTAGAAAACAACTAAGTCTCAATGGTCTAAAGCTCGTGAGAAAAGTTTTCAGGAATTGAAAACTTTGATAAGCACTTCTCCAGTGAGGGGTCGTGGGTGAAGACCCCAAAATGGAAAGTTGCTAGACACCACCCACGATTAACCACCACGTACCGTGGGTGGACCCACAACCCGTGGTCGTGGTGTCATTGGTTGGGGCACTGGTGGTCTTAACTAAGTTAGGGGATTAAGGAACATACTAGAATTAATTAGGGATTAAGTGGTGTCATTTTATAGTAGATTATACAACCTATATAAAGCTATAAGATACATAAATACATTGATCCTTGTCATTATATGTATTCACAAAAAAGAACCCAATTCCCTCTAGAAAACCGTCTCTTTAGAAGAAGATCTTCTAGGTCCTGGCAAAATTTTAGTTTTATTTAAGTTAGGTGTTTGGGGAATTAATTAGTAATTAAGTAGGGGTTAAGATAGATAGACTTGGTCTATTTTTCAAATTTTATCTTTATTTACAATCCCTTATATTTGCCTTTGATTTTTCAAGAATTTGTTCAGCTTAATTTTAGTCATTTATTAATAAAAGGACAACATGGCCTCCAAAAATTTAATTAAAAGAAATAAGGTAGGTCGCTTAGTTAGTTATTTAACCACCTATATAAGCTAAATAGCCCCCTAATACTAAGTAATCAACTCATTCATCTAAGAGCCCCAAAACTCTCTCAAATAGTTCTCTCTGTCTCTCTCTCTCTATAAAGTAAGAGGAGGAGGAGGAATAAGAAGAAGAGGAGGAGGAGGAGGAGGAAGAAGAGAAACAAGAAGAATAGGAAGAAGAAGAGGATCAAGCTAGGTCAAGTCAAGACTCCATTGTTGAAAGCATTGTAGCGTTTTGTAATTAAGGTATGTTAGCTTATTCTTCAATGGATTCTTCCATATATGGAGTCCCCTAGAATTCCCCCAATTGTGAAGATGAACTATACAATTCAAGTAAGGTTCCTTCCAATATTATGGGTTTAGTTGAGTATGAATCCAATTGATTGGATATTGATTGTTTATGATTTAATTAGTATTGAATCATGATATTATGATGATATTACATGTTTTCTGTGGCCAACCCTAGTCCAATTGATGAAATGTAAGTACTGTGGGTTTATGTCTTCTAAAGGAAAATATAAGATTCATAGACGATCTTCTAGAATTGATTATATGTATAGTAATTATTCAAGAATAGAAGCATGTGAACATGAATCAACTAAGAATTAAGTATATATGATGGATCATGACTAGTAATGATTGAGATTGAGTCTTTATGATGATATATGACGAGAGTTGCTTAAGAATGAATCATGTGACTAGAATGTCTTGTGATCCAGATATGTGTGATGATTGTAATAAGTAAAGATTCGAGAGTAAGTCTTATAGTCATGAATGTTGATCACTAGGGCTTTGAGAGTAAAACTAATATGATAAATTATGTATGTTACAGCTTTGAGAGTGAAGTCTATATGAGAATGGAAGATAATTGGATAGATTGTGGTGGAAGGCTTATACCTGCCTAATCTACCTAGTGAATGGTTGAATGCATAAAGTGATACAATCACTTGAACATGCATTATCAAGGACATACTTCTATTTGACATGAATGTTAAGTAAGATTTATTGACTAATCTAAGAGGTTTATGTTCGGCCCCATGTGGATATTGACAATGAGATAGTTCACACATAGTCGGGTACAGGCTCCAAGATGAAAGGAGAACCACACCTAGTTGATTTCCAAACTATCAAAGGTAACGGGGGAACACTCACATAGTAGAGTTTGGGCTTTCCCAAAATTAGGTCTCATAAGATGGAAGCCTTCACCTAGTAGAGTTCGGTTTCTAGTAGCAATCTCTGTATCAATGTAACTAATACATTTTTAAAAAAGTATCTCATAGTGTTTAAGATGAAATAAGACATACTTAGAGAGGCATCTCGTAGTGTTCCAAGAGTAAAATGAACTAAGACATACTTGCAAAGATATCTCTAAGTGTTCAAAATCAATAATGAACTTACACATGCTTATTGAAGTATCTCAAGTGTTCAATATAATGATGAACTTAGACATCCTTAAAGTAGTATCTTCTAGGGTTCGATTTGATAAGGAATTAAGATATACTTACAGAAGTATGTCATAGGGTTCAACCTAATAAAGAACTAAGATGTGCTTAAGGAAGTACCTCCTATTGTTCTAGAGTTTTATGAGAGGGACTATTGTATAATCAAGAAGAATTGGTATGAGGACCTAAAAGAGTACTTATTGTGGGGGTATTATTCATGCATTGCACAAGTATGTCTTAAGATTACATAAGAAGAGTTTCTCTGGTATGATGTATGTTTTGATGGATTGCTGCTATAGTTGCCTTCCATGTTATGACTGACTAAAGGTGAAAGATTTTTTTTTTCTCTATGAGAAGTAAGATAAGGATGATATCAAAAGATGACGATGAGGTATAATGGCATAAAAGTGGTACTTAGCATAGGTTGGATTATGGGGTCTTATCTAGACATTGCACAAGTATGACTTAAAGTTACTTATGAAGTTTCTCTTATGATTTGAGGATTTAAATATGGGCTATGGTTATGAATATGTGGTATTTCTATGTTGTTGTATTATGCCTTATGATGTCTTATGTACATATTATGTCTACATTGAAGATTATACTTATGACCATGTTGTAAACTCCTATGCCTATGATTTATGTTTTATGTTGGCTAACAATTTTTTTAAGCTCTTATGATTTCATGCTAGCTAAAATATTTAGTACATTTTGTACTAAAACATACTCTTTCCTACATTCTCATCAAATATAGGGTCGGCGACTTTGAGTTCCATTCTTGAAGGTAGGTTCCTAGAAATGCAAAGGAGTTGAAGATTTCGTAAGTCCTTATAGCTTCAAGGATGTGATCACCTTTCCTTTATATATTTTCTTTTATGTTTGTAATTGTTGTATGGGCTGCGTCCCAGAGTTATTCATATGTTTTTAGATGGTTTCAGACAAAGTGTTATAGACTTCCGCTTGCTTTTATAAAGACCTCAATTGTAAAGAATTTTTTAAAAATTTACGCATCTTTTCTATTTACTTTATGTTATGATATGCTAAGTGACTTGTGTTAGACCTTTCTGGGTCTAGTATGTCATGTTACATCTAGGGTGTACTCCAGGATCGTGACAAGACTTGCCTATTTGGGAGTCAATTTGTTAGATTCAAGTGGAGGTGGAGTTGTGGTGATTAATAGGACTGAATCATCACTAGTGTCTAGAGTGAAGGAGAAATAAGATAAAGACCTTTTTATTACTTGAACTGAAGGGAAATTTTCATAAGCAAAAGGTAATGTCTTTTGATCAAAGGGAAGATGGTGTGTTGAGATATCAAGGTAGATTGTATGAGCCAAAGGTGGATGAGCTTCAAGAGAGAATCATGGAATGAAGCTCATTGTTCCAGACATTCGATTTCCACAAGAAGTACCATGACTTGAGATAAGTCTATTGATAGAATAGTATGAATAGATGCATTGCAGATTTCGTTTCAAAGTACCTAAATTGCCAACAAGTCATGGTAAAACACCAAAGTCTAGGTGGTGTGTCTTAGAATACAACTCTTCCGAAATGGAAGTTGTTGATGATTAATTTGGACTTCATTACTGTCTTGCCAAGATTGTTTTGGCACCGTAATTCGATTTGGGTTATTGTAGATGAGATGACTAAATTAGCCTTTTTATACTGATAAAGACAATAAATTTGGCAGAAGATTATGCCAGATTATACATCCAAGATAGTGTAACTTTATGGCATTCCAGTGTCTATCATTTTTGACAGGGGCGAACAATTCACCACTCATTTTGAAGTCTTTACAGAAAGGTTTTTGCTCGATGGTAAAACCTAGTACTACTTTTCATCTTCAGTTGTATGGCCAAGCAGAGCGCACAAATGAGACGCTTCAGGATTATGTTAAGGGCATGCATTATGGATTTCAAAGGTAATCGGGATTACCACTTACCTCTCATAGAGTTTGCGTACAATAATAGGTATCACTCTACTATCCAAAATGTCTCATTACAAGGCTCTCTATGGGAGAAGACGTACATATCCTATTGGCTCGTGTGAGGTTTGTAAAGCGGTGTTGATAGGGATAGAATTGGTTCATAAGGCCATGGAGAAAGCGAAGACTATTATGGCAAGGTTGAGAACAACGCAAAGTCATCAAAAATCCTATACAGATGTACGAAGGAGAGACATAGGATTTGAGGTTTATGATTGAGTCTATTCGAAGGTTTCACCTATGAAGGGTCCTATGAGATTTGGTAAGAAAGGAAAAATCAGTCCCCAATACATTGTTCCTTACATGATATCCCAGAGAGTTGGCAACATAGCTTATGAGTGGGAACTACCATCATAGTTGGCAGCAGTACATCTGGTATTTCACATCTCTATGATAAAGAAGTGTAATGACCCAAGGGTATACAATAGAAGTTACATGACGTACTCGACCTCTCAGAGATCTTATACAAGCCCTTAGACATAATTCATTGCATATATTTATATATATAAAAAGTAGTGCGGAATTAAAACTTTTTAGAACAATAGTCAAACTCTTTATAGAATATAAGGAAGAACTAAGGCTATTCATAGACATCTTAGACACATATAATATCTTAAGGTCACAACCCATAAATCAATTTGAAAGAAACTATAGTCTATTACAAAGTCTTTTTTGAAAAGGAAATTAAAACATAAGCATGCACATACCAATATTGAGAGAACGCTATTTCCCAAGCTTTCATTTCTAAGAGAATCCTCACTTGTCACCTACACTTGTAGAAATACACAACATATGAAATTAGCACATTGAAAGCACTAAGTATAGTGACCATGCAAGAAAACCATGCAAAAAGAGACATTTACTTCAAGATATGCTTTCGTGCTATTTTGATAGAAATCTTTGTTATAAGAGTTTAAAAGACATAGTACAAGTCAACAATTACATATAAGACATACTCCATATTTAACAAGTAACCCTTTATTCTTATCACTATAGACTCTCTACCTAAATTTACTCTAAGACTCACTGGAGTAAGACATGAAGAGACCGCACAAACAACCTCTTTAAGGGAACCTAAGTGATCCTTAAAGCTACCATAGATAAGAACCTTCCAATTTAACATCCTTTAGTAATAGAACCTTATTAATTAGAGTCATTTAGGATACAAGTAATAAATTAGAGGGTTTCACATAATGGTGTTGTAAGACCTAGTGAACTCATCCTAGCACCTTCAAGGCCTACTCGTTCCATGTGTATATAGCGTCCCATTCACTACCTACATGTTGTGGAATCAATCCAATACTAGAGTGTAGATATCACATGATGAGATAGACATTAACTGACTAGACTACACTAGCTAGGCATGAAATCCGGTCTTATAAGACCCCACACCGTATAAGGTGTTCCACTTGCCAAAGGTAGATCTAGTAATCATCCCATGTTGGCACATGGTTAAGGAATATCAAGGGCTTCTTTGTACTCTAGTATCATCTAAAGTAGAGTTACTACCACAAGAATATTCACTCGGTTCTTTACCTTTGTTCTCATAGAGTAAATAATTCACTAGGCGTATTAGAGAAGGTACCATAACTATGCCCTACCAACTCATAATACACTTTTCCTTACAAGGATGGGTCCACTAGGGCTTCTAACCAAGGACAATGAGGATAGCTTTTACGACTTCCTTAGAGATGGTTTCATGCCGTTCCGGCCAACCTACCCCTAAGTCCATCATTTCACTCAAGAAGGAGGCACCATATGGGTCCATTCCTTCATGGATTCTTATAAACCTTCTTTTCATATTCAAGGTTTCACATTCTTAACCTTCTTTTAATTATTCAAGGTTCTATATTCATTTAGGGTTCTAGATTCATGAAAGAAGGGGCACCATACTTAGGGTCTGGTTTTAGACATGGTCTAGAATACCTCATTTAGTCATTCAATGAAGGGCACCAACTCTAGGTCTATCGATCCTAGACTTTCATTCATACATTTGTTCAACACACATACAAGTACCAAGTAGGTACATCTAGTCTACCAACACAAGATAGAACAAAATTCAATAGAGACTCTCCTTAGTCCTTCATCATCATATATCAACAACTAGAGAGGAAGAATATTCAATGTTATCATTATAGCACCCATACAAGATCATATGGATATCAAATGAGAACCTTCACTTTATACCTTCACATATACCATATCATGTGAATATCATAACTCACATAATAATGCCGACAAGGGCATGTTCGTAACAATTATAACAATTAAACACCTTCACCATAAGTGGACCATACTATTCAGTAGAAATTTAATATCAATTCTATGTTAAAGGAATAAGGTCAACTCACCATCTTCCAATAGCCACAATCACCATTCCTTAGCTTTCCAACAATTTCACATAATAAGAGATCTTTACACTAGCAATATACAATGCCCATAAGGCTAGGACAACCAATTAATCCATATCAATGATTTAATAAAAACCCAATATAGAATCAACATTATAAGGAAAACTATGAAAAATTCTAACGCTAATCAATACATAATTCAATAGCCCATGACAATCTACAAATGAATTAAACACAATTGGATCATAATCAATATACCACTTTAGAACCAAAATTATAAATTCAAGGAATGCATGGTTTTATGGATGTTCTGATCATAAAACCATCAATTAACATTGAATACTTTATAAGACATCCATTAAAACCTTTTTATTCAAGAACTCATGCTTAGATTTTGAAATAGGGTTTAAGGGTTTTTGAGATCTTTCAAAAAACCTTTGAAATTGACTCCATTAATGAGAGAAGAATCAAGGATGAAATCACAATACGTTAGTTAGAATCTATCCGCAAAATTACGTTGAAAAACTCAAAAAATTAGGTCCTCTTCCTTGGAGCTTGAAGGTTCATCAATGGAGGATTTAACTAAAAAGAACTTTGGAGGGTTTTAATTTGGGTTTTCTGAAATAAATGAGTTAAAGGAAGGTTTTAAGATTTAAAACTATTTATATTAATGATATAAACCTTTTTAAAATAACCCACTTAATAAAAACTAAAATAGGAAATATTTGGAATTTCCATGTTGGGGCAGCTCGCCCAGGGACCACGCCCAACTTGATAGTCTGTGAAGGACTTCACAGCCAAGTTGACGGCTTGTGGTCCTTGGGGAAGTAGAATACTTGGTTTAGCCAAGACCCCACATGGCTAAGGCCTTTCCACGACAATGTTCATGGGTTGTGGTCATGACAACTGGCCATGAAGTGGCTTATGGAAGTTGGGGCAGTATTTTGGCCAAAAGGCTTGCCTCACATGCCACCAAGGCAACTTCACGACCACCTTCACGATCCGTCGTCAAGACCACTGACCATGAAGTGGCTCGTGGATCCTTGAGGCAGTGTTGAGCCAAGGTGTGAAGCCTGGCCTCTTTGCTTAGGCCTTTTCCTCCTTGACTTGGCAAAATCCCAAGCATCCATGCCCTTCACCAAAACATATTTTTACTCTAGAGTCTAGCACATGCGTTGACGTTGACTCTGTTAAACTCATTGCACAAGACTCTCAATCCTTACATACCACATAAACACATAAACATACTAGACTAGTTCACGAACGTCATGGTCGTCCCTTGACGTTCAACTTCTAAACTCCTTAAATTAGACCTCAAAAGTCAAAACTCATCTTTTTAACAAGTTATAAACTCATGACACACAAGTGAAGCTCTAGATCTCCCTAGTTCATTTTGAGGGTTATTACATTCTCCCCCACTTAGAAAAATAGTTGTCCTCTAATGATACTAAAAACTTTCAAAACTTTTAAGAAATAGAGAATCACGACTAGCAGCTCATACCAAAACAACATACACATAATTAGGAGGAACATAAACTCCACATAATCAAGAGACTCAAAACACACAACAAGAAAGTATGAACAACATCTACAACTTATCATGCAATAAGACTCTACCTTTTCTCATTTCACATAGGAGGAACTTACTTCTCCCATATCATCATTATCATTACATTATTTCTAAGCACATTATGACCATTCCTCATGAAACACAATTATGCAACATTTTGAAGACTTCACTCTTAAGCATGCTTACAATTATCTCATGCAACATTTAGGAAATTCATTATAGATACACATCAACATGAGAGACAACATCATTTAAGCTCAATTTAACATATACACATAACCTCATGAAAATTATGCACAATGCAAAGAGATTAATGATACAAATCTTCACTTAGACTCCTAAACACATGCAACATGATACTATAAAGTTCTAGCTCCCAAGCTTTAATAGAAGAGAAGAGAAGAGATAAGATCCATCAACCTAACTATTTACCATACCCCCCCCCACTTAGAACCCATAAAATCTATCAAGAATAACGCAAGGGAAAACTATAACTTACCGGTACCTTCATCCAGATTCTCTTTAGATTGGAGGTAATAGAAATGATTCTTCTTTGGTTCACCAACATCCGGCCCATTAGAAGGAGCTTTATTGTCCTCTCTTCCTCTAGCTGCAATAGTAGGAAAATCTCTCACCTTATTATCATCCTTTCCATAACTAGATTACCCACTAGTTCCGGTTAGACACTTTCCGAAGTGCTTCTTCCCACAATTTGAACAAGTAGACTTGACATTTTGAGAACCACCACCCCTCTCATGTTTAACCTTAGGAGAATTAGGGACATCTTGGTTTGGTACCCTCTTATTAAACTCTAGGTTGACTTTGTCCATCATTTCTTTCTCTCTTAACACCTATATCCCTTCTTTCAAGTTTGGACTCTTCAATGGATTGGGAATACACCATAAGCCTAAATAGAGTCATGTCATTATGTATCATGGCCGTACGACACTCTTCTTTCACAAGGTCTGAACACCGGTCACAAACCTACTCATCTCATCCCTAGGGTTAGACACCAAAGATGGAGCATACTTAGAAAATAGGGTAAATTTTAAGGAATACTCTTCCACAATCATATTACTTTGCCTAAGGTTTATGAATTCCTCAACCTTAAGTTTGCTCTTCTATCGGGGAAAGTATGTCTCTAAGAATGCCTCCATAAATTCGTACTATTTTATAGGACCCGATTCAACCGGCCTACTATCCTTCCCTTGTGTGTACCACACTTGAGCAACCTCCATCAATTGGTATGAATCCAAATACGACTTCTCTCTAGAAGTCACCCCAATAGCACTTAAAACCTTATAAACCCCATCTATAAACTCTTGGGGATCTTCTTCCGCCTTAGAGCCAAGAAAATTAAGAGGATTTATCCTCACAAAGTCTCTCAACGTAGAGGTCATAGTAATTCAGGAGAATTCATTCTAGGCCCTACATCTCGATTAGCTTGAGCCGATATGGCTCGGTCTAGGGTAAGAAAAGCCCCTCTAACTTCCTCATTAGTCATGTCCGGGGGAACCACCGGAACCTCATTCCTTTGATTAGCTATAGGGACGTGTTCACCTTGAGGAGCTTGAACATCTTGGGGAGATTTTCCACCTTGGGGAGGAAATCCCTCATTCACCACTTCCTCATGAACTATCCTTGCGGTCGTCCTTCTCGTATTGATATCCTATTAACACAATATAAGAGATTAGGAAAAGACACTTATAACCTCAACTTGATGGCACGACATAATAGTAATGAACAAAGTGAAACTTCTATCGTCCTATATGCTCTCTCTCATAGATGTGTCGCGACTCACCACCTATGAACAAGACTCTACTAGATGTGAATTTTATGAGACTTTGAATCCTAAATTCTACTTCATAACCATATGTTGTGATAGCAAGTTGGTAACGACCCAAGGGTATTCCGTAGAAGTTACACGGCGTACTCGACCTTTTGGAGGTCTTATAAAAGCCCTTAGACATCATTCATTGCATATATACATGAAAAATAGTGTGGAATTAAACCTTTTCACAACAATAGTCAAACTCTTATAAAATATAAGGAAAAACTAAGGCTCTTCATAGCCATCTTAGACACATATAGTATCTTAGGGTCACAAACCGTACATCAATTTGAAAGAAACTATAGTCTATTACAAAGACTTTTAAAAAGGATAAGTCATGCCCTCAAACATATGAGGATATACCAATGTTGAGAGGACGCTATTTCCCAAGCTTCCACTTCTAAGAGAATCCTAACTTGCCACCTACACTTGTAGAAATAGACAACATATGGAATTAGCACATTGAATGCACTAAGTATGGTGAAAATGCAATAAAACCTTCCAAAAACGGACATTTACTTCAAGATATGCTTTCGTGCTATTTTGATAAAAATCTTTATCATAAGAGTTTAAAAGACATAGTACAAGTCAACAATAACATATAAGACATATACATAATTATCAAGTAACCCCCTTTTTTTTTATTACTTTAGACTCTCTACCTAAAGTTACCCTAAGTCTCACTTGAGTAAGATATGAAGAGACCGCCCATGCACCCTCTTCAAGCACACCTTAGTGATCCTCAAAGCTACCCTAGACATGAACCTTTCAATTTAACATCCGTTACTAATAGAACCTTATTAATTAGTGTCATTCTGGAGATAAGTAATAAATTAGAGGGCTTCACATAGTGGGCTTGGAAGACCTAGGGAACTCATCCTAGCACCTTCAAGGCCTACTTGTGTCATGTGTAGATAACGTCCCATTCCACTACCTACACGTTGTAGAATCTATCCAATACTAGAGTGTACATCCCACACGATGAGAATATACATTAACCTACATAGATCACACTAGCTAGGTATGGAATCCGGTGTCATAAGACCCCACAATGTGGAAGGTGTTCCACTTGCCAAATTTAAAACTAGTAATCATCTCATGTTGGCACATGGTTAAGAAATATCAAGGGCTTCGTTGTATTCTAGTCTCACCTAAAGTAGAGCTACTACCACAAGCATATTCACATGGTGCTTTGCCTTTGTTCTCATCAAGTAAATCATTCACTAGGCGTATTAGAGAAGGTACCATCACTATGCTCTGCTAACTCATAATACCTTTTCCTTCCAAGGATGGGTCCACTAGGTATGCCATTCAAGGACTATTAGGAAAGCTCTTATGACTTTCTTAGAGATGGTTTTATGTCTTTCTGGTCAACCTACGCCTAAGTGCATCATTCCACTAAAGAAGGAGCCACCATATAGGTCCATTCCTTTAATGCTTCTTCTTAACCTTCTTTTCATATTCAAGGTTTCACATTCTTAACCTTCTTTTCATTATTCAACGTTCTATATTCATTTAGGGTTCTAGATTCATGAAACAACGGGCACCATACTTAGGTATACCGTTTCAGACATGCTTTATAATACCTTATTTAAGCATTCCAGAAAGGGGCACCTACTCTAGGTCTACCGATCCTAGACTTTCATTCATACATTTGTTCAACACACATACAAGTACCAAGTAGGGACAACTAGTCTACCAACGCAAGATACAACATCATTCTATAGAGACTCTCCTTAGTCCTTCATCATCATATATATATAACTAGAGGGGAATAATATTCAATCATATGATTATAGCACCTATACAAGATCATATGGACATCACATGCACACCTTCACTTCATACCTTCACATATACCATATCATGCTAATAACATAACTCACATAATATTGCCAACAAGGCCATGTTCGTAACAATTATAACAATTAAACACCTCCACCATAAGTGGACCTTACCAATCAATAGCAATTAAATATCAATTCTATGCTAATATATGAATTAGGTCAATTCACCATCTTCCAATAGCCACAATCACCATTCATTATCCTTTCCAACAATTTCACATAATAAGAGATCTTTACTATAGCAATATACAATGCCCATAAGGCTAGGACCACCAATTAATCCATATCAATGATTCCATCAAGAACCAGTATAGATATCAACATTATAAGGCAAGCTATGAATAATTCTAACACTAATAAATACATGATTCAATAGAATATGACAATCTACACATGAATTAAACACAATTGGATCATAATCAATACCCACTTTAGAGCCAACATTAGGAATTCAAGGAATACATGGGTTCATGGAAGTTATGATTGTAAAACCATAAATTAACATTGAATACTTCATAAAAAATCCATTAAAAACTTTTTATGCAAGAACCCATGCTTACATTTCGAAATAGGATTTAAGGGTTTTTGAGATATTTTGAAAAGCCTCTGAAATTGGCTCCTTGAATGAGAGAAGAATCAAGGATGAAATCACCATACCTTAGCTAGAATATATCCACTAAATTAGGTTGAAAAACATGAAGAGTTAAGTCCTCTTCCTTTGAGCTTGAAGGTTCATCAATGGAAGATTTTACTCGAGAGAACTTTGGAGGATTTTGATTAGGGTTTTTTAAAATAATGAGTTAAAGAAAGGTTTTAAGATTTAAAACTATTTATATTAATGATATAAACCTTTTAAAAATAATCCCACTTAATAAAATCTAAAATAGGAAATATTTGGAATTTCCAAGTTGGGGAAGCCCGCCCAAGGACCACGCCCAACTTGACGGTCCGCGAAGGACTTCACGTCCAAGTTAAAGGTGTGTGGTTCTTGAGGCAGTAGCCTCCTTCGCCTTCCCAAGCCCCCACATCGCTAAGGCCTTTTCATGACCATGTACACGGGCCATGGTCATCACCACTGTCCGTGAAGTGGATCGTGGGACTTGGGGCAATATCTTGGCCAAAAGCCTTGCCTTACATGCCACCAAGGCAACTTCACGACCACCTTCACGATTCGTGGTCAAGACCACTGACCGTGAAGTAGCTCGTGGAACCTTGAGGCAGTGTTGAGCCAAGGTTGGAAGCCTTGACCTTTTTGCATATGCCCTTCCTTCCTTGGCTTGGCACAAGCCCAAGCATCCACGCCCTTCACCAAAATATATTTTTAACCTACAGTCCAGCACGTGCCTTGTCATTGTCTCTTTTAAACGCATTCCACAAGACTCTCATTCCTCACACACCACATAAACACATAAACATACTAGACTAGTTCACGAACGTCATGGTCGTTCCTTGACGTTCAACTTCTAAACTCCTCAAATTATACTTAAAAATTAAAAGCCCATCTTTTTAACAAGTTATAAACTCTAGACACACAAGTGAATCTCTAGATCACCTTAGTTCATATTGAGGGTTGTTACAAGAAGTGTCTGAGCGATCCTTCACTTATTATACCTACCAATAATATTGGTATCAAGGACAACCTATCTTATGAGGAGATGCCTGTTCAAATTCTCGATCATTCGGTTCACAAGTTGAGAACAAACGAAATTGCCTCATTCAAGGTCTTATCAATGAATAAATTTGTGGAGGAAGCTACTTGGGAGGACGAGGAGGATATGAAGAAGAGATACCCTCAATTTTTTCCATCTGAATCAATTCCTAACCAAGATACTAACTCTTTATAAAATACTCTTTAAGATTGATATGTTGAGTTTATGTTAATCACATATTTTATGCTTGAGTAGTTGTCAGATCCTTACGACTATTGTTGTGCTTAGTTTGATCGCGTTCAAGGATAAATGTTCCCAAGGCAGAGAAATTGTAACATCTCGGTTTTTGAGAAGAGGTAAATAGAGGTTCGTACAAGCCACCTATCAGTATTTAGTTTGGGATCAGCTTGAAACGACTATATATTTAAGAACATTAAGATTTAGGTTGCAATGAACTATCAAGTTTAAGGACATTGAGTTCTCTTTCCAACTCTCCCAAGTTTGATTTATTTCAAGCTTGGAGTAGAAAGTCATGCCCGATTGAGTGAAACCTCTCCTTTAGGATATCCCATTGATTTTTAAAGAGTTAGTTTGGTCTTTTCCTTTTTATACTAAGCCTAGTGAATATTCCCAACTCAGATACCAAAACAACTTTTCCATGTTCTTTAGAACTTAGAGAAATTAGAGAAAGGTTCTAAGAGGATAAAAATCTAGATTTCAAGAATTCGTCAAGATCCCATTGATTTTCACCAACATCATTGTTCATTTTATGTATATAAGGCTTCTCACACTGTTGGAATTGTTCGTCATCTTCCCATATATCTAATTTAACCACAAAATTCATTATATCTAAATAATTCTTACGTAGTTCTTGATTTTAGTTCAATTCTTTAACAGTGGTTGTTGTAAATTCTTTGTGTTGTGTATCTTTAGTAAAAGTTATATTCCTAGAGGGACTGTATGGAATTTCTCATGTAATCATTTTGGGTTTGAGAATTAAGAAGAGTTGAGAGGAATTTCCCCCATTCTAACCAAGTTGGTATCTTGATTTGAGCTTACAAATTCATCCAATTTTTGGGAAAGGGTTGGGGGCGACGCGCCAAGAAGGCACCTCATCTGGCGCTTAGTAATTTGGGTCTTAGCACTTTAAACTAGAAGAGCGCCCCAGACCACTGCTAGTAGTTTGGGGCTATGCCCCTTATGCCTGTAGTGCACCAGGGGTTACCTGGCCTACTCCTTACATCTTTCCTTTAATTCCTGGCTATGTTTCTATTCTTTCTATTATCTCCTCTTACATTCCATTTACCTTTGAGAATTCCTACATGTTCTAATCACATTTCCCTATTCACATTCAAAACTAAAGTAAGTATAAGAGAAAAGTTCAAGAAGTCCTTTTTGAGTTATTTTAAGGATATCTTGTAACCAAAAATGGTCTAAAACAAATTTTTCTGAAGAAGTATATATGTGTAATAAGAAGAGTCGTATTCATGATTGACAAAGAATAAAGGGAAATAAGTATTCCCAAAGATAATACTTTTACATTGAATGAGAGAAACTTTGATTTCTAGAAGGAGTTATGAGTTCATAGATTAATATAGAGCAGTTTCCTCTTTTAAGATGACATTTTGGGTAATTACCTCAATTGAAAAAGAAATTTTACTAAACATTGACCATAAGTATTTATTATTTGGATTAGTATTAATCACCAATATGAGGATGAGTTTAGACAACTCATATTCGCTATAAACCATGTAGCCAACATGGGTAACGGATCGTACTTGTTAGAAAATTCCTTATTTCTTTTAAGCATAGTTTAGTGGATCGACTTAGTTGAGATGTTCTACACCCTACAGGGTATAGGATAGTTCTAACAGTGTGTGTGAAACGTTTTATCATCACATAGCTCATAGTGATGGTTGTCCATTCGAGAATCTCTCAAATACAAGTAAATAACAACTTATTGTATATTTTTACATCATTGAGTTAATATCTTCTATTTTATAAGGCTTTAAACATTGAATCTGTTGTTATTGCTTTTGTATTAGAGTTGAGGTGAGTATTCTCATAGTCATGTCAGTTCAATTATCTATTCTTTGAGTTCTCTTTACATGATCAATGTACTGATATCATTCGACCTACATCTAATAATGATGTAGATATAGGTTTTCAGAGTCATCAACAAACTCTAGCTAGTTTTTCTTAGCCTTCTTTCTTCTTTAGGGCTTCACATTAATTTCCTACTTTTTTTTTTATGTTTTTGAGGGTTCTGTTCCAACATCTATCCTTGTATTATAGGTTTCATAGATAGTTCAAGTTAAGAAGTATCTCAGTATTTTTCCCTTTTTTAAAGAGGTTTTGAGGTCTTGAGGCATTTATTTATAACTTATTAAGTATTTTCATATATTAATTTAAGTTAAGTTTTGTTTGAGACTTGAAAGTTTAATTATGCATTTGAAGTTCCTTTTTTTGCTTGAGTAAGTCTTATGCTAAGTAGTCAGCCATTCCAAGGGTTCGATTAGGGACTAGTGATGGTTCTGGAGTGCTGACAAAGTCCAGAGTGTAGGCTCAGGGTGTGACATTTGGTATCGTAAAATATTTCTTTGAAAAATATTTTCTTGAAATGTATTTTAATTGTTTGGAGGAAGAGTGGAACATTAATATTCTACATTATAATTTATTTTACTTGTGTTCTTGTTTGAATCAATTAATGAATTCATAATCCTCATGACTATATAAATGTAAGATAAGAAATTTAAATAAAGAAGTTTTGATTTGTTTGACTTTTTGTTTTGTATGTTTAGATGTATTTCATTTAGTTTTTCCCTAATGAAGATAAAATAGAAAGTGTCACGACCCAGGGGTACCCCTTATATGTAACATGATGTATAGAACTCTGAAAGACTCAATAAAAGCGACTTAGCTCTCATAACATAAGAAATAGACAATAAGAGTAAAATAATTCATGTCCAAAACATTTTTATAAAATTGAAAGCTGAAGTTCAAACTCATGTCTCATCAGAGCCATATAATAAACAAGAATGAAATTGTACCTAGCCCATATATCACGTTCAAAAGAAAAATACATGGAAAAAAATAAATTCGTCCTCGACGCACAAGGACTCGCCAAATCTCAGGAAATCATAAACTCAACTACTAGGCACGACACTCGGAAACCTGTCTTTCAGATCCTACATTTGGGAAAGATATATGCAAGAGTATGTGTTAATACAATACAATGTACGAATATAACACCCCTAAAATGACTTAGGTGAATCTAGAGTCTAACATGGTTTTCATGATGGTCTAAGGTCCTAAAATAGTCTATAATGTGGTATTGAGGCAGTGTCTAGAGTTTTAGGTGATTTGGAAGTGAAACGTCAAAGGACGACCAAGACGTTCGACGACTAAGTCACCTATGTGCCTTATATGTGGTTATGTTCCTAATTGTGTGTTTCATGAGTTAATGAGGTCATTATATCAGTTATTATAGTGTTTATAGTCAGTGTGTCAAGTTTCGTGAAGTTTGGAGGTCAAACGTCCAAGAACGTCCATGATGTTCGAAAGGTTTGCCTTGAAATGACATTGTGTGTCATGGCATGTTTCCTTGAGTTTTACGTGTTCATTTTGGAGGTAAATAATGTGAGAGGTCCTAAACTCATATACGATCATGTTTCCATGGACCAACAGGATGGTTCGTTGGTCAAGGGACGGGCCATCGATGGTCTTCCGTTAGTCCTGCGCAGCTTCACTATTAAGTGAAGGGTGAATTGTTAAATTCACCAACACCCAAATTAGAAGTTTGACGGTTCTTTAAGGGTATTTTGGGTATTTTAACATGTTTATAAGCCTAAAACAGTTAGAAGATTTCATTCTTCAAAATAAGAACCCAGATTCCCTTAGAAATTCTCTAGAACTCCATTGGAGCCAAAACTCAAAGAAGGGCTTGGATTGGAGGTTTGAGTGGAGATTCTTCATAAATTGTAGGATTAGATTTATTTAGGCATGGTTTTTGATCCTTGAAACTCTATTCATCAAGGAGCCCAAATTCAAAGAAGTTTTCTAAAGTTTTCAAAGATGAATTGTCCAATTTCATGATCCATCCATGGGTTCTTGCATTAAAGGTTTTTAAGCATTGTATATTGATTGAATTGTTGTTAATTAGATTATTTTAACTCAATTAACCTATGAACCCATGTAATTGATGAACCCTAGTTTTTGACTACTTTATGGGCTAAGTGATTTGGACTTAATGCTTGTGAATTCTAGTGTAGTTTTCTATGGGCTATTGATTGATGTAATAATTATATTGAATTGATATCTAGGTTGTCTTATATTGATTAATATTTATTAAATTGACCTAGTTTCATTGAGTCTCATAGTTTTTATATTGAATTGATGTTCATGGCCATGGGTAAGGGCCTTATGGTATTGAATTGGATGATATGACATTGGATTGAAGTGTTGAGAATGGATTAGTAGTACGCTTCCCTAATTCTATTTATTTTAAGTTAAATAGACTTAAATTATGTTGTGATTGGTATGGTCCACTTATGGTGGCGGTGCTATGTGAATTGATGTGGCCTTGTCGGCGTTACTTTATGTATTATGATGATCATGGCCTTGTCGGTACTACTTGAAGTATTATGATGATTTTTGTAGTTGATTTATGTGAAGTATGAGCATATCTATATACATGTGAAGTAATGTGAAAGTATGTGTTCTTTGTATGTATGTTAGGAGATCATGTAGACTATGACTATGTGCTTATATGTGTAGTCTTATATGTTGATGCATGATTGTTCTCACTTGATTATATGAGTTGTGATGGTTATATTGATGATGATATGGTAATGTATAGGATTAAAAATAAAGATTATAAGGTGTAACATTCTGGAATATATGTCTAATGAAGAGCCCAGTAAGTCTCTAAGAATACGTAATAGGGGTACATAGACACCCCAATGCTCAATATTGAGAAATATTAGGCATAGTATAGAAAATTGGCTAAGGGATATTAGCCAATTTTCTATATATGTACAAGAAAAAAATACATTTTTGGGTTGTCATACCCCAATCAAAGATTGATTTTCAATAAATATACCTGCAATGAATACCCTAAGCTAATAAAAATTACGCCTCAACAAAACATATGAAGTACTAGGCATCCAAGTGTCAAGCCTAGTACCATAGCACATGACCATTTAAAATAATCATGTAAATTAAGAAGTGCCCAAGGACATGGTGAGGATCCTTGGGACAATAAGTTAACATTCCCAAATGAACCATAAATAATAGTTAGTTAGGAAAATACAACCAACCCATGTGCAAGCACATGTGCAAGACATGTGAAGTAGCGGCCAAAGGAGGAGACCACCCTAATCGAATTCGGTTAGGGTAGTTAGGGGGAAAAACGTGCACAAGGGACCACTCCATGTAGGGCCTAACTTCCTAACCTAATGCACTAAATAGCTAAATAACCTAGGACTAACTTAAATGGACCCACTAGTGCACCCGACAACCTAGGACTTAACCGGGTGACACTAATCTAGTAACTAGTTAAAGAGACAACCTAGTACCTAACCTAGGATGGTCCAAAAGGTTGGTTATGGTCCTAACAACTTAGGGATACTTTATTAATTACCCTAGGTTACTTAATTAATTAATTTATCAACTTAATTAATTAATTTAAATGGACAAAACCAAAATCACAAAGCAATTTCAAGATTTTGGTTAAGACAAGCAAAATACAACCTAGTACCTAACCTAGGATTGTCCAAAAGGTTGGTTATGGTCCCAACAACTTAGGGATACTTTATTAATTACCCTAGGCTACTTAATTAATTAATTTAAAGGGGCAAAACCGAAATCACAAAGCAATTTCCAGATTTCGGTTAAGACAAGGAAAAGACATCTAGTACCTAACCTAGGATGGTCCAAAGGGTTAGTTATGGTTATAAAGACTTAAGGTTACTTTAATAATTACCCTAGGTCACCTAATTAATTAAAATAGCAATTTAATTAATTAATTTAAATGGTCAAAACGGAATTCTTACACTAACCTAGTACAACTCAAGAAACATCCTAGTACTTAACCTAGGATGGTCCAAAAGGGTTAATTATGGTTCCAATGACATAGGGGTACTTTTGTAATTACCCTAGGTCCCTTAATTAATTAAATTATCCATTTAATTAATTTATTTAAAGGGTCAAAACGAAATTCTTAGGAAATATTTCAGATTTGACTAAGTATTGTGTTTTCCTAGTTCTAGTCAATCTAGGAGGGGCTTTTTAGTAATTAATTTATTTATTTATTTAATTAACTTATTAAGCCTTAGTTGAATGAGTAAATATCAGTTCCTAAGACTTAGACTCACGTTAAAACTCAAACAAATACATGACGCAAAACAGTAAGCAAGCGAGCGAAAGAAAAATAGAAAATTCCATTGATTCTCCTAGGAGATTTCAAGGTTTCTCCAAGTTTTCGTTCAAGGTGGCCTTCATAGATTAAGTTCTACTTAAGGTATGGGTTTAACTCCTGGACTCCTTTCTCCAAGAGAACTTTCTTTCCAACAAATTCAACGATCTTGAAACTAAGGTTGTTCCCGTTCTCATCGAACTCCTTGTCCCTAGTATCCTTTTCGATTTCAATGTTGAATCGGTTAGAGATCATGTTGTTGGTATGTGGTGCTGGCTGTTCTTAACATGAATTGTTCTTGAATGATGAGTATAAAATGAACTTATGAACTTGTAATTGCATAAAGTTAATCTTATCATGATAAATAAGGATCGATAATATGCTAAGTTAAGTCCGTGATGTGTTAAGTGAATTGTGTTTCTTTGGAAGAATGTTGACTTGTTTTTGTTGTGATGTTATGAAGATTCTAAAGCCATCAAATGTTAATATAATGCTGTCCAATATGTTCTTAAAACGTTACACTAAAAGCCATAAACTATGAATTGGCTCAAAGACATCTATGAAATCATATCTTGAATAAATTGGCTATCTGGTTCCAATAAAATTGGCTAACTCTATTTGGTCAAAATGAATATATGCTAATGGCTAGAAACTTATGTAAATTATTAAAAGATTTGCTAAAGGTTCATACATATTGAAATTTAAATATGAACATACGTAAAATTGGCTTATGCCAAAAAAAATGAATTTGCTAGTCTAACATCCCAAATCTTGAGCCAATACTAATCATATGCCAATTCTTGTATAGTAAGAGTATCAAGTATATATATTAAGCACTTCTAAAGTAACATCAATGAATCCATAACAAAGGGCGTGATATTCATTGGGACAACTCCAACATGCCCTACAAGAATGAACTATGAACATATGTAACTCATTGAAGGAAGTGCTTATCGTCCATAAATAATGAAATGAAGCTACTACACTAATGTAAGGATGTAACGTGAGTTATAACATAATTAAGGGGGGTCTAAATTAAGTAAGTGACCATAATGGGGTGTTAAAGGAAGTGATACAAGTCTTACACAAACCTAAGCTACTATGTTAAAAGATTACTCACGTATGAAGGTGTTAGAATGTGTGAGACTACTCTCATTAACACCTAAGGATGATATGTAAGGACAATTCACATTCATAAATGTAAAGTAAGGATGTAAGTGTAAGGACAATTCACACTTAATACGTAAAGAAGAGATGATAAATCATCTAATGAGCAATGACTACCTCATGCTAGAAGCAAGCTTTGATGATGTAGGAGTTGAATGTAAATAGGAACTTTAAACTGAGCACTGATAGGCTAGTTATGAGTGGTGATGCCTTCTTTCGGGAAGGGCAGAGGTTCACTTAATTCTCATGAGATGAGACTGTCCACCAAGGTGGGTATGGGTCTCCCTAAATCTCCTATTCTTTGAACTACGTTGCCACCATAGGGAACTAGCTTGGTTTGAACCCAATAAGCTAGCATGTTTTGGTTTCACTTTGGCCAGTGACTCCCCCTCTTTTCGGTGTGGGGGAGACATCGGATTTCATGATGATCACATGATTTATGTCGGTTAAGGTTGAAGTTCCTTAAAGTATGAAAGATAATGAAATGAACAATGTCGAAGGTGTTTGTGCAAGACAATCAGGAGGTGAAACCAGATTCAAGTAATTACATTAGGTCATTCTTGGTCATTGCACTTCATGATCCCGATGAGAGTCTTAAAATTCATCCTAGGTATAGCTGGTGTTTACATCAGCGTACGAATGAATGAAATGAATAATGTGAAGTACGAATGAACGAATGAAGAAGACTCTATGTTTTCTAAAGAAGGCCCTCGGGTTGAGGTCCCATATGTTGGGCCCTCACTTGAGATGTCTTATTGCTACATCCACGATTCCAAGGTCTCATGAATATGAAATGTATAATATATAAAACATGAAATGTATGTTATTTGAACCTATGTGTGTATGATGTGTGACATATTCATGGTATGACCTTCCTATTACGAATTAGGCAAGTCCAGAGACTTGACCTCCTAAGAAAGCATGTTGTTTAGGAAGAGCCATGGCTTATAATGACTTCTTATATGACGCCAATAAAGGGAAGTAGAAACATAACATTAACTAAATACCCCATAACTTCCCTAACATGAAAGTAATGAAATCAATGGCATGATCAATATAGAATGGCTTATGAAATGTAATGAATATATAGTGTAAAGAATGACTCACTATAAGGTAGGGAAATCATTCCTTAGTCCTTGGATTACTTACATCGATTCATTGTGGGTATGAGACTACAATGAATCATTGCACTTGTAAGTAAAACATAGGACCAAAGGAATTATTGAACTACACAACAAGAAGAAGAAAATGACTGAAAATAAAAACTAAGTATGGATGACCGAGCTCTTGAGTAAGGGGACTTAAAATTTCAAATCTTCGCCCGAGGGGTTCTAAAATTATGTTGATGATACTAATGTCTCCTAATCATATAGAAAATGAGTTGTGTCCTTTGAATGCATTAAAATACATCATATTCATACCACAATTAACAACTATTGAATTAGGAAAGTCTAATGACTAGACTTTCCAGAAATGGCATGTTGCTTAGGAAGAACTTTCATTGATCATGCATAGCTTTATAGGTGCAGGTTAGAGGACAGATTGACGACACTTGCAGCGGTTTGGACTTCAGCGTTTCTCCAAACCATTTGGTGGGTCCTCTTGATTTCGAGGATGCTACAGTTTTATTCTATCCTTAGTCTTAGACATAGCTACTGGATGTTGTCCCTAGCATTTCTTTCGTACTTTCATTTCGAAGCTTTGTAATAAGGCCGTGTTTGGCAAACTATTTATGATATATTTATCTTCAGTTTCGAATTGATTCTTTATGATAGATGATTGTTCTCTTATGTTGAGCTTAATATGATGTATATATGTAATGACTATATGAAGTCTAAGTAAACTTCATACATGTAAAAAGTTTTAAATTTTCCGCAAATTTAACTAGATGAATGTGATGAATGCAAGATGAGGCTTGTCTGCGACCTCTGAGAGGTCAACGACGCCGGTGGCGATTCGGATTCAAGAATTCGGGTCGTTACATAAGGGTCATTCCTAAATATTTCAAATAACAATATGCTATATGTGACAAAGTAAAGAATGTTGTGTCTTGTTTTCGTAGACTTGTGTCCCTTACTTGATACATGTATGAATGTTGTGTGGATATGAGATGTCTTGACTAGGTAGGCATAGTTCACCCTTGTCATGCATGAATGAATGATTTGTGAGAACTTAAATGATGTTTAGTAGGTCATGTATGTGGAAAAGGTTATGTTATTAATTTGAAGTCGAAGAGCCGTAATGGTATCCTTCATGCAAAGGATGGTAGACTTAGGGTTGATTGGCTGGAACGACATCCTATCATCCTTAGTAAAGTCGTAATGAGATATATTAGTCTCCATTGAAAGGTAGACCTAGTGGACCTCTTTGGTAGGGTGAATGTGATTGGGTTATGAACTATATAAGGAACCTCTTCATGTGATCCTTTAGTGTCAATTACTCTATGAGAACAAAGGTTAGCACCGAGTGATTATCTCATGGGAAGTAGCTGTACTTGAGATGGGGATAGATTACACTATAGCTGTACTGAGAATGAGACTAGAGTGCATAAAAGCCTTCATATTCCTTAACCATGTGCCTACATGGGATGTACCCTAGTTATACCTTTGCCAAGTAGAACACCCACATCGGAGTAGGTTAGAACTCTGGATTCCATGTCTAGCTATCATGGTCTATGTCGGTTATTGCTTATTCTCATCATATGGGATACCTACTAGCATTAGAGAAGTTTTATGAAGTTTAGGTGGTGGTATGAGACGCTATCTAGACATTGCACAATAGGTTTTGAAGGTTTAGTTAGAGTCCCTATGTCTTGTCCAAGACCATTACTTGAATGTCCTTATGTGATGAATGAGTCTTAAATGAACTAGTGAATGTTATGGCTTAAGTTAAGAAAGCATGTAAAATGAGTAAGTCCTTACCTAGAGTAGTTAAGGGTTGTCTTGTTAAGGTGTGAGGGGCGCATAAGAATTTTCACTTAGTATCTTACCTAGATAAGTCTTAAGAATGACTCTAGTTAGGGAAGATATTGATTATGTAGACATGATCTAAGCCTTAGGTAATCTTAAGGATTATTTAGGTAATCTTGAAGAGGTCAATCATGGACGTTATCTTCTTGATTTACTTAAGTAAGTCTTTTGATAGCCTTTGGAAGGAGAATGTCATATTATCTATGTGTTGATTTATTAAGTGAGAATGATTCTATCTTAGGTAGTCTATAGGATCTCTTAAGTGTGTGTGTATGGGATTGTATGGGAGATCGCTTCTCAACTCACTCAAGTGAGACTTAAAATAACCTTTTGTGGAAGGATCTCATGTTCATGTTCTTGATGTATTGTAAGTGTGTGTTGATCTCATTATAGGTGGTCTTAAGGAGCATTTAGGTGTGCCTAGAGAGGTTGTATGGGCGGTCTCTCTTTGTCTTACTTAAGTGAGTCTTACGTTAGCTTTTAGTGGGAGGATTTTATGCTAGAAAGTGTCTAAGAAGAAGTTGAGAACTTCACTGTAACAGTGAGAAATATTCACTGTAAGGTGACATAGTTCACTGTAAGATTTCTTAAAAATGTACTAAATTGGTTAAATGTTATCTTATGTGTTTCTAAGGTGTTAAATGTTATTCTTATGATTATGATATGATGTTTTAATGAAAAAGATGCATATTTCCAATAAATGTCCATTTTTATGATTTTATGCATCATGCTATACTTAGTACATGTGTTTGTACTAATTCCATGCTTTTATCTATCTCTATAATGTTTGGTAGGTGAGAAGCATTTGGGAAGCAAGACTTGGATCGTACCATCATTCAAGTGAAGTTGAAGTATGTCCTCATTTGACTCGAGGGCATAGATGTCTTTTATTTCTTTGAAGTATTGTAATAGACTAAGTATTTCTATATTCGTATTGTATGGGACGTGTCCCAAAGTATTCTCGTGACTAAGATTTGATGAAATGAGACTTAGTATTTCCTATGAGTTTTATATGAAAGAGTTTTTAAAGACTTATAGAATGTTTATGAAAAGTTTTAACGCACTACATTTCAAATGTTTTATATGCGATGAACGATACGGAAGGGCTTGTACAAGACCTCTGAGAGGTCAAGTACCCCGGTTGCACTCCGAGAGTGCCATATCTTCTAGGATGTCGTCTCGGGATGTGACAAGCTTGGTATCAGAGTATAGGTTATGAAAGTATTCTTAGGAATCAAAAAGTCTCATCAAGTCACGTCTAGTATAGTCTTGACCATTAGTGTGAGTCGCGACACATCTATGGGCGAGCGGCTCTAGGACAATAGAGTTTCCCTTCTTTTCTACTCCTATGTCATGCCGTAGAGTAAAGGTTATGAGTACTATTTTCTTATGGTTTTCCTTGCGTTTCTAGGAAGATGAATATGAGGAGGACACCGGCTATGAGAGTATAGAAGAATCATGTGAATGAGGACATTCCTCCTCAAGTTGAGCAAGTTTCTCAAGGTGCTCAAGGTGATCAAGTCCCTATTGTGGCTGAAAGTAATGGTGTTCCGGTGGTTCCTCCGGAATTGACTAATAGAGAGATTAGAGAGGTTTTACTTACTTTAGCCTGAGCTTTGACTACCCATGTGAATATGAGTATTGCACCTAGAGTGAATGTTGTGGAGAACACTATGACCTCTAGGTTGGGAGAATTTGTGAGGATGAATCCTCCTATCTTTCTTGGCTCTATGGTGGGATAGGATCCAGAAGAGTTCCTAGATGGAGTGTACAAGGTGTTGAGTGCCATGGGGTGACTTCTAGGGAGAAGGCGGAGTTGGATTCATACCAATTGAGGGAGGTTTCCCAAGTGTGTTACACCCAATGGAAAGATAATAGGCCAATTGAATCGGGTCCCATAGAGTGGGAGGAGTTCAAGAGGCTTTCTTAGGGGAGTACTTTATCCATGTGAGGAGGAAGGTGAAGATTGGGAGGTTCATTGACCTTAGTCAAGGTAAGGGGAATGTTGAAGAACCCAAATTTAGGAGAAGTGCAAGGATTTTGAAGAGGATCATGAGCACTTTGAAAAAGGGTAAAGTCAATAAGCAAGTTCAACCTATGTTTATGAAGAGAGCCCAAATCAAGATGGAGCTAGTGTTTCAAAAGAGAAGCTTCGGGTAGGTAGTAGTTCTCAAATTATTAAGCCTACTTGCTATATTGGTAGGAAGAGGCACTATGGGGAGTGTCTAGTTGGTACCGGGAATTGCTTTGGTTGTGGTAAAGATGGACATAAGGTGAGAGATTATCCCACCATTGCGGCTATAGGAAAGAAGGCCAAGCAAGTTCCTCCAAAAACATTGAATGATGATGATGGTAAGTCCTTGTAGCACTTTAGTGGTATGCGTTCCTTCTAAATGGGGGAGTATAGTGAGTATAAGGAGTATTAATTGTTTTTCTTATCTCTTCTATTCAACTCAAGCTTGAGAGTAGAAAGTCATAGAAGTATGTTGCATGTGTATTGTGTTTAGGGGGCTTGTTGAAATTGATTTCATTGATTCCTTACATTGTGCATATTATGAAGTTATGATTATGTTGTAAGATGTGTTTATGTGGTTCTACATTGCATAGTAGCATGTTTCCAGCATGAATTGCCTAAAAGTTGCATTTTTGGAAAAATTGCATAATTCACTGTAATGCACTGCCAGTTCACTGTAAAACTTTTGGAAAATTAACTAATTCATTATTTGGTGTAAAATTGTTGTAATGTGGTTAGAACTGATATATATGAGCATGATATTGAATATAAAATGAATTTTTTTTATTTGGAATGAAGCATGTGTGTTTTATAGCATAATGAGTTATAGAATTTATTCTAGTCTCTTGTTGTGTTGTGAGTCTCTAGATTATGTGAAATTGATGTTCTCTTAGATGTTTGTATTTTATAATGTACTTTATGGTATGGTCATGAGTTTCTAATTGAATCTCTATTATTGGAAATGTTCGGAGAGTGGCAAGGTGTCATTCGAGGACGAATGTTGTCCAAGTGGGGGAGATTATAACAACCCTCAAATGACTTAGGTGAAGCTAGAGCATAACATGGTTGTCATGATGGTCTAAAGTCCTAAAATGGTCAATAATGTGGTATTGAGGCAGTGTCTAGAGTGTTAGGTCATTTGGAAGTGAAACGTCGAGGGACGACCAAGACGTTCAATGACTAAGTCACCTATGTGCCTCATATGTGGTTTTGTACCTAATTATGTGTTTCATGAGTTAATGAGGTCATTATATGAGTTATTATAGTGTTTATTGGCAGTGTGTAAAGTTTTGTGAAGTTTGGAGGTCAAACGTCCAAGAACGTCCATGACGTTCGAAAGGTTTGCCTTGAAACGACCTTGTGTGTCTTGGCATGTTTCGTTGAGTTTTACGTGTTTGTTTTGGATGGAATTCATGTGAGAGGTCCTAAACTCATGTAAGACCATCCAAGGGTCCTTGAGGAAGAACCCTTTTCATTGAGCCAAGATTGCCCAACCTACGGAGGCAATCGACGCCCCGAGGGTCAGTCGACGCCCCGTAGGTGAGGGGTAGTTGGTGTAAACTTAGGCGTGGGGAAGGAGAAGCCAAATACCAGCCTCAGTCCCAAACCAGGGACCAACAGGACGGTCCGTTTTTCAAGGGATGGGCCGTCGATGGTCTTCCGTCTGTGAGGCTGCCTTCCTGTGCAGGTTCACTGTTAAGTGAAGGGTGAACCCGTAAATTCATCCAACGGCCAAATTAGAAGTTTGGTTGTTCCTTAAGGGTCTTTTGGGTATTTTAAACATGTTTATAAGCCTAAAACACTTGGAAGATTTCATTCTTCAAAATAAAAACCCAAATTCCCTTAGAAATTCTCTAGAATTCAACTGGAGCCAAAACTCATGGAAGGGCTTGGATTGGAGGTTTGAGTTGAGATTCTTCATCAAATTGGAGAATTATATTTATTGAGGTATGATTTTTTATCCTTGAAACTCTATTCATCAAGGATCCCAAATTCAAAGAAGTTTTCTAAAGTTTTCAAAGATGAATTATCCAATTTCATGATCCATCCATGGGTTCTTGCATTAATGGTTTTTATGCATTGTATATTGATTGAATTGTTGTGAATTAGATTATTTTAACTCAATTAACCTATGAACCCAAGTAATTTATGAACCCTAGTTTTTCACTACTTTATGGTTTAAGTTATTTGGACTTAATGCTTATGAATTCTAGTGTAGTTTTCTAAGGGCTATTGATTGATGTAATAATTGTATTGAATTGATATATAAGTTGTCTTATATTGATGAATATTTATTGAATTGATATAGTTTCATTGAGTATCATAGTTTTTATATTGAATTGATGTTCATGGCCATGGGTATGGGCCTTATGGTATTGAATTGGATGATTTGGCATTGGATTGAAGTGTTGATAATGGATTGGTGGTACGCTGCCCTAATTCTCTTTATTTTAAGTTAATTAGACTTCAGTTATGTTGTAATTGGTATGATCCACTTATGGTGGTGGTGCTATGTGAATCGATGTGGCCTTGTCAGCGTTACTTTATGTATTATGATGATCAAGCCTTGTCGGTACTACTTGAAGTATTGTGCTGATTTGTGTAGTTGATTTATGTGAAGTATGATCATATCTATATACATGTGAAGTAATGTGAAAGTATGTGTTCTTTCTATGTATGTTAGAAGATCATGTAGACTATGACTATGTGCTTATATGTGTAGTCTTATATGTTGATGCATGATTATTCCTACTTGACTATATGAGTTGTGATGGTTATATTGATGATGATATGGTAATGTATAGGATGACATAAAGATGATAGGGGTCATTCCTAAATGTTTCAAAGAATGATATGCTATATGTGATAAAGTAAAGAATGTTGTGTCTTGTTTTGGTAGACTTGTGTCCCTTACTTGATACATGTGTGAATGATATCTGTATATGATATGTCTTGACTTGGTAGGCATAATGCAACCTTATCATGCATGAATGAATGATATGGGAGACCTTAAATGATGTTAAGAAGGTCATGTACGTGGAAAATGTTATGTTATGAATTTGAAGTCGAAGAGCCGTAATGGTATCCTCCATGTAAAGGATGGTGGACTTAGGGTTGATTGTCTGGAACGACATCATATCATCCTTAGGGAAGTTATAATGAGCTATATTTGTCGCCATTGAAAGGTAGCCCTAGTGAACCTCTTTGGTAGGGTGAATGTGATTGGGTTATGAACTTGATAGGGAACCTCTTCATGTGATCCTTAAGTGTCAATTACTCTATGAGAACAAAGGCTAGCACCGAGTGATTATGTCATGGGAAGTAGCTCTACTTGAGAAGGAGACTAAAGTACAATGTAGCTCTACTTGATAATGAGACTAGAGCGCATAAAAGCCCTTCATATTCCTTAACAATGTGCCTACATGGGATGTGTCCTAGTTCTACCCTTGGAAAGTAGAACACACTCATCGGAGTAGGTTAGAACTCCGGATTCCATGTCTAAATATGATGGTCTTTTTCGGTTATTGCATATTCTTATCTTATGGGATACCTACTAGCATTAGAGAAGTTCTATGAAGTTTAGGTGGTTGTATGGGACGCTATATAGACATTGCACAATAGGCTTTAAAGGTGTTAGTTAGAGTCCCTAGGTCTTGTCGAAGACCATTACTTGAATGTCCTTATGTGATGAATGAGTCTTAAATGAACTAATGAATGTAATGGCTTAAGATAAGAAAGCATGTTAAATGACTAAGTACTTACCTAGAGTAGTTAAGGGTTGTCTTGTTAAGGTGTAAAGGGGGCATACGAATGGTCACTTCGTATCTTACCTAGATAAGTCTTAAGAATGACTCTAGTTAGGGAAGATATTGATTATGTGGACATGATCTAAGCCTTAGGTAGTCTTATGGATTATTTAGGTATTCTTGAAGAGGTCAATCATGGATGTTATCTTCTTGATTTACTTAAGTAAGTCTTTTGATAGCCTTTGGAAGGAGAATGTCATATTATCTATGTGCTGATGTATTAAGTGAGGATGATTCTATCTTAGGTAGTCTATAGGATCTCTTAAGTGTGTGTGTAAGGGATTGTATGGGCGATCGCTTCACAACTCACTCAAGTGAGACTTAGAATAACCTTTGGTGGAAGGATCTCATGTTAATGTGCTTGATGTATTGTAAGTGTGTGTTGATCTCATTATAGGTGGTCTTAAGGAGCATTTAGGTGTGCCTAGAGAGGTTGTATGGTTGTCTCTCTTTGTCCTACTTAAGTGAGTCTTAGGATAACTATTAGTGGGAGTATTTCATGCTAGAAAGTGTCTAAGAAGAAGTTGAGAACTTCACTGTGACCTTCACTGTAACAGTGAGAAATAGTCACTATAAGGTGACATAGTTCACTATAAGATTTCGTAAAAGTGTACTAAATAGTTTAAATGTTATATTATGTGTTTCTAAGGTGTTAAATGTTATTTTTATGATTATGATATGATGTTTTAATGAAAAATATGCATATTTCCAATAAATGTCCGTTTTCATGATTTTATGCATCATGCCATACTTAGTACATGTGTTTGTATTAATTCCATGCTTTTATCTATCTCTATAGTGGCTGGTAGGTGAGAAGCATTTGGGAAGTAAGACTTGGATCGTAGCATCATTCAAGTGAAGTTGAAGTATGTTCTCATTTGACTCGAGGGCAGAAATGTCTTTTATTTCTTTGAAGTATTGTAATAGACTAAGTATTTCTATATTCGTATCGTATGGGCCGTTTCCTATAGTTTTCTCGTGTCTAAGATTTGATGAAATGAGACATAGCATTTCCTATGAGTTTTATATGAAATAGGTTTTAAAGACTTATAGAATGTTTATGAAAAGTTTTAATTCCGCACTACTTTTCATATGTTTTATATGCGATGAACGATACAAAAATGCTTGTACAAGACCTCCGAGAGGTCAAGTATGTCGGTTGCACTCCGAGAGTGCCATATTTTCTAGGGTTTGGTCTCGGGATGTGACAACGAAGTATGATAGCCATGAATAAAACATTTAAATCATGCTAAAAGGGAGATTCCATTTCATGACATGCAATTGACCAAATTAAAACATCATATCAAAGAATAATAAAATATTACTTATAAATCCAAGTAAATGCAAGAAAACCTCATCTTTAAAGCCTTTGAAAACATATGATATACTCCTTGAGTAACCCTAATTCATTATTAATGTGCAGAATTAGCCTTAACCGATATTGAGATCATTTGAGCTATAACATGATCCACCGGTGTCTGCCACATCAAAAGGATTGTTCTACTTGCCTAAGGTAAAACCATGAACTTCTAACCTAAGTGGATCAACTAGCTAATCAACCTATGGGGGCACATAGTTAAGGGATAAGCAGATTCCTACTATAAACCTGACCTCTACTAACGGGAGAGCATCCATCTCATGAGATTACATCTAGAAACCAGGCCTCTACTAGTGGAAGAGCTTCCATATCAATGTAAATCATATAGGTGCTAAGTATAAATCCCACATAATATTATTTTGTTACTTATCCTTATTATCGATGAAAGGGCATGTCATCTAGCAAATCCAAGCTAGTTCATTAGGATAGCTCTTAATCTTTGATTCAATAAGGGAGAAATCCTTTCAACCTATGAATCCTTACGATGTGAGAAAATATTTCTGTAACAATCGAGGAGCACCCCCCAGAAGTTATAAGGCGTAATCGACCTCTTGGAGGTCTCATACATGCCTCACGCATCATTCATTGCATAAAATACTTAAAATCGTAAGAATTCAAAACTTTCTTCACACACGAAGAATACTTTCGTTAACTAGCAAGCATAAGACTTTTCTAAAAATATTCTACCTTTACAATGTCTTATTAAACCATCTACACTTTAGAGTACAACATTTTGGACTAACCCTATACAAGACCTGAAATAAAGACTAAAAGACATAAAAGGAACATGTGGGTCTTGTCCTAGAATCTATGAGGACTCACCAAAACTTCATCTTCAACCCTTAGAATCCTATCCATCATCTATGGCATATCAACACTTCCAATCCCTACACTTTAGTCAAAAAGGGAATAGAAGGGGTTAACACATTGAATGCACTAAGCATGGAAGCCATGCAAAAACCATCAAAAAGGGACATTTATCATAAAAACATGTTTTCATGATATTTTGATAAAAACATTCATTATAAGAGTTTATGAGACATAATACAAATCAACAATCACATGTAATAATATACCCATATAATCCACAAGATATGAACATAATCACTTGGAATTAGAGTGTGTTTAGTATGAAGGAAAACATTTTCTGGAAAATATTTTCCAATTTTCTCATGTTTGGTTGGGACAAAATTTTGGAAAATGTTTTCCAAATCAACTCATTTTCCTCAAAATTAAGGAAAATGACTTCCCTTCAAAAATTAGGAAAACATTTTTCAAACTCTCCTCCAATTTCAAATTATATTTTTTTGGGGGAAAAACGTCAATTTAAAAAAAAATATTTTCAATTTTAAATTTTTTTTTTTTCATCCGATCCCTGAACCCCCCCCTCCCCAACCCCACCTCCTCCAAAAAATTAATTTTGCTTTTTAAAAATATTTTTAACTTTAAATTTTTATTTTTAAACTCCTACGCCCTACCCCCGCCAGCCACCCACCCACCCCCAACCCCCCAAAAAATTAATTTTTTATTTTTTAAAAATACTATCAACATCAAATTTTTATTTTTTCACTCCTACCCCCTCCCCTGCCTCCATCCACTACCCCCCCACCCCACCCCACCACCACCACCACCCAAAAAAAATAGTAAAAACTTTATTTTAAAAAAAATATTTTTAATTTTATAAATTATTTTTTACTCTAGTAAAAATAAAAGATGTCTCTCAAAAATATTTTTCATTCATAAATCAAACACAAAATCATTTCCGGAAAATATTTTCTACTCACCGACCAAATATGAGAAAATAAGTCCAAAATCTACTTGTTTTCCATGAAAACATTTTCTAGGGAAATTTTTTTTGATTGAAAACATTTTCTTCCATACCAAACACACCCTTAATTTGAGCATTTAGATCTTTCTACTAAAGATTATCCTAAGACCCATTTGAGAAAGATATGAAGTGGCCGCCCATACAACCCCTTCACACACACCTAGATGATCCTCAGGACTGCCTAAAGTAAGGATATTCCTTTCCATCACATAAAACTTAATTCCATATTCATCAAGTAAGACTTTACAACATTTAGACTCTCTACCAAAGTTTCGTTTAAGACTTACTTGAGTAATACATGTAGAGACCACCCATACAACCTTTTCACGCACACCTAAGCAATCCTCAAAGCTACCCTAGATAAGAACCTTTCTATTCAACATGCTTTACTAAGTCAACATTATTTCTTAAATCCATTTAAGAGACAAGTAATCAATTAGGGGACTTCACATAATGGTCTTGACGGACCTAGGGAACTCACCTAGCATTTTCAAAGCCTACTCATGCAATGTGAAGATAGCATCTCATTCCACTACCCACACATTGTAGAAAGTATCCAATAACTAGAGTGCACATCCCATATGATGAGAATAGGAATTAACCGACATAGAGCATACAAGCTAGGTATGGAATACGGTGTCATAAGGACCCCACACCGTGGAAGGTGTTCTACTTGCCAAAGGTAGATCTAGGACTCATCCCATGTTGGCACATGGTTAAGGGATATCCAGGGCTTCTTTGTACTCTACACTCATGCTCAAGTAAAACTACTACCACAAGCATATCCTCTCAGTGCTTTGCATTGGTTCTCATAGAGTAAGTTCATTCACATAAAGGTATATGAGAAGGTATCATTTCTTAGTCCCACCAACACATAATACCCCTAAGAAATATGGTTCCACTAGGGATGCCACTGAAGGTCTATTAGGATAGCTCTTATGACTTCCTTAGAGATGGTTTCATGCCGTTCCAGCAAACCTACCTCTAAGTCCATCATTATGCTCAAGAACGACACCATTACGGTCTACCGATCAAGGCTTCAATATTAAACTTCTTTTCATATTCAAGGTTTCACATTCTTAACCTTCTTTTCATATTCAAGGATCTATATTAGTCATCCTTAAAAGGGCACCTACTATAGGTCTACTGATCCTAGACTTCCATTAATTCTTACACATACATGACAAGGGTGCCTAAGCCTACCAAGTCAAGAGATCACATATTCACATACTTCCATGTATCAAGAAGAGGGACTTAAGATCACTAATGAAGACACAACATCATTCATAAGGAAACTTCTTAGTCCTTCATTATCATATAACATCAATTAGAAAAGAATCATAACATTATAGCACTCATCCAATATCATATAGACATCACATAAGCAGCTTCACTTTATACATTCATCTAAGCCATAACACCTTGCATATAGTCACATTACTTCACATAATCAACTTCACATTATACCTTCACATGAACCCTAACATGATAATACTACAATTCACCTAATCATGCCAACAATGCCATGATTATAACATATACAACACATAAGCATCGCCACCGTAAGTGGACCATACCAATCAACAACAATTCTATATCAATTCAACATTAACTAAGGGAATTAGGTCAACTTACCTTCTTCCAATAGCCAAGATCACCATTCATTAACATCTCCAACAATTCACATTATAATAGCATAATTAATTATACAAATCAACATTTCCACATAATCTAACCTCAATTCTATCATCTTTCAATCATAAGCAATAGACCCACTTCATAGCCAAATTTAGAGATTTGAGAAGATCAAGGGTTCATATATATTTTCATTGGGAAATATAAATTATACATCAATAATATCATCTCTAATTATTTAAACATGCTTCATGCAAGAACCCATGACTTAGAGTGAAAATTGGACTTTTTCATAAACTTTGAAATCTTTGAAATCACTTTGAAATTGGCTCTAAAGTGATAGCTAGCTTTATATAAAGAACTCTCATACCTTATTCTTCAATAACCCACGAAAATTGAGAAGAAATCAGTTGAAACCATCCCTCCTATCAAGCTCCAAGATATGGACCTTCAATGGATGTTTGAGGGAATTTTGGGAGAGAAGAACTTTTGAGTGATTTGAAATTGTAGATTTCTAATTGAGGGTTTGGGGTTTGTAATAGGGTAATGAGGGTATAGTGACTAAAATAAGTATAAAATACACCCCCAAAATACCCAAACCACCCCTACTTAAGATGGACCCTTTTAATTAAGTCTAACTTGACTTTAAAGCAACACAACCAAAAATGGGCAGTCACTGCGCGTCGTAGAGGAAGCTCCATATTTTAATTTTTGAAATTATTTTGAGGCAGTGAGCTGCGTGACAAGTCCGCATCACAAGGCAACATTTTGCCTTCCAAGTGCCAGCTGCGCGTCGCGCAGGCAGTGACTAAAGCAGGCTGCCCTAGTAGCTTCCTTGGCCCATGTTTGGGTCCTCCTCAAGGACCCTTAGGGCGGTCCTTGGGGAGTGGTACTCGAACATTTTAACCTAAAGCATGTTCATCTAGATCCTAGAGTCACCACCACTGATTTTAGACTTTAAACAACACATAAAAACATGCACAACATACTAGAATACTCCAACACATAAAAGACTAATTTTCGAATGTCTTGGTCGTCCCTTGACGTTTGACCTCAAACTCAACTGGACTGACCTATAAACTCATTTACACATTAAATTAGCTAGTTAACATCCCTTCAAAGAGAAGTGAAGCTCTAATCCAACCCAGTTCATTTTTTAGGGTTGTTACACTTCCACATCATGTTAGTATGTGTTTATGAGAATGTCCTTTCACAACACAACATCATCATTCGTACTTTACTCTCAAAGAACCCTTAAAATATGTACCTATTTGTTCAACAACGGTGTTAACTCTATTAGTTGATGAGCCCTTAATTGATTCCGCCTATTTGTTATGTATTCTTGAGAAAGAGGGTATAATTAGCTCGTTGTTAAATAACACCTCTATCCAGGTCTGTAGTCTTAGGCTATAAGCTAATTAATCTTTGAGTGGACAGTAATCATGTGGGAATGTATTCCTACATAGAAAGTATGTCTATTATGGCTAAAAAAGATCCCATATATTACCAAATTTTGGGTGGATGTCACTCCATAAGTCTATACCCGGGATGTGGCTGTTACTTGGAAATCTCGCCAAGAAAATTCTTTAGCGGGTGGCTTCTTAGAGTAAGACTAACTCAAGCATACATAAACTTAAAATTTAATAAAAGCATTTAAAAGAATTTATCTAATCTTAAATAAGTCTAAAAGTATTGAATAAAAATGATAAAATTTTAACAAAATATATAAAATTGAATACTAAAAGTCTCTCTAAATCTACCAATGTATGAAGCCTCTACTGTTTAAAGATAGGTGCCGGGACAAGATCCACGACAACCTTAATCAAACTACTAGAGCAATAAGAAAATAAATTCCTTCGAAAAGAAAGGAGGCCTCACCAAAAGATGATGAGTAATGATGCAATCTCAACAATGCAACTGTTGATGATACTGAATACTTATAAATGCATCTTAAAATGAAGCAATATTGAATGACATCAGTACATGGAATGTACGGTATGCAATAAAGATCAATGAAACAGATAACTAAGTCAAAGGACTAAAGTAACCTAACTGAAGTAAACCATTCACATTAATAAACTCATTAAGCTTTACAATATAAGATGAAATTATAGCAAATACTAAACTATAAACTTTTAACTTTATTAGGGAGTTTATATAACCGATAACAATCACTATGAACCTCATAATGATACAACGCCTTACTCACTCACAAAAGCCTACCTAAACATTGTCGATGTATAGACAATATCATTAACCTATGGGTCCACTTAAAGCCTTATTGAGGTGTCAAGACCTAAAAATGGATGTGAGGACACTTGTCTATGGAAATATAAAGCAAGAACAAGATAAAGGTGGAAAACTTATTCATTCAAAACAATACCCCGAAATCTGGTTGTCACGTCTACAAGCCACCAAATACATAAAGTGAAGAAACTAAAAGTAAGAACAAGTATCAATCTTTGTTTCTCAAATAAAACAAAGTAGAAAGTAAAGGAACAATAGGGTTCACGATATTACAAGCAAATACCTCTCAAAATCCTTGACAAGCCTCAAATCTAGAAGAAGGAGAACCTATCGCATTACCCCTAGATGGGTTCTATATCACATCAAGAATCCTAAAACAAATATCCTAAAACAAAGGAGCTCCGAACTCGGGATGAACCTCGTCCTCCGCAACATTATCCTGTTGCTCAGGAGAATCCTCTCTAGCTCGATATCTAGCTAGTGCTGCTCTACGGGTACGATATATGGCTGGTGCCGCTCAACAACATGACCTATAACCGGATCTACTACACGATCATGAACTTCAAAATGGGTGCTACCTCTATACGTATCTAAGATCTCAATAATAGGCACAAGGACTGCCCCCCCAACCACTAGAGTAGAATAATTCTGTAACATTTTGAAAATCCAAGACGTGTCGTAAAGCTTAACATAGGTGTCATGTGGTCTAGACACTGTTTTAAGTATATTTTAATGAATATAGGTCATTTAGTATGTTTAGAAACCAAAATTTCCAGAAAGTCCATGACGTTCGGAAGTTGGTTCAAAGAGGTACTAGCGTGCCTTAGCCTATTTGACTAGCTTTTAGGAGTCGGAAATGTATGAAATTTGGTATGAGGGTGTATAACATATTTTAAAGTTTTTTAATGGTAGAAAAGTCTGTGTATGACTCCCCAAGTACCAACCAAGGGCCCTTAAGAAGGACCCTTGCAAGTCGATGTCAACACTACCTGGGCAGTGTGCATCGACGAGATGCAGGCCACGATCCGTATGTGGATCGACGAGGCATCATTGTCAACCGTCATCCCACACTTAGACAAAATGGGGAAGCCATAACCTGCACAAATCTCTGACCAAAATGATGAGTGTGCAGGACGGAGGGGGCCCAGTCGTCGACTCATAGAAGGCCCGTCGATCGGGGTTCCGTCTATGAGGGTCAAGTTTTTCTGCACGTTTTAAATTAAGTTCATTTAAATTATTTAAGGTGTTAGGTTGTTAATTAGGGGATTAGGGGAGTCGAATTAGGTTTATTAACCCGCTATATAAAGACCCTAACCCCCATTAGTCTTAACACAACTCACAAAATAAACTCTCTTCCTTCTTTCTTCTTTCTCTCTCTATTGGAAGTCACCATTGAAGACTAAGCTAAGGAAGGGTTTTGGGGCTGTAAATGGACATATTCTTTTATTCATCAAAACGTTAAGGTATGGGATCTATTCACCTTTGAGACATCTTTCCTCAAAGGGTTCCTTCAAAGTATTTCCAAAACTTGAGTTTTCAAGTGGGTTTCATCTAATCTCGAAATTGAAGTTATGAATTGAGTTTTTGATGATTTATTTAGGTTATATTGAATATATTAACATGTATTCTAACATGATTATGATAATTGTTGATTGTTTGGTATAAATTAAGGAACATGATCCTCAACCTCTAGCCCTAGGTTGTGATCTTGACCTATATTGTATTATGGTCATTCAATTGACTTGGTTATTGATTAAATTACTATCCTATGGTGTTATTAAGAATAGATTAAGATGAATTATAGGTCTATCATTCTATTTCTTGATATGTGATTTAGGTTATGGAGTATATTGTGAAGTTGACCTAAGTATCTTGTCTTAAGCTATGATCTAGTTTTGAATTGTGTTATAGAGATGCAATTGGCCTTGTTATCTTATTGGTTATGATTATGTGATGATGTTACTCCCCTAGTTGGGTTGAGTTATGGGTTGATGGTAAGACCTTGGTCATGAATTGTGAAGGAGACTTGGTAAGTCTTATGATCCCTATACTTTAATTTAATTTATGGTGAATTGTAATTAAGCCATGATGTTGTACTGGAATGTGCCTTAATTAGGTTTGATAGGGTGGTGTGATGTTTAATTGAAATATCTTGTCTATGGTTGTAAGGTTGATTAAGGTGAAAGATTATGATGGTGTAGATAACTACCAATGTGCCCTATTATGAATGAACCTTTAAATGTGTTGACCTTACTTATATGGATTGTGATGAGAGAATTATATTCATGCAATTCATATTAAGCTATGATAATGATGATTATACAAGGGCTAGACTCTATGACCTAAACTAAGTTATGATTTCAAAATAAAGACATTAAAGACATTTCAAGAAGGGACTTAGCTTAGCACCGAGTGATCTTGTGTGTGAGGGGGTGACACTTTCCCACATAGGGAAGGTAGGGTTTACTAAGGTCCTCACGGGGTGGATAGCCTCATGACCCAAATAGGGTGTAGAGTGATGTTTCCAAGACAGCCCCAAGTTCCTTTAGTATGTTGCCACCATAGGAATACCAGCTAGTGGATCCACCTAGATGCTACGTTTCATGTTAGGGTCTATCTTGGCCGGTAGACCACCTTCCATCGGTGCAAGGTTTTGCAACACCGGATCCCACACTTAGATCATGTGGTCTATGTCGGTTAAGGAAATTGTTCCGTAAACTAAAATGAAGTAATAAAGTATAAACTAACTAGGGTGACTTTGACTTAGCTTGGGTAGGGTATGGGACTCTACCCGTGCCTTGCACTAGTTTGCCTTGAGGGGAGCTTTATGAGGTTGATATTATGTATGTATATGCTAATGATGTAAATGATGATAGTATGTTGAATTTACATGTAAATGATATCATATAGTGATGGCTATGCTTATGAACCTGTATTTGGTCTATATTGTTAAGGTATGATGTTATGTATCATTAAGGGTCATATTGTGTAAAGTTGGGCATTAGTCATGGATTTCTTGTTGGGTTACTTGATTAAGTAAGGTTATGGGGCTTTGCTTAGTTATTGCACTTGTTTACTTGATAGGGATTAGTGAGTATTTGTCTTGCTTATTATGCTATGAGAAACTCTAATTCATGCTTGTGATGTTTGTAACAACCCTAATAATGAATAAGATAAATGTTTAAGGTGTCAAGAATGCTTGCGATTAGATCAAGGTTCACACGGATTGATACGCGTAGAACCAGACCTCAGAACCCTTACTACGGCCAAGCCAACTAACTTGGGGAGTTAGTTGAACTTGCAAAGGTTAGAACCAACCATGTAAGGCTCTCGAAAATGAAGATTTAATCTAAAGAGCCGTAACCTGACTTAAAAGAGGAAATTTTAAGTTTTGAGGGTCCAGGGGTAAAATGGTCTTTTCTGGGACAAGGGTAATATTGTAATTACCCTAAGGAATTAATTAATTAATTAATTAATTTAATTAAATATCAATTCGGGTTGGGTCGACCCGAAGTGACCCATTTTTGCTAAATGGTGTCACTCGAGTTCGAGCCCCATTGGAAGCAACCAATTTATGATTTATTTATTATTTAAAATCTGATTTTTATTATAAGGGCAAAATGGTCCTTTCATGTATAATTAATGAAATCAGATTTAAAGTATTAGGGAGAGTCCTAAATTGACTAAGTCATCATCTAATCCTAAACTACTTCACACGTTTCACTCTCTCACGTTTATCACATCTTCACGCTAAAAAACTCTCTTGTTCTCTCTGCCAATTAACGTCAAGAACAGAAACTTTAACTAAGGTTCTTCACACTTGAAGAACACACGAAATCTGTTAAGAAAAACAAAGTAATCAAAAACGTTAAGGCAAAGAGAAGTTGTCCGTCGAGTGGTGTGGACATTGAGGAAGCTTGGACTGATTTTGCAGAAGGTTTTGGGCAGCAACTCCACGTTTGAACAAGCAAATTAAGGTATGGGTTTCTTCTATCTTGGTCCCTTTCCCAAGAGACCCCTTAAGTTTCAAGATATTCACTCCGAAACTAGGGTTGTTTCCCCGTTGCATGTCCTTGTCACTAGCTCCCAATGATTCGTAGGTTGGGTTTTGTTTGCTGGTAGATTTAGGTATGTGTGGTATTTTTGTATTGAATGTGAATATGTTTATCTACGTGAAATCATAAGAATGATAAGAAATGTGTGATCGAAAAAAATGATGTGTGTGTGTGCACGTTGGCAGTAAACTTTGGCAGTGAACTTACTCACTGTTATAACTATGAATTAACATGTTCATTCTTTGTATTTTATGTGTGAAATGTGTACACAATGTGATATTCATTGTAATGAAATGTGGTTGATTGAATAACAATCTTTTAGCCAAATAAACTTATTAAAGATGCGCCTAAAAATGTGTTAAAATGATTTATGAATGCACCCTTTGAATCATGTGAAAACGTTGATGAAAATGAGTTGAAGAATGACTAAAATTTCCAGCAACTATGCAATATTAATTTAGGCTAAAGATTAACAAAGAAATCTGGAAATTCATACATTTTAAAGAGGTGAGGCTACCAGGATTCGAACCTGTGACCTCACCCTTTGGCTACTGGAATTCGCGAGAAAGGAAAAAGAAAATGGGGCTGGGGGAATCGAACTCACATCTTCTGGGTTAGTAGGGAGAGAACAAAAATTAAAATAACAAAAATGGGAGGCGTGGGAATCGAACCCACGACCTCCAGGTGACGAGTGAAGGAAGAGAAAAATAAAGAAAAGAAGATGTGAGGCGTGGGAATCGAACCCACGACCTCAAGGATGGAAATGGAAAGGAGCGAAATAATTAATAAAACAAGTGAGGCTGTAGGGGCTCGATCCCACAACCTCACTGCCAAAAACACTTAGCCTAGAGAAACTAAATAAAAAAAATAGGAGGCTGTGGGGGTTCAAACCCACCACCTCACAGCCTCTAGCGAAATTAAGAGGAATAATAAGGAGGCTGTGGGGGTTCGAACCCACAACCTCCCAACTCCCCAGCGAAATAAATAACAAAAAAATAAAAGAGGATGTGGGGGTTTGATCCCACAACCTCTTGGTTTAGGCGAATTGGGACAAGGAGATTTTAAGGAAAAATAAAAAGGGGTTGTGGGGGTTCGAACCCACAACCCTTCGGACAACTTAAGAGTAAAAATAAGAAGAAAATTAATGATACGATGTCAATGTTGGGATTTAATCTAGAGTTATAATGTTACGAATATTAAAAATAAAATCAATGAAAAATATAAATTATATCCAAGTGATTCAAACTTTGGTTTTCTTGCCCAAACTTCCATATTGATACATAAGTCATACGTGAACAAACTATTCAAGAGTAATGCCACATACTTAGATCAAAATCAAGATCTTGGCATATATACAAGATACATAAGTCTTGTACTACATAATCTTAGGAATGTATGAGTCACTTAAAGAATTATGAATGAAGCCTCATGGCTTGTGTGTATAGACTCATAAGTATAACATGCGTTTAAAATAAGTGAACCTAAGATGTATGTAATGAAATGATGAAACACTAGAAGGGTTAAGGGTATGAAACATACCAATGGCCAGGTATACTGGCATAAGTTGAAATGAACATTCACGTAAAATGAGGTGAGTAATTATAAAGAGTAAATGTGCTAATGACAATGAATGTGGTGACAACATGATATGAGGCTAATGCAAATGATGAGAGCAATCTCAAATGAGCCTAAGTAAATGTTACTAAAACGTACTCACCTATGAGAGTGTAAGATAATGAAGAGACCAGTCTCTATGAACACTCTAATAAAAGTATTGAGATTAACACACTTAATACTAATGATGAGATGAGAAATCATCTAATGAGCTATGATGTCCTCATACTAGAAGCCAGCTTCCATGACGTATGAGATGAATGAAATGGAACTTTATACTAAGCACCGATAAGCTAGTTATAAATGGTGATGCCTTCTTTTGGGAAGGGCGGAGGTTCACGTAACTCTCATGAGATGAGACTGTCCGGCTTCCCGGGTATGGGTCTCCTTATATCTCCTGGTCTTTGAACCTATACTGCCAATATAGGGATCTAGCGGGGTTAAATTCCATGTACGCTAGCATGTTTTTGGGTCACCTTGGCCGTTGATTCCACCTCTTTTCAGTGTAGAGGAGACACTGTATTTCATGATGTTCACATGATATATGTCGGTTAAAGTTTAAGTTCCCAATGAATGAATGAGGCTAGCCTCAAATGAAGCACATAATAAAATGAATGATACCAAAGGTGTTAGGATAGTATAATCAAGAGGTGAGCTAGACTCACATAATGATACTAGGTTATTCTTGATCATTGCACAGCAAACCCGATAAAAGTCTTAAACTACACCCTAGGTACAGTTGGTGTTTACACTGGCCTATGAACGAAATGAAATGAAGTACGTATGAATGAATGAAGAAGACTCTTTGTTTGCTAATGAAGACTCCCTAGTTGAGGTCCCATATGTTGAGCCCTCATTTTGGAAAGTCTTAATGTCAAGTCCATGATTCCAAGGTCTCATGGCATTTGAATGAATGATATGAAAGAAGCTATGTGCTATATGTTATGTGCTATGATATGTGCTATGTGTATGATGTTATGTGTTGTGTGCAATATGATAATTATGATGATGCATGTTACTATCATGGCATGACTTTCCTAATCCAAATTTGGAAAGCTCACTAACTTTCCTGATCCAAATTTGGAAGGTTCACTAACTTTCCTAATCTCAATTGGGCAAGTCCACTGACTTGACTTTCCATAATCATGTTGTTAGGAAAGAGCTATATTTTCTCATGCATGTCCTTGGTGTGTGCTTGCATATACCCATACTTAGTACAAGTGTGTACTAACCCTATACAACTCTACAATTTTAGGTGCAGGCACAGGTGGATGCTAGAGCTATAGGTTGACGCTGAAGCTATCCGGATATCGAGCATTCATCCGGACTTGGTAGGTCCTCATGCATTTCGAGGATGCTGCCATTCATATTATAGCTTAGTTTTAGAGTTGAGCTAGTGGAGCATGTTCCACTAGCGTTTCTTTCCTGTTTTATTCAGACATTGTATTGGTGCCATTTTGGCAAGTTCATCTTTATTACTATATTATACTATTTCTTTCATTTGATGATCTTAATATTAGATGGTTGATGGTGAACAATTATGAAATGATGAGAATGTTTAATAAGTTTGTTAAGAAACAAAAAGTTTCAAATTTTCCGCTAAAATTAACCTAGATAAAGTAAGAATGACGTAAGTAGGCTTGTCTGCGACCTCTGAGAGGTCAACGACGCCGGTCTCGTCTAGGGTCTAGATTCCAGTCGTGACAAAGTTTGTATCAGAGCACTAGGTTAAATTCCGAGAGTAATAAGTTCACATCAACCACATTGAGTAGTTTCTAAGTCATGGTAGTGAAGTGCACCACTATCCTGGATTACAGACTGCATGATGCGTAGGAAAATTTCCCTTCTTCGGATCTTATCGTGCTTTTCCTAATTTCTAATTTCTTGGTGTTATGAGCGTGTCTAACATCAATTCTTAGAGTTTTTAGAGAATGAATACTAGGAGGAACGTTGGTCAGCGGAGAGGAGGAGCAGCTGCTGGGAACGATCAGGTTCCACCCAGGATCTAGCTGATGGAATGGCTATGCCAGTTAACCCAGCTGGGTTGACTGATGCTGAGGTGAGGGCATCTCTGGACCAGATGGCACAGGCCATTACTATGCAGGCCCAGGCTATGACTGCCCAGGCCAACCGCTAGGATGCTCAGAGGGAGAACCCACTGTTCGTAGCATGGCTGACAAGCTGAGAGACTTCACGAGGATGAATACTACGATTTTCACAGGGTCTAAGACTTCAGAGGACCCCCAGGAGTTTGTGGATGAGGTGCATAAGATTTTGGTGGCTTTGGGGGCCACAAATACTGAGAAGGCTGAGCTGGCTTCCTATGAGCTCAAGGATGTTGCACAGACTTGGTGCAAGATGTGGCAGGATAGCCGAGCTTTGGGCGGAGTTCCAGTCACTTGGGAGCTGTTTAAGACAGCCTTTCTGTAGAGATTCTTTCCCAGAGAAATGAGGGAGGCCAAGGTTGAGGAGTTCATAAACCTCAAGCAAGGATCTATGACATTCCCTGAAGTTTGTTAAGTTATCCAGGTATGCTACTTTCCTTAGTATCTAATAGCAAGGATAAGGTGAGTACTGAAGTTTGTTAAATTATCCAGGTATGCTACTTCCATTGTGTCTAACAGCAGGGATGAGATGAGCAGGTTCCTCACAGGAATCAATGGAGATCTGGAGGAGGAGTGTCGATCTACGATGCTCCATGATAATATGGACCTCTCTAGGTTGATGGTGCATGTCCAGCAGGTAGAGGACAGCCGTAAAAAGAGGGGTATTCGTGATGCTAGGAGGCCTAAGCTTCAAGATCAGTCAGGTCCCAGTCATGGAGGCCACAGAAACAATTTTGGCGTCCGTGAGCAGCCCAGGTTTAAGAAAGGGCAACAGATTTCTGGGAACTCTAACTCTCAAAGGAGTACAGCACCTAGAGGAGGCAGACCTGAGCTCAAGAGGGGCAATGGAGGAGAGATGCAACGTCCTAAGAAGAACTGTGCTAAGTGTGTCCGAGCTCACAGTGGAGAGTGCATACAGGGCACTAATGCCTGTTTCGGTTGCGGTAAGAGTGGGCACATGGTTAGAGACTGCCCACAAAATAGAGGTCAGGCTGGAGGTAATGCTCAGCCTAGGCCTAATCCACAGGGTGCAGCAGCAGCCAAGCCTCCTAAGAGGAATAGGCTCTATGCCCTGAAGGGCAGGGAGGAGCAGGAGAAGTCTGCTGATGTGGTCACAGGTATGCTACAAGTATTCTCAACTTCTGTTTATGCTTTACTTGATCCAGGGTCTACGCTTTTCTTTGTATCTCCTTTGCTTGCTCTCACTTTTGAGATATTGCCTGAAGTTCTGCATGATCCTATAGTGGTTAGTACACCTTTAGGAGAAAATGTAAGAACTGATAGATATACAAGGGTTGCCCAATAGTGATAAGTGGTAAGACTATGTGTGCAGACTTGGTTGAGTTACCAATGTATGATTTTGATGTTATTATTGGCATGGACTGGCTTCACAGTTGTTATGCTTGCTTGGACTGTCGTAGTAGGGTGGTGAGATTTCATTTCCCTAATGAAGAGGAGCTAGTCTGGGAGGGGTACAACTCGAGTCGTCCTAACCTCTTGATTTTGAACCTTAAGGCCAATAAAATGATGTCCAAGGGGTTATTGTGTCATCTTGTGAGTGTTAATGATCTAGATCATGACATTCCTTTAATAGACTCAGTGCCTGTAGTGAATGAGTTCCTAGATGAACTTCCTGATGATTTGCCTGGAGTCCCTCCCCCTCGAGAGATTGTTTTTGGTAGACTTAGAACCCGATACTAAACCAATTTCAATTCCTCCTTACAGAATGGCTCCAGCTGAACTCAAAGAGTTAAAGCAGCAGTTAAAAGATCTCACTGACAAGGGTTTCATTCAGCCGAGCATATCCCCTTGGGGCGCTCCAGTGTTGTTTGTGAAAAAGAAAGATAGAACCCTTAGAATGTGTATCGATTATCGGCAGCTCAACAAAGTCACTATAAAGAATAAGTATCCACTTCCCAGAATAGATGATTTGTTCGACCAGCTACAAGGGTCTAGTTTTTTCTCTAAGATTGATCTTCATTCAGGGTATCACCAGCTTAGGGTTAGGGATGGATATATCCCAAAGACAGCCTTTCGTACCCGTTATGGTCACTATGAGTTCTTAGTCATGTCATTTGGTCTTACGAATGCACCTGCTGCATTTATGGTCCTCATAAACCGAGTCTTCCATGAATACCTTGACTCTTTCGTCATAGTATTCATTAATGACATCCTCATCTACTCTAGGACCAAGGAAAAGCATGAACAGCATTTGAGACTAACCTTGCAGATACTTAGACAACATCAGCTATATGACAAATTTAGCAAGTATGAATTTTGGCTTAGATCAGTGACCTTCCTGGGTCATGTTGTGTCCGATCAGGGCGTGGAGCTCAAGGACAGACTCACTTCAGTCCTGGTGCTTAGTTTGCCTAAGGGTGGTGAGAATTACACTGTTTACTGTGATGCATCTAGGGTTGGTTTGGGTTGTGCTCTTATGCAGGTTGGTAAGGTGATAACCTATGCATCCAAACAACTCAAGGTTCATGAGAAGAATTATCCCACTCATGACCTGGAGTTAGCAGCTGTGGTGTTTGCACTGAAGCTGTGGAGGCACTACTTGTATGGAGTGCATGTGGATGTATTCACAGACCACAAGAGTCTCCAGTACGTGTTCACACAAAGGGAGTTGAATCTACGTCAGCAGAGATGGTTGGAGTTGTTGAAGGATTATGACATGAATGTTCACTACCATCTAGGTAAGGCTAATGTCGTAGTTGATGCTTTGACCAGGACCAGCATGAGAAGTACAGCCCACGTTGAGGATTAGAAGAAGGAGTTGGTGAAAGATGTACACAGACTGTCCAGACTGGGTGTGCGATTGGTTGACTCTACTAGTGGCGATGTTTCAGTTCATCCTAGTTCTGAATCATCCTTGGTAGTTGAAGTCAAGCAGGGTCAGCGTCTAGATCCTGTGTTGATGGAGCTGAAGGACTCAGTATTGATAAAGATGAATGAGTCTTTCGCTTTGGGAGGTGATGGCATACTTAGGTACCTGGACAGGATGTGTGTACGAGATGTGAATGATTTGCGGACCAGGATTGTTGCAGAGGCCCATGGTTCCAGATATTCCATACATCCATGTTCTACCAAGATGCATCATGATCTTAAGCAGATTTATTGGTGGGATGGCATGAAGAAGGACATTGCAGAATATGTGGCCAAGTGTCCTAATTATCAGCAGGTTAAGGCAGAGCATCTTAAGCCTAGCGGTCTGACTCAGATTATTGAGGTTCTGACTTGGAAGTGGGAGGCCATTAATATTGACTTCGTGGTTGGTCTTCCGAGAACTAGGAGGCAGCATGACTCCATATGGGTTATTGTGGACAGATTGACTAAGTCTGCCCACTTTATCCCTGTGAAGTCTACTTACAGAGCCGAGGATTATGCGAGACTCTACATTGATGAGATTGTGAGATGGCATGGGATTTCTTTGTCTATCATTTCAGATAGAGGAGCTCAGCTTACTTCACATTTCTGGAGATCTTTCCAAAAGAGCTTGGGCACGCAGGTAAAGCTTAGCACTGCCTTTTATCCTCAGACAGATGGGCAGGCAGAGCGCACCATTCAGACATTGGAGGACATGTTGAGAGCGTGTGTGATTGACTTCAGAGGTAGCTGGGATGACCATCTGCCTTTGATAGAGTTCTCGTATAATAATAGCTATCACTTCAGCATTGGGATGGCACCGTTTGAGGCACTGTATGGTAGGAGGTGTAGATCTCCAGTTGGGTGGTTTTAGGTTGTAGAGTCATCCATTTTGGGTCCAAAGATCATTCATGAGGCCTTAGAGAAGGTCAGAGTGATTAGGGACAGGTTGGCTACTACTTAAAGTCGGCATGAGTCATAAGCAGACAACAGAAAACAACCCTTAGAATTTGATGTTGGTGACCAGGTCTATCTGAAGATATCAACTATGAAGGGGGTGATGAGGTTTGGTAGGAAAGGGAAGTTGAGTCCGAGATATGTTGGGCCATACGAGATCCTACAGCGTGTGGGTGAGGTGGTCTTTGAGTTAGCATTGCCTGCAAAACTAGATTCTGTCCATCCAGTCTTTCATGTCTCTATGTTGAAGAAGTGCCTAGGTGATCCAGCATCGATTCTACCTTTTGAAGGTTTGTTGGTTGGTGAAGACTTGTCTTATGAGGAGGTACCTGTTGAGATTTAGACAGACAGGTCAAGCGGCTGAGGAACAAGGATATTGCCACAGTGAAGGTATTGTGGAGAAATCATCTTGTTGAGGGTGCTACGTTGGAGGCTGAGGCCGACATGAGATCCTGCTACCCTCATCTTTTCAGCTCTTGAGGTTAGACTTCCTACTCTTAAGTCTATGTTCCTTATCTCTCCGTATTTTGTTGCTATTGCTTGACTGTGCATAGTGATAATGTTATGATCTGACTGGTATTACGATATGTAGTGGTAGTGTCATTCATGGACGAATGTTCCTAAGGGGGGTATAATGTAACAACCCCAAAAATGAATAAGTTAAATGCTTAAGGTGTCAAGAATGGTTGCGATTAGACCAAGGTTCACACGGATTGATACGCGTAGAACCAGACTTCAGAACCCTTACTACGGCCAAGCCAACTAACTTGGGGAGTTAGTTGAGCTTGGAAAGGTTGGAACCAACCATGTAAGGCTCTCGAAAATGAAGATTTAATCGAAAGAGTCTTTACCGGACTTAAAAGAGGAAATTTTAAGTTTTGAGAGTCCAGGGGTAAAATGGTCTTTTCCAGGCCAAGGGTAATATTGTAATTACCCTAAGGAATTAATTAATTAATTTAATTAAAATATCAATTCGGGTTGGGTCGACCCGAAGTGACCCATTTTCGCGAAATGGTGTCACTCGAGTTCGAGCCCCATTGGAAGCAATCAATTTATGATTTATTTATAAAATCTGATTTTTTTTTGTAAGGGCAAAATGGTCCTTTCATGTATAATTAGTTAAATCAGATTTTAAGTATTAAGGAGAGTCCTAAATTGACTAAGTCATCATCTAATCCTAAACTACTTCACACGTTTCACTCTCTCACGTTTATCACCTCTTCACGCTCAAAAACTCTCTTGTTCTCTCTACCAAATAACGTGAAGAACAGAAACTTTAACTAAGGTTCTTCACACTTGAAGAACACATGAAAATTTTTAAGAAAAACAAAGTAATCAAAAATGTTAAGGCAAAGAGAAGTTGTCCGTCGAGTGGTGTGGACGTTGAGGAAGCTTGGACTGATTTTGGAGAAGGTTTTGAGCAGCAACTCCACGTTTGAACAAGCAAATTAAGGTATGGGTTTCTTCTCTCTTGGTACCTTTCCCAAGAGACCCCTTAAGATTCAAGATATTCACTCCGAAACTAGGGTTGTTTCCCCGTTGCATGTCCTTGTCACTAGCTCCCAATGATTCGTAGGTTGGGTTTTGTTTGCTGGTAGATTTAGGTTTTTGTGGTGTTTTTGTATTGAATGTGAATATGTTTATGTACGTGAAATCACGAGAATGACAAGCAATGTGTGATCGAAAAAAATGATGTGTGTGTGTGCACGTTGCCAGTAAAATTTGGCAGTGAACTTACTCACTGTTAGAACTATGAATTAACATGTTCATTCTTTGTATTTTATGTGTGAAATGTGTACACATTGTGATGTTCATTGTAATGAAATGTGGTTGATTGAATAACAATCTTTTAGCCAAATAAACTTATGAAAGATGCGCCTAAAAATGTGTTAAAATGATTTATGAATGCACCCTTTGAATCATGTGAAAACTTGATGAAAATGAGTTGAAGAATGACTAAAATTTCCAGCAACTATGCAATATTAATTTAGGCTAAAGCTTAATAAAGAAATCTGGAGATTAATACATTTTAAAGAGGTGAGGCCACCAGGATTTGAACCTGTGACCTCACCCTTTGGCTATTGGAATTCGCGAGAAAGGAAAAAGAAAAGGGGGCTGAGGGAATCAAACTCGCGTCTGCTGGGTTAGTAGAAAGAGAACAAAAATTAAAATAAGAAAATGGGAGGCGTGGGAATCGAACCCACGAGCTCCAGGTAGCGACTGAAGGAAGAGAAATATAAAGAAAAGAAGATGTGAGGCGTGGGAATCGAACCCACGACCTCAAGGCTGGAAATGGAGAGAAGCGAAATAATTAATAAAACAAGTGAGGCTGTGGGGGCTCGATCCCACAACCTCACTGCCAAAAACACTTAGCCTATCGAAATTAAATAAAAAAAAATAGGAGGCTGTGGGGGTTCGAACCCACAACCTCCCAACTCCCAAGCGAAATAAATAACAAAAAAAATAAAAGAGGCTGTGGGGGTTTGATCCCACAACCTCTTGGTTTAGGCGAATTGGGACAAAGAGATATAGAGGAAAAATAAAAAGAGGTTGTGGGGGTTCGAACCCACAACCCTTCGGCCAACTTAAGAGTAAAACTAAGAAGAAAATTAATGATACGATGTTAATGTTGGGATTTAATCTAGAGTTCTAATGTTATGAATATTAAAAATAAAATCAATGAAAAATCTAAATGATAACGAAATGATTCAAACTTGGGTTTCCTTGCCCAAACTTCCGTATTGATACATAAGTCATACGTGAACAAAATATTCAAGAGTAATACCAACTACTTAGATCGAAATCAAGATCTTGGCATATATACAAGATACATAAGTCTTGTACTACATAATCTTAGGAATGTATGAGTCACTTAACGAATTATGAATAAAGTCTCATGGCTTGTGTGTATAGACTCATAAGTCTAACATACATTTAAAAGAAGTGAACCTAAGATGTATGTAATGAAATGATGAAACCCTAGAAGGGTTAAGTAAGGGTATGAAACACACCAATGGCCAAGTATATTGGCATAAGATGAAATGAACATTTGCGTAAAATGAGGTGAGTAATTATGAAGAGTAAATGTGCTAATGACAATGAATGTGGTGACAACATGATATGAGGCTAATGCAAATGATGAGAGCAATCTCAAATGAGCCTAAGTAAATGTTACCAAAACGTACTCACCTATGAGAGTGTAAGATAATGAAGAGACCAGTCTCTTCGAACACTCTAATGAAAGTATTGAGATTAACACACTTAATACTAATGATGAGATGAGAAATCATCTAATGAGCTATGATGTCCTCATACTAGAAGCCAGCTTCCATGACGTATGAGATGAATGAAATGGAACTTTATACGGAGCACCGATAGGCTAGTTATGAGCGTTGATGCCTTCTTTCGGGAAGGGAGGAGGTTCACGTAACTCTCATGAGATGAGACTGTCTGGCTTGCCGGGTATGGGTCTCCTTATATCTCCTGGTCTTCGAACCTATACTGCCAATATAGGGATCTGGCGGGGTTAAATTCCCATGTACGCTAGCATGTTTTTGGGTCACCTTGGCTGGTGATTCCACCTCTTTTCGATGTATGGGAGACACTGGATTTCATGATGCTCACATGATCTATGTCGATTAAAATTAAAGCTCCCAATGAATGAATTAGGCCAGCCTCAAATGAAGCATATAATGAAATGAATGATACCAAAGGTGTTAGGATAGGATAATCAAGAGGTGAGCTAGACTCAGGTAATGACACTAGGTTATTCTTGATTATTGCACAGCAAACCCGATGAAAGTCTTAAACATACCCTAGGTATAGCTGGTGTTTACACTGGCCTATGAACGAATTGAAATAAAGTACGTATGAATGAATGAAGCAGACTCTGTGTTTGCTAATGAAGACTCCCTAGTTGAGGTCCCATATGTTGAGCCCTCATTTTGGAAAGTCTTAATGTCAAGTCCATGATTCTAAGGTCTCATGGCATTTGAATGAATGATATGAAAGAAGCTATGTGCTATATGTTATGTGTTATGTGTATGATGTTATGTGTTGTGTGCAATATGATAATTATGATGATGCATGTTACTATCATGGCATGACTTTAGTAATCCAAATTTGGAAAGCTCACTGACTTTCCTAATCCAAATTTGGAAGGTCACTAACTTTCCTAATCTCAATTTGGCAAGTCCACACTTGACTTTCCATAATCATGTTGTTAGGAAAGAGCTATATTTTCTCATGCATGTCCTTGGTGTGTGCTTGCATATACCCATACTTAGTACAAGTGTGTACTAACCCTATACAACTCTACAATATTAGGTGCAGGCACAGCTGGACGCTAGAGCTACAGGTTGACGCTGAAGCTATCCGGATATCGAGCATTCATCCGGACTTGGTAGGTCCTCATGCATTTCGAGGATGCTGCCATTTATATTACAGCTTAGTTTTAGAGTTGAGCTAGTGGAGCATGTTCCACTAGCGTTTCTTTCCTGTTTTATTCAGACATTGTATTGGTGCCATTTTGGCAAGTACATTTTTGTTACTATATTATATTATTTCTTTCATTTGATGATCTTAATATTAGATGGTTGATGGTCAACAATTATGAAATGATGAGAATGTTTAATAAGTTTGTTAAGAAACAAAAAGTTTCAAATTTTCCGCTAAAATTAACCTAGATAAAGTAAGAATGATGTAAGTAGGCTTGTCTGCGACCTCTGAGAGGTCAACGACGCCGGTCTCGTCTGGGGTCTAGATTTCAGTCGTTAATTCCTTGATGATAGGGGTGTAGTAGATAATGGATTCTTGTATGATCATATGCATATTACATACTTTGTCTAAATGAATATGAAATTGTTGCTTGGTATGGCTTGTTTGATTAGGCATAAGATTTTCAACGGATAAAATGGCATGATTTAACTAAATGTCCTTTTTAGCATTATTTGACAATATATGTGCACATGGTCTCATACTTAGTAAAAGTGGCGTACTAACCCCATTTTCTTTCTTTTCACAAATATTTTAGGTTCCGATCGTTGAAGGCTCATTCGAGACGACTTGTAAAAGACTTGGATATTCTCTATCATCCAAGTGGGTAGGTCCTCACTTTCCGAGGGCGATGCCGATATCTAGTTTATGGAGTTGCTTTACCTTTTTAGACTCTTATGTTCATTCTATTTCATTTGATTACGATTTGTAGAAGCCTATATGTGGCTTCTTGGTATTGATATAGGGCTATGACCAAATTTCTATGAATGTTTAGATGGTTATGAGATGAGGCGACTTTGAGCTCTCTTTTATGTTATATAAATGTGTGTGTATGTGTGCAATAAAAGTAGAAGACTATGTAATCTTCTTATACGAAGGGTCTATGTATACTCGATATAATTATATGTATGTGTATGTAGAGGTCTATGTAAACCTCAATGTAGAATTATTAAAACTTTTGAATTCTTTCGTATTTTTGACTTATGAATGCAATGATGAAAACTTAGGGGCTAGTCTTAGTCCTAAAAGAGGACGACGACGCCGGTTACGTCTAGGGGGTAAACCTGGATGTGACAAACTTGGTATCAGAGCATGAGGTTGGATATCCTTGATGTTGATGTCTCTCTCAACCATGTCTATGTAGATTTGTGTTTAAAATTGTGAAGCGCGCCACACTTATGGATAGGAATCTATATGATGCTTAGGAATATCTCTCTTTTCTTGGAAATCCAATATCGTTCCTCTAGAGTAACTATTGTGCGCTTTTACCTAAACCTTGTATTTTCGTTATAGGCAGTGAATACTCGGTGGAATGTTGCTCGAAGACTTGAGGAAGGGGTTGCTAATGCCGGAGCTCCTCCTCGTGGTGATCAATATCCTCCTCTTGAAGAAGAAGCAAATGTTGAACAAGTTCCGTCCAATCCTCCACCTTTGGCGGAAGGTGAAATAAGGCTATCCTCATCCAAATGGCCCAAGCTATTACTACTCAAGCTCAAGCCGCTACTATTCAAGCCCAAGCTATGACGGCCCAATCTAATCGGGAGGCCGTACCCTGAGCTCATCAACAAGTCACTACCATGGCATCCTGTCTAAGGGACTTCACTAGGATGAATCCTCCCACTTTCTACTTGTCTATGGTTGAAGAAGACCCCCAAGAGTTCGTTGATGAAGTCTACAAGATACTCTTTTCTATGGGGTTGTCTACTTGTGAGAAGGCTGAGTTGGCCACTTATCAACTCAAAGATGTGGCTCAAACTTGGTATGTGCAATAGAGGTACAATAGGCCTCTTAGGGGTAGTCCGGTGACTTGGGAGATCTTCAAGAAAGATTTTCTTGATCGGTTCTTTCCTAGGGAGATGAGGGAAGCTAAAGTGGTGGAGTTCATCAAACTTCATCAAGGAGGTATGAGTGTGCTTGAATACTCCATGAAATTTACACAATTGTAAAAATATGCTCCTTCATTGGTTTCCGATCCCAGAGATAAAATGAACCGCTTTGTGATGGGGGTGTTGGATGACTTGCAAGAGGAGTGTCATTCAGCTATGCTACATGACAACATGAACATTTCCCGTCTTATGGTGCATGCTAGGCAAGTGGAGGACGCAAATGCTAGGAGGAAAAGTAGAGATGCAAAAAGGGAAAGATCATATGATGGTAGTTCTTCAAAGAATAGGCTTGACATTCAAGACAAGCCTAGGTTCAAAAAGAGGTTCTCAAGTCAAGTTCCAACCAAGTTCCCTAAGGCTCGTAATGAAAAGGGTGCAAACCCTAAGCCTAAAAAGGGTAGAGGTACTAGTTCACAAAATGAGAAGCCAACATGTTGTGAGTGTGGAAAGAAACATTATGGTGCTTGCCTGATAAGGACGGATAAGTGCTTTAGTTGTGGGAAAGTTGGGAACAAGGTTCGAGATTGCCCTAATGTGAAGGTCCAAGACAAGAGTGGTCAAGCTCAAGCAAGTGGTACAAATGAGGCTCCAAAGAAGAACCGCTTCTATGTTCTAAGCTCTAGGGGTGAGCAAGAGACTTCTCCCGACGTGGTGACCGTAATGTTGAAAGTTTTCTCTATTGATGTTTATGATTTAGTTGATCCGGGAGATACCTTATCATTTGTTACACCTCTTGTGGCTAAAACGTTTGATACTTTGCCTGATATCTTGCATGAACCTTTTATAGTGTCTACTCCGGTGGGTGAGTCGGTTGTTGCAAAAAGGGTGTATAGAAATTGTCCAATAATGTTTCCCAATAGAGTTTCTAATGTAGATCTATGATATCATTATTGGGTATGGATTGGTTACATTCTTATTTTGCCACTATTGATTGTAGAACAAGGGTGGTGAGGTTTAATTTCCCAAATGAACCCATTGTCCAGTGGAAGAGGGGAAGTTCTATTCCTAGGGGTCGTATCATTTCTTGTCTAAATACATGCAAAATGATCTCAAAGGGTTGTCTTTATCACATAGCAAGAGTCCAAGATTTGGACTCTGAAATTCCTCCATTGAGTCGGTCCCGTAGTGAGTGAATTTCTGGAGGTCTTTCCTAATGACCTTCCCGGTATTCCTCCCAAATGGGAAATTGATTTTGGTATCGATTTTATACCGGAAACAAATCCCATTTTAATTCCTCCTTATCTGATGGCTCCGGCAGAATTGAAGTAGTTGAAGGCACAACTCAAGGATTTACTAGACAAGGGTTTCATAAGGCCTAGTATATCACCATGGGGTGCTCCGGTTTTGTTTGTGAAGAAGAAGGATGGGTCCTTAAGAATGTGTATCGATTACCGACAACTCAATAAGGTCACTATTAAGAATAAGTATCCTCTCCCTCGGATTGACGACTTGTTTGATCAACTCCAAGGGGAAAGCTACTTTTCTAAAATTGATTTGAGGTCGGGATATCACCAACTTAGGGTGAGAGGTGAGGACGTACCAAAGACGGCATTTCGGACTAGATATGGTCACTATGAGTTCTTACTTTTGTCTCACTAATGCTTCGGCGGCATTTATGGACCTAATGAATATGGTGTTTCAAAGTTACCTAGATTCATTTGTCATTGTCTTCATTAACAACATCTTGGTATATTCGAATAATGAGGGTGATCACATGGGTCATTTGAGGGTGGTATTGCAAACCCTTAAAGAACATCAGTTGTTTGCCAAGTATAGCAAAAGTGATTTTTGGTTGAGGTCGGTGGCATTTCTTGGTCATATCATCTCTAGTAAAGGAGTGGAGGTTGATCCAAGGAAAACGGAAGCGGTGAGAAGTTGGCCTAGACCATTGACTCCAACCAACATTAGGAGTTTCTTTGGTCTAGCGGGTTAATATCGGAGGTTTGTGGATTGTTTTGCGTCCATTGCATGTCCCTTGACTACGTTGACCCAAAAGAGTAAGAAGTTTGAGTTGTCGGAGGCATGTGAAAAGAGCTTCCAAATCTTGAAAGATAGGCTTACTTTTGCTCCGGTGTTGACTTTAACGTATGGAACAAAGTTTTTTGTTGTGTATTGTGATGCATCCCGTGTGGTTTTGGGGTGTGTGCTTATGAAACATGGCAAAGTGATTGCCTATGCTTCTAGACAACTTAAGGTGCATGAGAGAAACTACCCAACTCATGACCTTGAGTTAGCGGCTGTGGTGTTTACCTTGAAAATGTGGAGGCATTACTTGTATGGTGTCTATGCCGATGTCTTCACCGACCATAAGAGTCTCCAATATGTGTTTACCCAATGGGAGTTGAATCTTCGACAAAGAAGGTGGTTAGAATTGTTGAAAGATTATGACATGAGTGTCCTCTATCACCTCGGCAAGGCCAATGTGGTTGCGGATGCTCTAAGTCGTACGACTATGGGTAGTGTGTCTCACATAGATGAATCCCAGAAAGACCTAGTGAACGATGTTCATAGGTTGTCTAGGTTGGGTGTGAGGCTGGAAGATTCCCCGAATGGTGGTGCGTTGGTTCGACATAACTCCGAGTCATCTTTGCTGGTTGAGGTGAAGTCCAAACAACACCTTGATCAACTATTGATGGAATTGAAAGAGTCGGTTCTTGGTAAGCTAAATGAATCATTCTCCTTATGGGGGGGGTGTTTTAAGGTACCAAGGGAGATTGTGCGTTCCCAAGGTAGATTGGGTTGAGGGACCAGATCCTTGAGAAAGCCCATGGGTCCCGCTACTCCATCCATCCGAGTGCCACATAGATGTACCATGACCTTAAAGAAACTTATTGATGGGAAGGTTTGAAGAAAGACATAGCGGAATTTGTTGATAAGTGTCCAAATTGCCAACAAGTGAAGGCGGAACATCTAAAGCCGGGTGGCTAACTACGAAATCCAAATTCCTACTTGGAAGTGGGAAGACATCAATATGGATTTTGTGGTAGGTTTGCCTAAGACTGAAAAACAATATGACTCCATATGGGTGGTGGTTGATAGATTGACCAAGTACGCTTATTTTATTCCCGTCAAGTCTACTTATTCGGCGGAAGATTATGCAAACATCTTCATAGATGAGATTGTGTGTCGCCATGGTATTCTGTTATCCATCATATCGGATAGGGTTGCACAATTCACATCTAGGTTTTGAAGGTCATTTCAAGAAGGGTTAGGTACTAAGGTGAAATTGAGTACCACTTTTCATCCCCAAACGGATGGTCAAGCGGAACATACTATTCAAACCCTTATATGCTTATAGCTTGTGTCATTGATTTCAAGGGAAGTTGGGATTAGCACTTGCCTTTGGTGGAGTTTTCTTATAATAATAGTTTTCATTCATCCATTTCCATGGCTCCCTATGAAGCCTTGTATGGTAGGAGGTGTTGGTCTCCTAATGGGTGGTTTGAAGTTGGTTAGTCTTCAATTATTGGTCCCGATTTGCTTTATAAGACTTTGGAGAAAGTTTATATTGTAAGGAATCGCTTGCAAATGGCCTATAGTCGGCAAAAGTCTTATGTCGATCATAGGAGAAGGTATCTAGAGTCTGAAGAAGGTGATAAGGTGTACTTGAAAATTTCACCTATGAAGGGGGTGGTTAGATTTGGAAAGAAAGGGAAGTTAAGTCCTCGTTATGTGTATCCCTATGAAATATTGCAAAGAGCTGGAAAGGTTGCCTATGAGTTAAGGTTGACTAGTGAATTGGCTTCGGTTCATCCGGTTTTCCATGTTTCTATGCTAAAGAAGTGTGTCGGTGATCCGGAATCCATTCTTCCTATTGAGGGTCTTGGTGTCAAGGATAATCTCTCCTATGAGGAGGTTCCAATTCAAATCCTTGATAGGCAAGTAAAGAGGTTGAGGAAGAAAGAGGTGGTTTCCGTAAAAGTGTTATGGAAAAATCACCTAGTTAAGGGTGCAACATGGGAGGCCGAGGCCGACATGAAGTCCCGTTACCCTCATCTTTTTAATAATTAAGGTTATTCATTCTTTTTAATAATACAAATATGACTAAAAATTGAAGTTTCAATGATTTTTGGTGAAGTATTGCAAAAATGTGCATTTTTGGGTTGCATTACAGTGAGTTGGTGCCTAACACTTGAAATTTTTGCCTTTTGGTTTGTTTGAGTTATGTTGTGCATTTTGACATGATGAGTCTTAGTGAAAAGTTATGTGACATGTTGATAAGTTGAAGATTGTGCTAATTGACTCTTGCAATGTATGTTGAGCTCATGTGTGTTGTGGGAAGGAAGTGCCTCATGATGTAATGTTCGAGCCTTATGGGTGGTAAATGAAATTTTGAAATTTTCTTGTTGAAATGATATGACTTATGTTGCTTTGATGTTGTTGATTGATTGGGCTGCTAGTCTTGAGTTTGCTCCTCCCTTCAAAATAATTTTAGTGTCATTCGGGGACGAATGTTCCTAAAGGAGGGATAATGTAACATTTCAAAAATCGAAGACGTGTCTTAAATCTTAACATCAGTTTCATGAGATCTAGACACTGTTTTTAAGTCTATTTTAATGAATATAGGTAATTTAGGAAGTTTAGAAACCAAAACGTCCATGACGTCCGGAAGTTGGTTCAAAGAGGTACTAGCGTGCCTTAGACTATTTGACTAGCTTTTAGGAGTCAGAAATGTATGAAATTTGTTACACATAAGGGTGTATAACATATGTTAAAGTTGTTTCATGGTCAAAACATTAGGGTACGACTCCCCAAGGACCAACCAAGGGCACTTGAGGAGGACCCTTGCAAGTTGATGTCAACACTGCCTGGGTAGTGTGCATCGACGAGATGCAGGCCACGATCCGTATGTGGATCGACGGGGCGTCGTTGCCAAATGTCTTTCCACCCTTAGACAAAATTGGTAAGCCCTCTCCTTCACAAGTATCTGATCAAAATGACCAGTGCGCAGGACGGAAGGGGACCAAGTCGTCGTCTCGCAGACAGCCCGTCGATCACGGTTGTGTCTGTGAGGCTCATGTTTTTTTGCACGTTTTAAATTAAGTTCATTTAATTGTTTAAGGGTTTAGGTGGTTAATTAGGGGATTAAGGGAGTATAACTAGGTTAATTAACCCCCATATAAAGACCCCAACCCCCATTAGTCTTAACACAACTCATAAAATAACCTTTCTTCCTTCACTCGTCTTTCTCTCTCTATTGGAAGTCACCATTAAAAAACTAAGCAAAGGAAGGGTTTGGGGATGGAAAGGGACGATTTCATTTCCTAATATTCATTAAAACGTTAAGGTAGGGGATCTATTCACCTTTGAGACCTCTTTCCTCAAAGGGTTCCTTCAAAGTATTTCCAAAACTTGAGTTTTCAAGTGGGTTTCATCTAATCTCGAAATTGAAGTTATGAATTGAGTTGTTGATGATTTATTTAGGTTATATTTAATAGATTAACATGATCCTCAACCCCTAACCCTAGATTGTGATCTTGACCTATATTGTATTACGATCATTGAATTGACTTGGTTATCGATTAAATTACTATCCTATGGTGTTATTATGAATTTATTAAGATGAATTATAGGTCTATTATTCTAGTTCTTGAGATGTGATTTAGGTTATGGAGTATATTGTGAAATTGACCTAAGTATCTTGTCTTAAGCTATGATATAGTGTTGAATTGTGTTATAGAGATGCATTTGGCCTTGTTATCTTATTGGTTATGATTGTGTGATGATGTTACTCCCCTAGTTGGGTTGAGTTATGGGTTGATCGTAAGACCTTGTTCATGAATTGTGAAGGAGACTTGGTAAGTCATATGATCCTTATACTTTAATTCAATTTATGGTGAATTGTGATTAAGCCCTGATGTTGTATTGGAATGTGCCTTGATTAGGTTTTATAGGGTGGTGTGATATTGAATTGAAATGTCTTGTCTATGGTTGTAAGGTTGATTAAGGTGAAAGGTTATGAGGGTGTACATAACTACCAATGTTCCCTATTATGAATGAACATGTAAATATGTTGACCTTACTTATATGGACAATGAGAGGATTATATTCATGAATTTCATATTGAGATATGATGATGATGATTATACAAGGGCTAGACCCTATGACCTAAACTAAGTTATGATTTATAAATAAAGACATTAAATACATTTCAAGAAGGGACTTAGCTTAGCACCGAGTGATCTTGTGTGTAAGGGGGTGACACTTTCCCACATAGGGAAGGTAGTGTTCACTACGGTCCTCACGGGGTGCATAGCCTCATGACCCAAATAGGGTGTAGAGTGATATTTCCAAGACGGACCCAAGTTCCTTAACTATGTTGCCACCATAGGAATACTAGCTAGTGGATCCACCTAGATGCTACGTTTAATGTTAGGTTCTATCTTGGCCGGTAGACCACCTTCCATAGGTGTAAGGTTTTACAGCACCGGATTCCACGCTTAGCTCATGTGGTCTATGTACGTTAAGTCAAGTGTTCCCTAAAATAAAATGAAGTAATAAAGTATAAACTAACTAGGGTGACTTAAGAGGCTTGATTTAGCTTGGGTAGGGGTATGGGACTCTACCTATTCCTTGCATTACTTTGCCTTTAGGGGAGCTTTAGGAGGTTGATATTATGTATGTATATTCTAATGATGTAAATGATGATAGTATGTTGACTTTACATGTAAATGATATCATATGGTGATGGTTATGCTTATTAACATGTATTTGGTCTATATTATTAAGGTATGATGTTATGTATCATTAAGGGTCATATTGTGTAAAGTTGGGCATTGGTCATGGATTTTTTTGTTGGGTTACTTGATTAAGTAAGGTTATGGGGCTTTGCTTAGTTATTGCACTTGTTGACTTGATAGGGATTAGTGAGTATTTGTCTTGCTTATTATGCTATGATAAACTCTAATTCATGCTTGTGATGTTATTCCTTGATGATAGGGGTGTAGTAGATAATGGGTTCTTGTATGATGATATGAATATTACTTACTTTGTCTAAATCAATATGTCATTGTTGCTTGGTATGGATTGTTTGATTATGCATAAGATTTTCAAAGGATTAAATGGCATGATTTAACTAAATGTCCTTTTTAGCATGATTTGACAATATATGTGCATATGGTCTCATACTTAGTACAAGTGGCGTACTAACCCCATTTTCTTCCTTTTCCCAAACAATTTAGGTTCCGGTCGTTGAAGTCTCATTCCAGACGACTTGAAGAAGACTTGGATATTCTCTATCATCCAAGTGGGTAGGTGCTCACTTTCCGAGGGCGATGCCGATATCTAGCTTATGGAGTTGCTTTACCTTTTTATACTCTTATGTTCATTCTATTTCGTTTGAGTACGATTTGTACAAGCCTATATGTGGCTTCTTGGTATTGAGGTAGAGCTATGCCCAAATTTTGATGATCGTTTAGATGGTTATGAGATGAGACGACTTTGAGTCTATGTCTCTCTCTTCTCTTCTCTCTCTCTCTCTCTCTCTATATATATATATATATATATATATATATATATATATATATATATATATATATATATATATGACAATAAAAGTAGAAGACTATGTAATCTTCTGATACGAAGGGTCTATGTATACTCGATATAATTATATGTATGTGTATGTAGAGGTCTATGTAAACCTCAATGTAGAATTATTAAAAGTTTTAAATTCTTCCGTATTTTTGACTTATGAATGCAATGATGAAAACTAAGGGGATAGTCTTAGTCCTCAAATAGTACGACGACGCGGGTTACGTCTAGGGGGTAAACCTGGATGTGACACATTGGTCCTCAGATTCTTCAAAAACAACATGAGACAACTCAGCACTAGCTAAGGTAACTTCGTGCATTACGAAAAGATGAATAAAAGGAAATTTCCTAACAGTCTTCATAGTCTCTCAAGGATAAGTACAGAATACTCCCTATAGATCCCCAAAATACTACTTCGAGATCGATTTTACACACGTGTGACCTATGAACTTGGGGTCTGATACTATTTCTCACGACCGAATATTGGATGTGATAGAACTTGTGTATTCCCAACAAAGAAAGTCAGCCTCAACCTAATGAAAATCAAAGAAAATCAGACCTATATAGCAAGAAAAAGACAAAGAAAACATATTCATTTTAAACAATACCCCATACTCTGGTTGTCACATATACAAAGAACTAAATACATAAAGTAAGGATTTTATAGGTAAGTACAAGTCTCACTCTTTGTTTATCAAATAGAATAAAACATAAAGTAAATAAACAAGAGGGTCCACTGGGATGATAAGCAACAACGTCTCAAAATTCTTGTCAAGCCTCGATCGAATAAAGAGAAATATATGAGATGGTCGGGCTCAAAATCTTCACAAGTGTAGAAGCAAGGGGTGAGTACCAACAACACGGTACCCAAAAAGCAACCTAATAAACAAGGAATCTGCCTAGGAATTTAGTAACCCTTTTAATCCAACCTAACCTCTTCAAACTGCAAGTTGTATAATATCAGCCCAACCTAACAATTCTGCAATATACGGCTTACAAGGCCAAACACTCCTTATCCAATAGTAACAAATCAACAATGAAACGAATCAAGTAGGTCAATCTCAATGTCATGTAGATCTTTTGCACACAACAAGTTCATAAATCACAATTAATAAGCAAGTCAAAAATATACATTGAGGAATTACAGAATCTTGAATTGAATAACAAAAGATGCAACTAAAGCAAAAGAATCAAGAATTAAAATGGAAAACTGTTTCAGAAATAGATTGTCAAAGTCAAAAACCAATATATAAACTATCTCACATAAAAGTAAATAAAATGATTATGTCTAGATATCTTATCCTAATTAAAAAAAATCTAAGAAAACATAGGAAAATTATGATTTGGTTGTTGGGACAACAGTTCCTGGTCTACGACTCGTATGTCAAATGACAACTTATAGATCCCACTTGTAGAATCCACCCTCTTCAAAGGTCATATGGACTCATGTTCTACAACCTATAATACTATTCACGGCATCTTCTGTCTAATCATAATCCAAAGTATTAGGACGTAACATTTTTAGTGTGTCTACAACTTTAACCTATGGCTCGTAGGTTGTCCTATGACTCATTTCACATATCATTGTCCCACACTTATCTCAAAACATAGTCCTCATCTACTAGTAAGTCCTACGACTCGTTGGTTGCCCATTGGTCTTCAAAAAGTTGATGCTTCACTAAATTTCTTCACTCTCATTGTCAAAATCTATTTTCCTTCAAACATAAACAAGAATGCTATAAAATCAACTAACAAATGCCTAAGAAACATATAAAAATCCAAGTTTAATGCATTATAAGTACCGTAAATATGTTATACATCATAAACTAAAGCTTATCCCCCCTACAATAACATCAAAATTTAACATATCAAGCTCTACAATATCAACATGAGAGTCTATGAGAAACAAAAAAAAGGTAATTTCTATAGACTCATACAACAACACTAGAATCACCAACATGTGTAGATAATGAAAAAGGGTCGAAAAGAATATCGCGAAAGTAATTAAATCTTATAGATACAATAGGAGTCACAAAAGGAAATGTAGCACCTGGACAAAGCAAATCATATACATCAAGATGAAAAACTTTGAACACACGGTTCAAATCATCCAGAGAACTGTCATGATCAAGTCTAGTCTAAAAAGCATAGAACTTATTCCGACGAGGAGCAACTAAACCACAACCACTTGGCCGAGCTTTCCTACCATCTCTACAATTAGTAGCAATCAACAGAAAATTCACCTTGTGAACATTATACCCATACCAAAGTAACTATCCATACCGGATAAGTATTTTTAGTGGCTCTTGCAACACCTTTGGTAAGAGGGAATACAAGATCTACTTTCTTGAAACTTAGGGGTTAGACATCCTATATTTGTTATAAACCTTAATGGGGTTAGACAAGAACCTTGATGGGAGAACTTTTTCAAGAATTGAGGACGACCATGTCAACTGGACTAAGAATGAAACAAACCCCGATCACTGATGCTTATCCTCTTTGACTCTCCAAATTTCTATTTTAGGTTCTCCTCTATAATTTATTGGGCTTATATCATAAAACAATATGTATCTATCTCCTTAATAAAAATGGCGGTTCGGCATTCTTTGATACCAATTTCTGTCTCACCCTATACAAACTTACTAATCCTTGCCCTAGATTTGACAACCATAGTCGGAGTATACATAGCCAATTGATATACTTCAAAGCATAATCCATTATAATATTTCCATGACACATATTATTGACCTCAACCATATTCGTCTCACTGATCTAAAGATGAATTAAATGAACTATAAAAGCCATTTGAATTTCTCCCAATCAACAGGACCTGCATCAATAACCCTCTATTCCTTTCATTGGTTGAACAAAACTTGAGAAACACCCTTGAGTTGGTAAGAGGCAAATTCACGTCTTTTCTACTATTGACAATACCATAATATCCACTATCTTATGAATCTCATCAACAATCTATGAAGGATTCTAATCAACTTTCAACCTTTGAAACTCTATATATTCCCTCTAGTGATGCCCCACACCATTATCGCTATCATACCCACATTTGGTTAAAGGGAAAATTTCCTCTCTATTAGCTTAGGCCGTCATAACTTCAGCCAACACTTGGAAAGAGACTCGTAATTTTTCATGGACACTTGCTTGAACAAAGGATTGATCAGCACTTGAGGAACCTCGGGCTTCACATTCCTTCTTGTATTAGCTCTTCTAGGAGGGATATTGTGAAAAACATTACACAAGAGTTGGGGGAGAGACCTTTATAGAGAAAAACTATACTACATGACTTACGATTAGCAAAAAAGTGGAGTTTCTTAAGTATCTCATATTCATAAATGTGACATGCTTCGGACTCATGAACACTACTCGACTCCACGTTGCTTGTCAAACATTCTAGGACCTTTCTAAAAATGTGACGCTATAAATACCAAGTTTGTCATTACTCAAAGTACCTCCTCGGTGTGACATGGGGAATAGAACCCTAAGAGTCCCTCAACAAGCCACTTGAAAAATGCATGACATACAAGAATTACAACGAGAGAGTATAAGCAGCATAAGCATTGTATCATACAAAGAAATCTGCACGTGTGTCAGATACAAAAGTGTGTCTAACATTGCCTTTCTAAAAATAATAAGAGTGGCTAGGACGAAACCCATAAACCACAGAAAAGTATGAAAAATAGAATATAAAAATATAAAGCATCAATGGTCTTGTGCTTGATGCATGGGCACTCAGCAATCCAATTTACTAGAAAATTAATTTCAGCTAACCAAGAGCAGGAGGAGGAGCGTCAGACCTTATAATATTAGACAACATAGGCACACATATGGATTAGTATGGTGAATATACTAATTATGGAGAAATGCATAAAAATGTAAAGTATAGTAACATGATGAATTGAAACATCATATGCAAGACCAAATCAAATGTGACAAAAGACATGATAAACAAATCATAAATTGTATATAGATTCAATGCATACTTAAAACCAATTGAAAAGCTTTTACAAAACCTCGAAGTAATCCTACTTCATTTGCAGGATATTTACTCTTAACTTGTAATAAGACCATGTGATCTATAACATTGAATTTAGTATGATCCTCACACTTAAATGGGACTCTATCTTTCAAGGTAGAACATTGATGCATTCATTCTTTGTTAAAGTAGATCCACTAGCTTAGATCATTTTAGGCAATTCTATTGGGGCACGTAGTAATAGGACAACAAGATTACTTCTAGATATGGCTTCTACTAACAAGAGAGCCTCCATCTCAAGTTTCTCTCGGTGCGATGTAAATCCCAACGAACAATAAATAGTCATAATCATATCCAAATATTTCAAAATGTAACAATTAAGACTTTCAACCCATTCATAAGTCATAATAGAGTAGCTCCTTTCAAACCATAATTTCATAAACTTTCATTTTAGACACTTACCTTTCTAAGCATCCTAATCATGATTTCATTCATATGTCAATTAGTTTATGGTGCATCTAGGGAGGCCGAACCCGATATAGTGACCTAGTATCCCCGTCTCTTTCCCTCTGCTCCTATTCTAACTTGAGGTATTAGATCCTCATGGTTTATCTTTTTAGATTCATGTGTTTTAGTTATTCTCATGTTTTCATATGCACTTATGTTCATGAGAAATTTTATTTTTGATGATATGATTTAGCTTGGAGTAATTCTCTATGGTTTATGTGCATTTTGATGGAAATTCATATTGGATGGTTAGCTTCTCTCCTATTATACTCATGCTAGATGGAGTCCCATTCGAGGACAAATGTTCTCAAGGAGGAGATATTGTAACACCTAAGAAGTTGGAAAGACAAATTAAGAAGAAAGTTGTAGAAAATCAGTTGAACCGGTAGTCTATGAGTCCGACCATGGACTCTATAAAGTCCTACAGGTCATAAGAAGTGTATAATAGAACCAAAGTGAGTTTTAGAAAATTAAGTTCCTAGAGATTGACCAACGACTTGAAAGGAGGAACCGTAGGATTGTTACGAGTCATAGAGGACTTCGTGGATGAATTTAAAGATTTAGATTAAGACCTCAGTCCTAAGGAAAGTTTTGATAGGTCGTACGTTGTTTAACAGGCCATACGAAGGTTCTCTAAAATTTCCTAGACTAAATTGAAATTTTGAATTGAAATTTATGGTTTACGTACCGTATAAAGTTTGACGGTCCATAGAAATAAGTCGTAGAATTACCCCAAGATTTAGACCCTATTCACTCGACCTACGGTTGACCATTATGGTTCGTAGTTCAAAACTCTAGGGATCTTTGGTAGTTATATAAAAGTGTTTTTTTTCTTTTATATTTAACTAATTCCTATACAGACTCATTTTTCCCATTCAAAAAGGGGTCATACAACTAATTTTGTTCATAAATAGATCCATTCTGAATCAATCTCCCAAAAATCCCCAAGTTCCTCTAAAAGGATTTTCTCCAACACTCTCAAGGATTCTAGGGTTCTTAAAGTAAAGTCTCCTTTCTGCACCAGTTGCTTAGGGCTTAAATATCAAGGTATGGAGCACTTCATCAATGGGTTTTATTCACCCATTGAGCCCAAATGTTTCTCAAGTCTCTTCAAATTAGTTTTAATTAAGTATGTTAGGTTTTTATTCAATTCCTCATGGGTAATATATGTTTGGATTCAACTCATTGATTATTATCTTATTTTGATGATTTAGATTCAATTACATGTTTCCAAGTAATTCGATGTCAACTCAAGCATTGATCTTAATTTTGACTGTGAACCCTAATTTCCATGAACGTATAAAGATACTATGAAGTTATGATTGATGTTTTTCATGAACAGTGATGGCTACGCAATTTCAACTCATTTTCGGCTTTGTTTTGATAGTATAAGTGTCCTCAAATGCTTATTTTATTCTCTAAATTGTTGTTTAAGTGTTGATTTGTAGCATTACATGCTAAGGAGAAAGGCAAGGGCACTACCGGACAAAAAGGAACTAACAACCTTAAGAAGTGAAGAAAAATTATCCTAGTGATCACCAAGACCACTAGGTGCACCACCGAGTGGCTCTTTAGCTCTCCTAAAGTTCCACTGTGCCATCATTGGGGAAAAACCAAGTTGGAGATAGAAATGGGCAGTTGGCGAATCACCGATCGGTTCCGTGAGAACAAGTTGGATCACCCAAAGTTACATGACCTGGGATGCTGAGGACCAATGCATATTGGCGATGGAATGGAGCAAAAAATGTATCGCCGAACCACTTAATGAGACACGACTTATATCGCATAATTGACTTTTAAGCCAAAAAGTTAGCAACTATAAATTGAAATTTATAATGAATTTTGAGAGAGTTCAAAATAGTTGAGGAGAGTTCTTTTTAGTTTTTCACAGAGCTCCATTTGAAAGTTTTTCTCTTAGTTTTTATTTTCCGTTGAATACTTGGAGGATTTCTAAGTGGTTTATGAACTTAAGCAATTTGGACCATTGTAAGGACTTAGGGAACCTTTACCCATATCATGGTTAATGTACTTGGTAATCGTTTCTTTAACTTTATGATGTCTAGCTAAAACCCAATTCCTGGGGTGTGATCATGTGATTATGGTTGAATTAGCTTATGGGTATTGTTTATTACTAATTTAAAGGCTTAATTGAAGTGAGTTTAATTGATACACGTGTTTTAATCTAAGAATCGTAGTTGCAAATAAAACTCAAACTTAGAATTTTAGGCTTGCTTGAAAAAGAAGTTTTAGAGTCAAAGCCTTCAATTATTGATTGTAGTTATTGGGTTGATATAGGTTTAGCTCGAAAGAGTAAATCCTAATCTCAATTCTACCTATCTAGATTGAGAGAGTTGATGAATTTAGGTGTGGGTTGTTCTTATTTGCTAAGTTTGTCGATGTTCGAAATAAATCACTTGAATCGTGATAGTTGTTCGAGAGAGAACTATCTCACTTATACTCTAGCCCACCTATTGATATTTAGCTATTTATTAGTAGTTTCAATTACCCATATTGTGAAAATTGCCTGTAATCGATCTCATCGGAGAATTCCTCTTTTTTTGGTTATTTTCTCTTGCTTTCCATTATTTTAACTTATAATTGAGAATCCAAACCCCCCATATGACATTCGTTGTCACCCCCTTTGACTGGATTATATGTCTTTTCAATAAATTCTATTCCTATAACCGAATATACCACTTTATAACTTGATAACTGAACTTTAGATATGTAACGCTCTCTGTGGGTTCGCCTCCAACTCTTCGTTGGGTTTTATACTTGTTAATGATCATTTACACCTATAACTGGATGAGGTGTATTTGAGATGTTAATCAAACTTATGTATGATTTATGAAAAACATTGTTTTATGATCTAGGTTGATATAAGATTGGCATCAATTAAATTGTGAAAGGTTTTCTCACAAATTAAGGAAATTTGGATTGGTGAAATGTTTTCTTACTTATACCTGATTCAAGAATTAATGAGCAATTTTATGATGTTTTTTCTTGGATTAGTAACTTAATTTTGCTTTTCCTTGGATGGTGATATGTGCAAGTTAATGAATATACCTTTGGAATTTTACTTATCACTAAAAGGATTTTGAGATAGAGTATCTCCCGTTAGTAGAGGTCTTCAGTCGCAATCTCCTTGTCCCTAACTACGTGGCCTTATAGGTTGTGTTAATTTACATAGATAGTGGATCCACCTAAGCTAGAAATTAAGGCACTTGCCTTGGCTAGTAAGGACATCAATGTTCGGTGTGGGTGGAAGACACCGAATTTAATGTTAGAGCTTATATGGTCTATGTCAGTTAATGATAAGTATCTCACAAAATGAACTAAGTTACATTCAATTTTTTATTAATCTTTCATCATGATTTTAAGAAATATTTACCATGTTCATTATTTATGATGTCTTTTTTAAAAAAATAACGATATTTAGCTTGGTCATGTATTTCATATTTTTGATTGTGTCCTTTTGTGTTCATGTTTCATGTTTTATTACACTTCCCTCATACTGAGTACATTTCATATGCTAATGCATACTTGTACCTACATTGTTTCACTAATGTAGGGTTTGACGACTCCTCTCCCTCCTTTCATGGCTAGTGAGCACATACAAATTCGAAGATTTGTTGAGTCCTCATGTTCCGAGGATGATGTCACTTTATTACTTTCATATCTCTTTATGTTTTTGATGTTGTACTTAGTTTATAGGTTATGTCCCGACCACTTCTTGATGTTGTAGAAAGGCATGCCATGACTATGAGATTTCCGCTTTTATATGTCAAACTATTTAATTCTTGAAATATGATTTGTGTACTTTCGTCTATCAATATGTGTATATGTATGTGAAGTGGCTTGTGTAGGGACTATGTGGGTCTTATATGTCATATCACGTCTATGGTGTACTTTGGGTCGTGACAACTTTACTTCTCTATGAAATTTCTCCAACCGATAGTCATCAGTATGAGCCTTGTGATAATACAAGGTCTTACCCACGTTGTCAGAATCGCTCTATACCTTGTCAGACTATAGAATGCAAATAAATTCATGGATCAACTAAAATTCCTTAAGGCAGTGAGGTGTTTTCCTAATGCCGGTACGATCCTATCCTACGATGGGATTTGAGCTGCTTGAACTCTTACCCCATATTGATGCTGAATACTAGTCCTGAAATATATCTCAAAGTTTGGTAAGCTATCGGTCTACCTCAATAAAATATGAGACCAAGGTCAAATCTGTGAGTCAAACCTCAAATCTTTATAAATTATATCTTTCAAAATCATGTATATGACTTAAATCATGAGAAAGTCTTCTAACTTTCTTAGCTCATAAATATTATATATATTTTAGGGTTTAGGGCTTATGGTTTAAGGTTTAGGGTTTTTGGTATAGCATAAAGACTCTAAAATCATGCTTTGTAATATAAGCTTCATGAAAACATAACAATATCATGTCAATAACTCACAATAACAACAATGTAAAACCTTACTAACTATTAAAAGGAAGTACACAAGTCAAGAATTTTAATCCAGAATAATTAATTTAAGAGATCGTGCCATACGGGTCATAATTATTAGTGAATTCAAAAATGAGTTTGATAACCATAATTGTGCAAAACATTGATAAAACTTGGACATGAGGATAAAAGGAATTCCTATTGAAATCTTACATACCTTATTCACTCCTATTACTGAAGAATGTATCATCATTGAAGAAGAACCACAGAACCTCTCTTGAACTTGGGAAATGAGCCCTTGAGGATCTTTATTGAAATATATGAATTTCATGAGTAGGAGTTATTAATTTAATTAAGATGAAGAAATTATGAAGTTCTATGGCCAAATCATTTCTTGGATGATGGATGAACCTTGGATGAAGTTAATTTCTGCAAAATCTTACTAGGGTAACTTTATTAGGGATGTGAATTACGTCTTTAGAGGGTCATTAAAAGAATTAGAAGCACAATGTGCTTGCATGGAAAATGCCTCAGGAGTGAATCCAACTGCGCAGGAAGGCAATAGTTCTGCCTCAGTGTGCTAGTGTGTGGAAATTGCATAAGCCATGCGACCGGCATGTGAAAAAACAGTGTCAAGTAAAATGGGTATAACTTTTTACTCCAAACTGCAATTACTTCCAACTTGGTGGTGTTACAAATAAGAGTCAATTAACATTAATTAATAGCTTCTTGGTCTCGTAACTATTCCTATTTCAAGAGATATGATCGTTTGAATTTGACCTAAGTAGAATTTTATATCAAAACTTAGTAGGTAAGGAAGCGTTTCAACCAAACTTTGTGCTAGTGGATTCATATAACCTTTATTCATCTCCAAATAATTCCACAATAAAGAATCGACGTTTACACCTAAGAACAATTTAGGGTCACCCGATATGATGTTACACGTAAATGAAGAATAGTTCAAGTCTTAGAGTAGAAATTTTTGGGCTGCTACACTCGGCTATCGACAGATTTAGCATTCCTAGGCTGATGTTTTGTACCAAGATGGCAGACGGGGCGGTTTCGGGTCAAATCCGTGAAAACACCAAGTCTCCAACCTACACCATTCCCATAGGAAAAAAAATCTTTTTTTAAATCAAACTTGTGTCACATACTTATTTTAATTATATATATTAACCTAAGCTTGAAACTACAAAAGAAGTTTATAAAATTCTTTATTCTTTTTTATTCTAAGTATAATTTAATATAATAGACAATGACTTGGAATTAATTTGTAGGATGTCAATTGTTGATTTTCCTCCCAAGTAGTATTAATTTTGCTTGACCTTGTATTTAATTTGGGTTGACTGGTCAAAGAATGAACTAATAACAATAATAATATTTATTTTCATGGCAAGTAGTATTAATTTTGCATGATCTTCTATTCAATTTGGGTTGACTAGCAAAAGAATTAATTAATAATAATAATATTTATTTTCCTATTATCTTATAAAATCTCTTAGAGTATATTTCTCCTTTCTGCAATTTTCAAGAAACAAAGAAACATCATGTCATCTTTGAGCGCATTGAAGAAAATTAATGAAAAACTTAGTGCAAATGATGTTGAGGGATTTATCAATCATACTCGAGGAGAACATAAGAAGGCCCAAGAGAAAATTGAAATAATGAAAAAGCTAATGAAAACTTTGCAGAAGAAAACGGAATCTGTGATGAGGAAAATTGAAGATATAAAGATAGCACATCTTGCACAAGAACAAGCTTATGAATTTGAAAAGACCAAGGTGCAAAAACTCGCCACTCAGTTGGAGCATGCTCAAGAAAAGCAAGGGGAGATTGAGCAGTTAAAAAATCTAGCTCCCCAAGGAATTAAATCCACCACTGAACTTCTACCTCCTATGGCGTATGCAGAACTTTTTATAAGTGGTGGTCGACATTTAAAGAAGAGAACAAATTAGAGAGAATAATTTTATTTATCCTTGGGATTTAATTTTCTTTTCTAAAAGTGAAATTGTTTCTTCATTTAGTTATCGACATGTAATATATAGATTCTCGTTGAACCTTTAGAGAATTACTTATTGAAAATTAAAAGTTAGTTATTATGAGTGGCAGAATAACTAAAACTTTAGATTCTTCTTAATGTTTCTTGTAATGCTTTTAGCTTTAGCTTGAGTTACGGTCAATATTTATTAAAACAAAAATCTCTCATTCCATTCATGACCTCCACTTTGGAGATCATATTTACAACTTTTTGTATATGTCGTCAAAAAAATTATCCCAAATGTATGAACTACCTTAAGATGGGTATTTAGTCTCAATTTATGTTACAGTGTTTGAATTTCGAGAGACAAATTACTACTCTAGCTTCTCGAAGAGAAAAAGAAAAATGATTTAAGCTCATGTAGAGATGTTCATTTACTTTATGTTTGTGAATGAGGTATGTATATAATTAAATTTGTTCAATAACCACTTCATATTACATTTTAAGGATTAAATAATATGTATACTTACCATCTAATAATTTTCAGGTTTGACATTAAAGAGTATCTTAAGGATTAAATAATATATATGCTTATTGTATAATAATTATGAGGTTTAACATACACAAGCATCTTGTAACCGGTGTGAGATATCAAATTGTTGACGGTTGCAACAAATCCTTGAGAAATCATCACAATGGAAACTTTATCCACAAAAATATATATAGAATGCAATAGTGAGGAGCGATCCACCAAAATCAACAAATCTTCCATCAATACTAAACTTGAGGGCTCATCTAGGAGTATAGTAACAGAAGATTATCTTTTCCAAGTCTCCGGTTAACTGTCTTTCTTGGGCTTAACATCAAGGTACGTTGGTATTCACCTATGGGGTCCTTTCCTCCATAGGGTTCTTAAATCCTCCAAAGTTTACAAAGCTAGATTACCCTATCAAGGTTAGGGTTTTATTCAATATTCATGAGTTATTTTCAATCTAGATCAAATTGATTTTTTTTCTATTTATTTATGCGTAAATTGAAGTAATTACATGTTTAGGAGTTAAATTCATATAAATCATGAATACCCCATAAACCCAGATTTTAACCTCATTGTACAGTGCACAAATCTGGAAATTTATTCATAGTTTTTACCTTCCTTAAATAAACTTTTCATATTGGTTTCGTAGGGCATTTCACCAGACACATAGTATCTAATTTAGGTGTAGTTTAGGGGTTACATTTAGTCAAGCGTTTTTACTCAAAATTTGTAACTTCACCCACCATATGAACATCACGTTATGCACAACTTTAACACATGAAATACAAGAAGAAAACATGCCTTACACGCCTCCAAACAGTGGCTAAGACTCACTGCCAACGTACACACACACACACACATTTTCTTCGATTACACATTGGTTATCATTTTTGTGATTTCACGCACAAAAACATATTCACATTCAACATAAAACATCACCTTGCCTAAATCTACCAGCACACAATACCCAACCTACGAAATCGTTTGGGAGCTAGTGACAAGGACATGCAACGGGGAACAACCTTAGTTTCGGAGTGAATATCTTGAATCGTAAGGGGCCTCTTGGGAAAGGGACCAAGAAATAAGAAACCCATACCTTTTTGACATTGTTCAAACGTGAAGTTGCTGCCCCATTTTCTCCAAAGCCATGCCCAATTCACCTAAGATTTCACCACCAACTCGACGGAATCTTCTCTTTGCCTTAACGTTTTTGGTTACTTTGTTTTTCTTAAAATTTCATGTGAGTTCTTCAAGTGTGAAGAACTCTTAATATTATTTCAGTTCTTCAAGTTCTTTTGGCAGAAACAAACGTGAGAGAGGTGATGAAACGTGAGAGAGATTGTGAGAGAGTGAAACGTGTGAAGTTTTTTAGGCTTAGATAATGACTTAGTCAATTTAGGACTCTCCTTAATAAATTAAAAAACTTATTTTTCCTTTTATTTTAAATCAACTAATAATTAATAAATATAAATTAATTATATTAATTTATCAATTTAAATAAAAACAATTTAAATCATTGCTTCCACCGAGGTTCGAACCCGGGTTGAGCAAGACTCCACTCCAAGAGCTCAGTTTCGGCTCTCTCTCCCCAAATTGCCCCTCCATCTTATTAAATAATTAATTAATTATATATTTAGGGTAATTACGATAGTACCCTTAGACTGGTGGAAGACCATTTTACCCCTAGACCCTCAAAACATAAGATTTCTTCTTTTTAAGTCCGGTAAAGACTCCTTCGATTAAATCTTCGTTTTCGAGAGCCTTACTAGGTTGGTTCCAACCTTTTCAAGCTCAACTAACTCCCCAAGTTAGTTGGCTAGGTCGTAGTAAGGGTTCTGAGGTCTGGTTCTACGCGTATCAATCCGTGTGAACCTTGGTCTAATCGCAAGCATTCTTGTTACCTTAAACATTTCTTATCTTCTTCATTTTTTTAGGGTTGTTACATTATCCCCCCCCCCTTAGGAACATTCATCCCCGAATGACACTACTCTTTACTAACAATAAGTATGTCATCTATAGAACGTACGCATATATAGGTACTTCAATACTTCCATTGGTGAATATCTGATTCACATATTAACATGATGGTGCCCATCCTTGAAACCTACTAGTAGCGTCACATTAATAGACTAAGGAATTCTTCCTAAACTAGTCTCATTAAAGCATACAACATAAGTCACCATATAAGTCATACAAATCAGCAACCAACATGATGACTCAAACATATTAACCTCATAATAGTGCATAAACACCATACACAATCAAATATATGAAAGAATAATTAAGGCTACGCACCCGAGGCTTCATCAGAAGTGCCTTCCCCTGCACCCCTACACTTGAGTGCGAAGAATCGTTGCCTCCTTGGAGCCTCTTCATTCGGGCCATTAGTCTGAACTCTCTCCTTCCCTTGTTCTTGACTTCTCCTATTCGGACAATCCTTCACCATGTGGCCCGGTTTTCCACAGCTGTAACAAGCGTTAGAGACCATCATACACTCTCCTCTATGCAGTTTGCCACACTTCCTGCAAGGTGGCCTCTCCTGAGGTGTATCTACTCCATTGTTTATCTTAACTCTGGACTCGGAATACCTATCATAGCGACTCTTGGATGAACTTGACTCCCCTTGGTGGGAGAGTCCCTTCTTAAACCTGGGCTGCTCACGGACGCCAAAATTGTTTCTGTGGCCTCCATGGCTGGGACCTGCCTGATCTTGAGGCTTAGGCCTCCTAGCATCACGAATACCCCTCTTTCTACGGCTGTCCTCCACATGCTGGACATGCACCATCAACCTGGAAAGGTCCATATTATCATGGAGCATCGCAGACCGACACTCCTCCTCCAGGTCTCCATTGATTCCTGTGAGGAACCTACTCATCTCATCCCTGCTGTTCGAAACCAGGGAAGTAGCATACCTGGATAATTTCAACAAAGCTTAGTACTCTCCTCATTCTTGCTATTAAATACTAAGGAAAGTAACATACCTTGATAGCTTAACAAACTTCAGGGAATACTCCCTGACCGTCATAGAGCATTGTTTAAGGTTGATGAACTCCTCAACCTTGGCTTCTCTCATCTCTCTGGGGAAGAATCTCTCTAGAAATGCTGTCTTGAACATCTCCCAAGTGATTGGAACTCCGCGCAATGCTCGGCTATCCTGCCATATCTTGCACCTAGTCTGTGCCACATCCTTGAGCTGATAGGAAGCCAGCTCAGCCTTTTCAGTATCTGTGGCCCCCATAGTCACCAGAATCTTATGTACCTCATCCACAAACTCCTGGGGGTCCTCTGAGGTCTTAGACCCTGTGAAAATAGGAGGATTCATCCTCGTGAAGTCTCTCAGCCTGTCAGCCATGCTACGAACCGGTGGGTTCTCCCTCTGAACATCCTGCCGGTTGGCCTGGGCAGTCATAGCCTGGGACTGCATAGTAATGGCCTATGCCATCTGGGCCAAAGATGTCCTCACCTCAGCATTAGTCAACCCAGCTGGGTTAACTGGCATGGCCACTCCTTCAGCTGGAGCCTGGGGTGGATCCTGATTACCCCCAGCAGCTGCTCCTCCTCTCCTCTGACCATTAGCTCTCCTAGTTTTCATTCTCTGAAAAAAACAACAAGGATTGATGTTAGACACGCTCATAACACCAAGAACTCAGACATTAGAAAAAGCACGATAAGATCAGAAGAAGGGAAATTTTCCTATGCATCATGCAGTCTCTAATCCAGGATAGTGGTGCACTTCACTACCATGACTTAGAAACTACTCAATGTGGTTGATGTGAACTTAGTATCCTCGGAATTTAACCTATTGCTCTGATACCAACTTTGTCACGACTGGAATCTAGACCCCAGACGAGACCGGCGTCGTTGACCTCTCAGAGGTCGCAGACAAGCCTACTTACATTATTCTTACTTCACTTAGGTTAATTTTAGCGGAAAATTTGAAACTTTTTATTTCTTAACATACTTATAAAAACATTCTCATTAATACGTAATTGTTCACCATCAACCATCTAACATTAAGAGATAAGCAACTGAAAGAAATAGTTCAATTCTTATTAAGTGTATAATTGCCAAAATGGCACCAATACATAGTCTGAATAAAATTAGGAAAAAAACGCTAGTGGAACATGCTCCACTTGCTCAACTCTAAAACTAAGCTAGAATATAAAACAGTAGTATCCTCGAAAGCATGAGGACCTACCAACTCCGGATGAATGCTGGACGTTCGGATAACTGCAACAATGATCCTGTAGCTCTATCGTCCACCTGTGCCTTCACCTAAAAATAGTATAGTTGTATAGGGTTAGTACACACTTGTACTAAGTATGGGTATATGCAAGCACACACCAAGGACATGCATGAGAAAGAATAGCTCTTCCCTAACAACATGATTTTTGGAAGTCAAATCAGTGGCTTGCCAAATTGAGATTAGGAAAGTTTCCAAATTTGGATTAGGAAAGTCAATGAGCTTTCCAAATATGGATTAGGAAAGTCAGTGAGCTTTCCAGATTTGGAATAGGAAAGTTATGCCATGAGAATAACATACATCATGATACTTTTCACATTGCACACAGCACATAACATTTACACATAAAACATATCATATCGCATATAGCACATTTTTGCATGTAGCGCATAACTTCTTAATATCATTCATTCATATGCCATGAGACCTTGGAATCATGGACTTAACATTAAGACATCCCAGAAATGAGGGCTCAACAGATGGGACCTCAACTAGGGAGTCTTCATTAGCAAACACAGAGTCTGCTTCATTCATTCATACGTACTCCATTTCATTTCATTCAGAGGCCAGTGTAACCACCAACTATACCTAGGATGTAGTCTAAGACTTTCATTTGGTTCGTTGTGCAATGACCAAGAATGACCTAATGTCATTACTTGAATCTGACTCACCTTTTGATTATCCTATCCTAACACCTTTGGTATCATTTATTTCATTATGTGCATCATTTGAGGCTGGTATGATTCATTCATTGGGAACTTTAACTTTAACCGACATAGATCGTGTGAGAATCATCAAAACCAGTGTCTCTCCCACACCGAAAAGAGGTGGAATCACCATCCAAGGTGACCCAAAAACATGCTAGCGTACATGGGAAAACCCCGCCAAATCCCTATACTGGCAGTATAGGTTCGAAGACTAGGAGATATAAGGAGACCCATACCCGACAAGACGGACAGTCTCATCTCATGAGAGTTACGTGAACCTCCGCCGTTCCCGAAAGAAGGCATCACTGCTCATAGCTAGCCTATCGGTGCTCAGTATAAAGTTTCATTTCATTTATCTCATACGTCATGGGAGTTGGCTTCTAGTATGAGGACATCATAGCTCATTAGATGATTTCTCATCTCATCATTAGTATTAGGTGTGTTAAGCTCAATACCTTCATTAGAGTGTTCATAGAGACTGGTCTCTTCATTATCTTATACTCTCATAGGTGAGTACGTATTGATAACATTTATTTAGGCTCATTTGAGATTGCTCTCATCATTTACATTAGCCTCATATCATGTTGTGACCACATTCATTATCATTAGCACCATTGCTTTTCATAGTTACTCACTTCTTATTACGTGAATGTTCATTTCATCATATGCCAATGCACTTGGCCATTTAGTGTGTTTCACACCCTTACTTAACCCTTCTAGGGTTTCATCATTTCATTGTTCATTTCATCATTTCATTGTTCATCTCATCATATGCTAATGCACTTGTCCATTTAGTGTATCTTACACTCATACTTAACCCTTCTAGGGTTCATCATTTCATTACATACCTCTTAGGTTCACTTACTTTTGAACTTATGTTAGACTTATGTGTCTATACATACAAGCCATGAGGCTTCATTCATATTTCTTCTAAGTGATTCATATCTTTCTAAGATTATGTGATACAAGACTTATGCATCTTGTATGTATGCCAAGATCTTGATTTCGATCTAAGTATGTGGCATTATTCTTGGATATTTTTTTCACGTATGACTTATGTATCAATACGGAAGTTTGGGCAAGGAAACCCAAGTTTGAATCACTTGGCTATCATTTACATTTTTCATTGATTTTATTTTTAATATTCATAACATTAGAACTCTAGATTATATCCTAACATTAACATTGTATCGTTACTTTTCTACTAGTTTTTCTCTTAGGTTGGCCGAAGGGTTGTGGGTTCGAACCCCACAACCCTTTTTATTATTTTTCATTAATATCACTTTGCTCATTTTCGCCAAAACCAAGAGGTTGTGGGATCAAACCCCCATAGCCTCTTTGATTTTTAGTATTTAATTCGCTGGAATAGGGAGGTTGTGGGTTCGAACCCCCACAGCCTCCTTATTTTTAATTTAATTTCGCTAGAGGCTTGGGAGGTTGTGGGTTCGAACCCCCACAGCCTCCTATCTTATTTTTAATTAAATCTTCCTTAACTAGGCGCCTTGGCAGTGAGGTTGTGGGATCGAACCCCACAGCCTCACTTTGTTTCTTAATTCATTTTTGCCTTCTCCTTTTTTCCAGCCTTGAGGTCGTGGGTTCGATTCCCACGCCTCACGTTTTCTTTTCTTTATTTTCTCCCCTTTCGCGCGTGCCTGGAGGTCGTGGGTTCGAATCCCACGCCTCTCATTTATTTGTTTAATTATTTTTCTCCTCTTTCTCCTCCAGTTCGCGAGTTCGATTCCCCCAGCCCCATTTTCTTTTTCTTGGTCGCGAATTCCAGTAGCCAGGTTCGATTCCCCCAGCCCCATTTTCTTTTTCTTTTCTCGCGAAACCAGTAGCTAACGGGTTTGATTCCCCTTCACATTTTTTTTCTTTTTCAGCCCCCTTAACATGTGAGGTCTTGAGTTCAATTCCCATTGACCTTATTTTATTTTCCCTCTAAAAACCCTGATTTTAACCTCATTGTAGAGTGCACAAATCTGGAAATTTATTCATAGTTTTTACCTTCCTTAAATCAACTTTTCATATTGGTTTCGTAGGGCATTTCACCAAACACTTAGTATCTAATTTAGGTGTAGTTTAGGGGTTACATTTAGTCAAGCGTTTTTACTCAAAATTGGTAACTTCACACACCATATGAACATCACGTTATGCACAACTTTAACACATGAAATACAAGAAGAAAACATGCCTTACACGCCTCCAAACAGTGGCTAAGACTCACTGCCAATGTACACACAAACACACATTTTCTTCGATTATACATTGGGTATCATTTTTGTGATTTCACGCACAAAAACATATTCACATTCAACATAAAACATCACACCTTGCTTAAATCTACCAGCACACAATACCCAACCTACGAAATCGTTTGGGAGCTAGTGACAAGGACATGCAACGGGGAACAACCTTAGTTTCGGAGTAAATATCTTGAATCGTAAGGGGCCTCTTGGGAAAGGGACCAAGAGAGAAGAAACCCATACCTTTTTGACATTGTTCAAATGTGAAGTTGCTGCCCAATTTTCTCCAAAGCCACGCACAATTCACCTAAGATTTCACCACCAACTCGACGGAATCTTCTCTTTGCCTTAACGTTTTTGGTTACTTTGTTTTTCTTAAAATTTCATGTGAGTTCTTCAAGTGTGAAGAACTCTTAATATTATTTCAGTTCTTCAAGTTGTTTTGGCTGAAACAAACGTGAGAGAGGTGATGAAACGTGAGAGAGATTGTGAGAGAGTGAAATGTGTGAAGTTGTTTACGCTTAGATAATGACTTAGTCAATTTAGGACTCTCCTTAGTAAATTAAAAATCTGATTTTTCCTTTTATTTTAAATCAGCTAATAATTAATAAATATAAATTAATTACATTAATTTATCAATTTAAATAAAAACAATTTAAATCATTGCTTCCACTTAGGTTCGAACCCGGGTTGGGCAAGACTCCACTCCAAGAGCTCAATTTCGGCTCTCTCTCCCCAAATTGCCCCTCCATCTTATTAAATATTTAATTAATTATATATTTAGGGTAATTACGATATTACCCTTAGCCTCGTAAAAGACCATTTTACCCCTAGACCCTCAAAACTTAAGATTTCTTCTTTTTAAGTCCGGTAAAGACTCCTTCGATTAAATCTTCGTTTTCGAGAGCCTTACTTGGTTGGTTGCAACCTTTTCAAGCTCAACTAACTCCCCAAGTTAGTTGGGTTGGTCGTAGTAAGGGTTTTGAGGTCTGGTTCTACGCGTATCAATCCGTGTGAACCTTGGTCTAATCGCAAGCATTCTTGACACCTTAAACATTTCTTATCTTCTTCATTTTTTAGGGTTGTTACACTCACCCAATTAATAAACCAATTATAATATCAAAATCGCCTTAAACACTACTAAAACACGACGAAATTATAGATTTCTGAAAATGACATCCAAAATTATTCGAGTCCAAATCGAAGCGCCAATCAAATTTAAGTTGAGTCGCTTATTTAGGAGGACACTTTCAATAGGATTCTCTTTCAAGTTTGAATTCAAAATTTATGATTAAAGTTAAAGAAGTAGTACATCCCGAATTAATTCATGCACTTTTTTTTCATATAATTTTATAAATATTTATGATTTTTTTTAAAACCTTTAATATATTATTTTAAAAAAAAGTTATCTATGAAGTAACATCACATAATTGAGATGAATGAATAATTAAGAAGAACATAGTTAGACTTTTAAGTTATCGGTAATTTTTATTTAGACACTTGAATGTGTGATAATTTACTTCTATAGATATTTTCGCCTCTAATTTTTAAAAACACTCATTGGGAGTTGCTTCACGTTGTTGCATTAGTAATGTGACGGGTTTATTAATTTGGTGCGGTTTATTAGTAAGGATTGTGTAGTAGATTGATTTATAAATTATACTAATAAGTTAAATTATAACAAATAGTTGAGTGCCACATATTTTAAAAAATATATAAGTAGTTTAAATTTAAAACCGTTAAATAAGTGGTCAATTTTAACCCAAAGGTGGATGGCAAGGAAATTTTGGAGTCAATAGGTGGGTGGGAAGGGTATTTTGGAGCCAGTAGGTGGGTGAGAAGGGTATATTGGAGCCAATAGGTGGATGGAGGGTAATTTTGTACCATTTCCAATACTTCGATGGTATTTTAGGCCCTTTCCTGTTTTCCAAATATATTTCTGCAAAAGAAAATTTATACTCTCCACATCTACCACTTCTAATTAAGACAATCTTTTTATCCAACTGATATTCGACTGCAGTTTTATATTTTCTATATGTTTCTAGTGTTTCATCCTTACAATTCAGCAAATAAACATAACAATATCTAGTGCAGTTATCAATAAAATTTATGAAACACTTCTTGCCACCATGCGATGGTGTTGCTTCATATCACAAATGTCATTGTAAATCAGTTCTAAGGTATTAAAGTTCCTTTCAACAACACATACATCACATTTTTATTTATTGCACTAGAATTTCGACAAAACTTCGAAATTGATCAGTTTTTGAAAGGTTTTGTAATTGACATGTCCCAAGAATTTGTATCACAAAAAAATTGATTCAAGCAAGTAAGGACAAACATAAATACTAATTTTGAAAAGACCTTCTGTGATCAACGTTTTCCCACAAATATTTTGTTCTTTAATTTTTTTATAAATTTATTAAATACGTACATAGTTTTAGAGTCAACACCTTGTCATATGTCCTTTTCAGAAGGACCTTTCCATAACATTCATTTTCTTATAGAATTAACCATGACCATAGTCTCATCGGTCCAATAAGGAAATAGGACCCAAATATTTGTTTTACAACACAAACATAAATAATCACTTTTCACCAATGTTCATGTCTATATAAAAAAAATATTTTATAGACATATCTTTTCATGAAAAATCACAATATTTTAAGTGAAACATTTTAATCAAAGAATACAATTCCTTTGAAAGAATAATATAATTTTGTGGTTTTATACTAGTCATATCATATACTAGTAATGAAAGACTCAACGATCACAATGTCAAATATACTCCAAGAATTTTGTGGGTCTAACTTAGTACAAGTTTGTCATTAAATTTCATATCTTTTACCTTCAAAGTTAAATTAGATAGTAAGTCTAATTTTATTTTTATCACAAGCAAAGAACCCCCGATATTTTAGATATATTCTAAAAAAATATTGTCAAGTATTTAAATTTATTTTCCAAATATTTTCCCATGCTTTCATATTGTATACCATCAAAATACACATTGGCAACACAAAGTCTTCTTTTAAGATTTCATCCATGTAAACACCCATTGTATGCACAAAATCACTAATTTTATGTCACTCGTGTTTTTCTTCCTTTTTTTTCACAATTCTAGACTACTTAGTATTTAGAATACTAACAATAAAAATTCAATCTCCATACAACTTATTTTTACTTAAACGATGAAGTTTTTATATTCTTGTAATCGTTAACCGAATGAACCTTGAATTCTGATGAAGTTTTTACATTCTTCAAATAAGTTTCACATTCAAACGAAGCAGTAAACCAAAATTTTTTTAATCTCTATAAACCTCAAATACAATACTATTTCTAGCTAACGATGAAATTTTTATCTGTTTCAAATCATTTAGCATTAAATTCCTGACAAAGATTTTGTACTCTTCAAGTCGGAATATTCAAACAGAGTATTAAACAAATTGGTGAAATTTCTTTATTATTCAAACCAATGCACAATCTAATTTCTTCGTGAAGTTCTTAATTCTTCAAACCAAAAAAAAGTAAAAAAAGAATCATAAGATATTATTGTCCAAAAGTCAAACACAATCAAATTTCACATAGAGTAGAAAAGTACGAACATTTTTTCCCCTCTAAACTGAATATATTTTATTAATAATAAACCTAAGTTCTGAGATCATTACATAATTACCATCTTTCCTAACATATATGAAATAAATCTCATAACTTATAGGATAGGAAAAAATAATAATCAAGGAAATAAAGATAGAACCTGATTTTTACTCTCATGAATGATATTCTATCTGTCAGCAATGATTCCATGCTAGTAACATTTCTTTTTAATTTATTTCTCCTTTTCTCAGTTTCCATCATGTTGCTGTTTTACTCTGGAGGACATTTTCAACAAGAAACTAAACTCATGTTCAAATATTGTTAGGAGACAATACTTGTTCATTTACTCCTTCTCATAATTATATAAAATCAAGAAAATAGAAAATAATTTAAAGTGCATATCTTAACCTTTATGCATGGAACAACTTTTCTTATTGAAAAGAAAACTGAAAGGGTGAATTTCTTCAATGAACTTGGGAAAAAAATAAAAATAATTTTACCCCATCCAAGGAAAATATACAACAGAAAATATACTCGAACACATTGAAGTAGTATTAATTCATCCCAAATCTCTTTTATCATATGACAAAATAATTCTTTTTTTCTTCTTTCTTTTTTTTCCCGCAAAAAGAACACAAAAAATAAAAGTAATTTCCTTACCACACAAAATACCATCAATATTTAAATTTTTTAAGCTTGTTGTTTCCCGTACTAAGATTAGCAAACCAAAAATAATAAAAGATGAAGATAAAAACATAAAGAACTATCTGAGTCCACAGAACCTACCGTGTGTCCTTAAGAAATTTAATCCCCTCAAGTACACGAGGTTGCCGGTTAATTTCTCCAAAGATAAAATAGATTAACCATTAGAAAAAGTTGTGGTACCTCAAACTTCAATAATTTCAACAAATTCAAAATTGTAGCAATAAATCACACACACATACATGATCGATCTATTTTGTTTTATGATAAATGTATGCAAGAGAAGGGAAGAATTCGATGTAGAAAAATAAGATAAAGCCTCTCTATTTGTAGCCAACAAATGGTAAAGGTCATAACTCTTTGGAAAGAAGACAACCTTTCAGAAAGGTCAGAAAACGTTCGAAAAGGCTCAAACTTTCAAATGATCACAAACCTTTAGAAAGGTCACAACCTTTCGGCATAGTCACAATCCTTCAAAACATTCACAGTCCTTCATTTCATGTTCAAACCTTTAAAACCCAACAAATTTCTAAACGTATCGTAGATGTTTTTTAAAGATGTTAAGCTTGCATTGACCAAGATTACATGTTATTTTATGATTTAGTTTCGTCATTGCATGTCATGTAAATTCCTTTTTAGCATGATTTCATAACAATGATTCATAGCTACCATACTTAGTACATTTCATGAACTAATGCATACTTGTACCTACATTGTTTCACTAATGTAGAATTTAACGCTCCTATTTGCACATTCATGGCTAGTTGATCTTTTTGAACCTTCAAAGATTGGTGAGTCCTCCTAATTCAGAAATCATAATCAACTCAAAATAAATCCCAAAACCTCATAGTCACGTGTTCAAGCCTCTAAAGTATTATAATTGATTCAGAAGAAAGATTCTCAAATGACATTGTTTCTAGAATAGAAGAAGAAGATAAATAAAAAGCAAGAGGTTCCGCTGAGATGACAAATAACTACCTCATAAATCTCCACAAGAATCCTCGAACAAGAAGGTAAGAGAAAGTAATACAAATTTCTTATCTTATAACATATACAAATGTAGAAAGCAAGGGGTGCGTAGAAAACCACACGATACTGAGCAAGAGAAATCTAACACAAGTTAAGAATATAGTATATGGGTACTCCTCTCATCCCAACTGAACCTCCACAACTAAACCCACATAAAACAAGTCTCAACCTGACGATTCATAATTTACTTTAAACATAGTTCGATAACAACACTTCAAACAATTACAAATCAACAACTTACTCGATCAAGTTCATCAATAACAAATTCCACAGAAAGACTGTTATGGTCCCCAAATATGGATATGGCTTTGGAGCGTTGTAGTTTGAAATCAAATGTTCTCTTCCTATGGCCTATGGTGCTGGTTCGTTACGAGCGAACTTACAATCACTTGAATTTGAAGTACTCAAAGACTTGAATAATTTTTCTTCTTATCTTTTCATTGAATTCAAGTAACTTAAATACAACATTGTTAATTAAACACACGCCTAATAACAAGGAAATAACTTCCTACTGCTACTGAAATGAGAAAGTGCATGAATAACCTCCTTACTGCTAATAACTGCTACACAAAAAAAATTGCTACAAGGAAAACCCTGTTACAGTAATTACAGAGAAAACAAAAAACATAATTAATAGCTATTAATGAACTATTACAGAGAAAACTGAAAAACATAATTAATACTTATTAATTCAATTTCCATACATAAAACTCTTGGTAGACTAACATGGTACTAACATTACTCCCCCTTCAATTAGCGCTTGTCCTCAAGCGCTAAATGTGGAAAACAATTCTTTTTCATCATTAATGAAATCAATTCAGAATAACTTCTTGCAATGATGGCCCCGAGTGAATAGTTCATCGCGACTGAAACAAAGTTCCTTAAGTTATCTTTCTTACATTTTAGATCTTGTCAATTTCTTCAAAAATCTTGTGGGTTCTTGTGGCGAGAAATCTGGTGTCTTTGATTTACACGCATCTAACAATTGCGAACCAAGATCTTTCCATTCATAAAGTCAGAAAATACTCATAGCTGTAGCTAAATCTGAAGGATTATGCAACTCTACCTCAATTGCTATGTAATCAGCAAGACCACTTGTGTAAAGTTCAATTTTTTGCACTTGTGTAAGAGTACCAGCCCATGAAACCAATTGTTCAATCTTTTCTTGGTAATCTTTCACAGATCCAATTTTCCATAACTTAGACAATTCTCCCAACTTTTGACTTCTAATTAGTGGTCCAAAACGAAGGTTGCATTGACGTTTGAACTCATCCCAAGTTCATTGAGGCATATCTTTCTCTAGTTGAAGAAACCAGAGTTGTGTAATTCCTTTCAAATGAAAAGAAGTGAGTCCAATTTTTTCTTCTTCTAGTGTATGTTGGTGTTAAAAGAAATGTTCATACCTATTCAGCCATCCCAAAGGGTCCTCTTGGCCATTAAATCGTGGGAAATCCAACTTTGTACGTCGAGGAATGATGATACTTCCTCCTACTTCTGAACCTGACCCTCCAACCACTTATTTTTTCCTTCCAACCACGATTCTAACTTATATTTTCATTTAAATTAGAATCGACCTTAGAATTCTCTAAATCCTTTACGAGTGCATCCAAACGAGCATTTATTGCTTCCTGTCAGGCCAAATTGGTTGCACGTTCTTCATGGAACAAATTCACCAATTGTGCTATTTGATGCTGAATTTGATCTCCCATAACTCCCGCTCTGATACAAAGTTGGTATGGTCCCCTAATATGGATCTTGTTATGGGGCGTGGTAATGTGAAATAAATTATTTTCCTACTACGACCTATGATGTTTGTTCATTAAGAGAGAACCTGCAATCTTTTGAGTTTGAAGTACTCAAAGACTTGAATAATTTTTCTACTTATATTCGTATTGAATTCAAATAATTAAATACAACATTGGTGATTAACCGCCAACCTAATAACAATGAAACAACTTTCTACTACTACTGAAATGAGAAAGTTAAGGAATAACCTCCTTACTGCTAATAATTTCTACATAGAAAACAACTGCTACAGGGAAACACTATTACAAAACCTATTAGAGAGAAAACAGAAAAACATAATTTATAGCTATTCATGACCTTTTATAGAGAAAACAGAAAACCATAACTAATAGTTATTGATATAATTTTCATGCATAAAACTCTTGGTAGACTAACATGGTACTAACAATGACACTCACAAATGATATAGATATGTAATGCAATGAAATGCAATGCCAAGTATAGTGATGCATGTCTAATCTAGTGATACACACCTATTGTCTCTTAGTTCAGGACCCTTGGGGGACATAAATGTCTATGCATCAATCACAAAGTGTGACACGACCCTCAATAATAAAATCTGCCACAGTGTGCAACACGTCCCTCGATAATAGAATTCATCATAACATGTGACACGTCCCGCGAATCATAAATTCATCACAGTACGTGGCACGTCCCTCGAAATGGTATATCCTTTTTAGTTTCTTATTCTTCGTCAATTCACATAACACTTATAACAATAATGTCTCAAAAGTAATTCAAATGACATGTTAAAACAAATAATAAGAAGATGATAATTTCCATAACAATGCACAATTCAGAACAACACAATCGTGATACAACAATAACAATTAATAGATAAGACTTTGAAACCATTCTCTACACATCACACACTTATAATTCATCATAATGCTTTTTACTACCTTTGTTTTTCATTATTCGAATTATTAAATATGGACACCACAACCCATCACCAAGTCTCATTACTCTCCAACACATACCACAAGTAAATAGAAGATCGTATACACTTATCAAAGGTTAAAAAATCCACTTTCCTCAAATAATGGAACAATTATTCAAATACTTGAGCCTCCCCTTTCGGTGAGATTCCAAATCAATGAAATCTATTCAAATAAACAATAACAGTAAGATTTCAAAACCAACAACACTCAAACTAATATAGGTTTAGCATAGACCCAACCACTAAATAAATTTATATTCAAACTCCTAATCTTGATACCAATTAATATATCAACTCTCTTGTTTTTAGAATTCAAAGCAAGATTAGGATTTAGGTCCTCTAATATATCATATAATACAATACCCATAATATTTAATTATCTATTTTTGTATGCCAAAACTTGAATCAATAACTATAAGAAAGAACTTGAATTGAATGAAAGAACTCGTATTGCATTTTCAATTTATACAATCAATATTTAAACATGAAAACAAATGGAACTGATGAAGTATTGATAGAAGGCTACTTGCATGTCTATTTTTAATTATATAACTTCCCTTCCCAATAATTGGTAATCATTATATTGTCATATGGGGTTCATATATTGTTTTGAATTACGCAAACTTTATGTAAATAACTCTAACGAGAGCAATGGATGCATCTCCAAATATATCAATTTTAATCGCTGTCCTTTTGGATTCGATATTTCTTAGATCTTCTCTATGCTACATTCTTTATGGTAATTCTTGAAAAATGTTAGTAAATCTTTATACATTTTTCTTAACAAATGTAACAAATCAAGGTTTCAAACCTAATTATAATAACAAAAATATATCGTGTAATAATTGTAATTGTTAAACCCTACAACTCACCTTCACATTAATAAAAGTCTAACACTAGTAGTATATTCATTCACGGGGCTTACTTGAAGTTGTCAAAATTTCCATAGAAGCTGCAATGTTGCCGTGCCCCTCATACTATAAATCGGTTGGGTTGTTAATTAGTCAACAATTATTCCTTTAATAAAGGAAATAAGTTGCATCCCCTGTAATTCAACTTGATCAATTGTTTATCTCGACATTAAAAAACTGTTGGATACTTGTCTTTCGCCATTAGTTATACATATATCTCGAGGCCAAAATATGGTATAAAAAGTAATATTACAAACTACTGAGAATTCTAAAAATTAGGATCTAAGTTAGTGGGATTATGTAAGACACCCATATTAACCCTTCTCACTTTAATTCCTCCTCCTTACATATGGGACATGTGATATTAGGTTATCAAATACCTCAATTATAGACTTAGACCCATTAACAATAATTAAATTAATCATGTAAAATATTATTCGTCAATTAATTAAATTGAGTTAAATGAATAGTTCAAAATCTTCAAACAACTTCACCATAGTTAAATGAATAGTTCAAAATCTTCAAACAACTTCACCAACTAGTCATAAATGACACGAGGCATGTTATCGTGAAGGGTGAAACAATAATTTTACTAAACATGACCTTACAACTCACTACAAAGGGTAAATAGGAAACAACCTTTCTACCATCACAAGGTAGGGGTAAGGTTGAGTACACACCATCTGCCCCGAGCTACCCTCGAGACGCGGACATAAGACCTAGGATCATGGTACCCCCTAGCTAACCCTATTTGCATAATCATGAGCATTCTAAAGATAAACTGAGCGATAAAACTGTGCGGAAACTAAATCATAAGAGATACTTAAAATGATGGGGAATACCCATATAATGTGTTACTATATATGAAAGCAGAGAATTTGAACACAAAAGAGAAATCAAACTCTACAACTAAAGCTGAATCTAACTATGTCTTAAATAAGCCTCTAAACCCAATAGAAGTGTTGGGACATGCCCCAGTTAAATCTATCAAAACTAAAACTAAATACCAAAAGCGGTAAAGATAAACATGTTAGTAGTCCTCGAAGAATGAGGACTCACCACTGATGGTGCTAAACTTGAGATCGAGAATAAATACATGTGTGATATGACAGCTGAGGACCAGAACGTACATAATGAGAAGATGTAGCGTAGAGTATGCGTCAGTACTTGAAAGATATTGAGCATGCAGGATAGAGTAAAACTTAAATAATATATAACTAAAACAAGCAAAAAAGCAAGTATATAATCTGAACATGATCTAGATACTAAACACAAAGCTAACTAAATGATAAAATTTATAACATGTTGAGACTTAATATTCAATGTACTCTAAATGTGGTCAATGCGATAGAGTCTGACTTAAGTGTGGGAGATACTAATAACCGATATAAAATTACATGAGCTAAATGTGGAGTCCGATGTATATGCCCTAACGAGAGAACCTAATGTACCCAGCTAAAGGTATAGAGGCATGCTGGCGTGATTACTAAACTGATGTCCACAAAGGGAACATACAACCTATATGGATCGTAGTTCTAGGAATATATGGGTAACTGAACCTAGTCCAACTAGATATTATGTTATTCTAATAGATTAAATGATTAACACATTATGAATTACATTCTATATAATACTGAATAGCTCAAACCTAATATGCAAACTGAGAATGCAACATTATTAAACTGATAATGCCACATTAAAAAAACGTAGGCATGTATATCTAAATAGTTGAAATATCTGACCTAGCATGTGTAATTAAAAAAACTAAATAAATACATAGATAGGATTTATAAATTTATTCAAGAAAAAAAGTAATAACATAATATTCCTATTTGGAACATGTAAATAACTAATTCATGCCAATTCTTTTAAGATCTAGAAACCCTAGGTCTAGTCATAATAAGGGTATCACGAATTTGACTGAATTCTAGGGACCTAATGGGTCAAAGGAACCCACTAGTTCAATCCCACATACTTGGTGACAAATTCCACGGTGAAATATTTTGATTTCGCGGCTGGAATTAATGGAATCTTGCAATGTTCTTGAACTAAGGTTTTGTCGCCTCTTTCTTCTCTATAGCTTTTAATCTCTAAGTATTGATGAAAGATTAGAATTAGGTAAGTTCTAGTTATGTTTCTAGGCTAAACTGACCAAAACAATGTAGTGTAGAGCTAAAACTACGTAATTTAGGTATCCAACGAATAAGGTAAAATATCGAAAGACCCCTAACTCAAAGTGGAGACGGACTGACCACGGCCTTCTTCATGGAACATGAAAGGGACCATGCACGGACCGTGAAGTGAGTCATGGTCTTCACTTGGTCTGGTGGTCAGAGGGCCCTGACTCACACACCCTCCCACGGCCCGTGTGATGGACTACAAATGGTGAAGGTGTCTATGTTCTTCACGTAGGCTAGTGTGTCTAAGGAGCTAGCTAAAGGGGCTACTGGTTAGGCTTCCACGAGAGCCCCCATGACCCATCTTCTATACCACAGACCGTAAAGGTCCTCTGGTCCTTCCTTGGGCGAGAGAGGTGTGAGGCTAGTCTTAGAGGCCTACTAGTTCTGTACAATGGACACCACCATAACCTGTTGTCAAGACCATGGTCCTTGAAGGCGTCCGTGGTTTGGCATCTTAGCCGGTGGATTTTTAATCCAGACTATGGGAAATTCTACAGACTGTGGAACCTATCATGATCCGTGAACCCTGTCATGGTTCACTACTTCAGGTAACTTTTCTGCAACTTTTTTCTAGTTCTATTTTTCGAGGTGTTACAATATCTCCCCATTCGGATCATTCGTCCTCGAATTAAGACTAAACTAGTGGAAATGAAGGGAAAAGAGATACAACCCTACAACCAAACACTAAAGACAGATATCTGAATGAACTGAGTTACCACAACATGAAAACATGCTTAAAATCCAAGTACAAACTGAAGAAACATGATACTAAGACTGATTTCACGCATGAGTGACTAAAAAACTGAAGAGGTTCTATTACCTCAAGATTGAACGGAATCGAAAGAAAGAGATGAGGATACTTGGTATTCATGTATTCATGACATCTTCTACTTCCCATGTAGCTCCCTCTACGGGTTGAATCCTCTACAAAACCTTAACTAAAGCGACTTCTTTGTTTCTCAAACTTCTAACTTGAAGATCAAGAATATCAACTGGTACATTCTCATAACAAATACTATATTTAAAATACACACTCTCTGATGAGTCTACGGATGTTGGATTACCCCCACACTTCATCAACAGCGAAATGTGAAATTCTGAATGTACTACAGCTAATTTTGTTGGCAACGCTAACTCATAAGCCACTTTACCTATCCTATTCAAGATCAGGTAAGGGCCTACATATTTGGGACTGAGCTTCTTTTTCTTTCCAAATCCCATCACCCCTTTCATAGGGGACACTTTTAAGAAAGCCCAATCATTAACTTGGAACTCTAGTTCCCTTCTCTTTACATTTGCATAAGACTTTTGGCGAGTCTGGGTTGTCTTAAGTCTGTTTCTAATGAGTTGTACTTTATCAATAGCTTCATGAACGAAATATGGACCTATCAAGGCTGCTTCACTTACTTCAAGAAAATCAACTGGAGATCTACATCTACGCCCATACAATGCCTCAGAAGGGGCCATTTGAATCATAGAGTCGTAGCTAATATTATATGAGAACTCTATAAGATGAAGGTGATCATACCAACTACCCTTGAAGTTGATCACAAAAGATCTCAACATATCCTATAAGGTATGAATGATACACTCTGCCTCACCATCCGTTTGTGGATGAAATGATGTGTTAAGATTAACCAGAGTACCAAGAGTTTTTTGAAATGACTTCCACAAATGAGAGGTATACTGAGGAACTCTATCTGAAATAACAGACAAAGGGACCCCATGCAACTTTACTATCCCATTAATGTAAATCTTTGCATATTCCTCCGCCAAATTTGTAGTCTTGACCGCCAAAAGCGAGAAGACTTAGTAACTGTATCAACTATCACCCCATTAGAGTCATGTTGTCTACGAGAAAGACATAATCCTATAATGAAATCCATGTTGATCACTTCCTACTTCCAAGTAGGAATGTCGATCTCTTGAGTCATACCTCATGGTTTCTGATGTTCTACCTTTAATTGTTTTCAAGACAGTTAGACACAAAATATTCTATATCTTTTGTCATACCATTCAATTAATAGACTTTCCACAAATCACAGTATATCTTAGTGGCGCCAAGATGAATAAAATATCTTGAGTTATGGGCTTCTACAAGAACCCATTATCTCAACTAACCAAACTTAGGAAAACATAATGCACCTTGATAGCGAAGCACACCATCTCCCGATTGGGAGTAAACCTCCACTCTCTGCTGGTGGATTGCACCCTTGAGTTCGAGCAATATCGGATCACTCTCTTGCTTTTGCTTACTTGATACCAATGATGATTCAAATCCATTTTGAACTGTCATACCTCCATCTGATATGCTTATAAGATGAACACCTAAACGAGTAAGCCTATGAACATCCTTTGCTAGCTCTTTTCTTTCTTCCTCAACATGTGTTACACTACCCATAGATAGTGTGCTACGGGAATCTGCTACTGCATTTTCCTTTAAACTCTCGAGAAGATGTACCGCAGAGTATGTGTCAGTACTTGAAAGGTACTAGGCATGCAGGATAGAGTAAATCTGAAATAACATATAACAAAAGCACGCAATAAAGCAAGTATATCATCTGAAAATGATCTAGATATTGAATAGTGAGTTAACTAAATGAGATGACCATATTTATAACATGTTGAGGCTCAATACTGACTGTACTGTAAATGTGGTCAATGCAATAGAGTCTGACTAAACTGTGGGATCTACTAATAACTGACATAAAACCCCATGAGCTAAATATAGAGTCTGACGTATACGCCCTATTGAGAGGACCCAATATACCTTGCTAAAGGTATAGAGGCATGCCGGCGTGATCACTGTACTAATGCCCACATAGGGAACTTACAACCTACGTGGCTCGTAGTTTTGGGACTATATGGGTGATTGACCCTAGCTCAACACAGTATTATTCTAGATTAAATGATTACACATTGTAACTGAATTTTTTTATTATGCTAGAAAGGTCAAAATTTACATGCAAACTGAGAATGCAACACTATTAAACTAATCATTACACATTCAAAAACTGAGGCATGTGTATCTCAATAGCTTAAATATGTTACGTAGCATGTGTAATTCAAGAAATAAAGAAACACATAGCTAAGGTTCTGAAATTCATGTGAAAATGAAGTAATAACATAATAATCTGCCTTGGAACATATGTATAACTAATTCATGATAATCTGCTGAACTTCTAGAAACGCTAGCTCTAGTTATGATAAGTGAATCAAGAATCTGACTAAGTTCTATGGACCTAATGACGAAAAGGAAATCACTAATTAAATCTTACACCCGTGGTGACAAATTACATACATAAATCTTTCAATTTCGAGGTTGGAACTGGTGAAATCTTTATGCGTTCTTGAATTTGGTTTTTGTCGTGTCTTTGCTCTCTCTAGGTTCTAATTTTTCTATGTTTTGAATAAAGATCTTAATTAGGTAAGTTCTAGTAATGTTTCCAGCCTAATACTGACAAAAATCACGTAGTTTTATGCTAAAATGATGTAGTTTAGGTGTCCAACGAATAGAAGAAAAGACCTAAAGACCCCTAACTTAAAATGTTGATGGGCTGACCAGATCCACCTTCACGGACCGTGAAAGGGGCCAAGGAACGTGAAGTGGGTCTTGGTCTTCACTTGGTTTGGTGGTCTAAGGGCCCTAGCTCACGTACCCTCCCACGGCCCATGTGAAGGACCCTAGACCGTGAATGTGGCTATGGTTTTCACTTGGGATAGGGAGTCTAAGGAAATGGCTAAGGGGGCTACTGTTAGTCTTGCATGGACGCCCCCATGACCCATCTTTAGGACCAAAGACTGTGAAGGTCACCGTGTTCCTTACTTGGATGAGGGGTGTATGAGGCTAGTCTTTGGGGCCTACTGGTTCTGTACAACGGACACCACCAGACTGTTGCAAGACCACAATTTGTGAAGGTGTCAGTGGCTTACGTCTGGGCCTGGTGAAGTTTAATTCCAGACCACACGCAGGTCTACGGGCCGTGGACCATATGACAGTCCGTGAACCCTATTGTGGTTCATTGTTTTAGGTAACTTTTCTGCAATTTTTTCTGTGTTAAATTTTCGAGGTGTTGCACAATCCTCCCGCGACCCACTTGAAGGAATACACTTCCCTTTTCTTCCACCCTTCTCTCCCATTTCCTTTTTGTGTGTCTTCTCTATTGTTGTTGTCTTGTCCTTCTCTTCAAGACCCTACTTGTGGAATTATACTAGTATGTCTATGCTTATCTTTTATGTTTAAAAGGGTTGGGGGATTGACCCATATCCACGTGTGCCTTTATTGTTCTTTGTAAATAATTTTAAGCCCCAAAAGAACCTAACTCAGTGAAGTGGACTTGACTACCGTCAGAAATTTGTTGGAATGAAATTAAACCTATGTCCCCCAAAGTTCAACTTTAATTGTCTAACTATATTTCATGTAATTTTTCTTTAGCACTAGGATTATAAGTTCCCTGTGGGCTGCGGTGCTGGACAAAAGCGAAAGCCTTAATTACCCAGCAGATTTGAATCTCGAGGGGAAAGATAAACATCGTGGTTAGTTCAAAAGTTTCTTATTAACAAGTATTGCTACAAAAGGTAAGGGACATTTGAAGTCCTGTTTTTGATCCTCAGTTTTCAGTATTAGCTAAGAACCTTTAGAAAATCTTTTATTAGTATCGTTCTTCTTCCATGGAAAATATTAAGAGTCGCTATGAGAAGTAGGAAAGAACAGGTCAGGGGAATTAGTGATCCCCTTAGTTAACCTCATTTTGTCTTTATGGATCTTCAATTTCTACATCTGCTATCCTTATGTAGGGTGTCCAATTGGACACTCTTCATCCAAAAATTATACCGTAAACACAAGTAAAATGATAAGAAAAGTGGCTAAATAACATATTTTGAACACCGTGACACAACAATATGATGTAGCCTAGTGATTTCAGGTGCCTTAAAAGAGAAAAGACACAAAAACTATTAGAATTATTTTTTCACTTTCTAAGAAGAGCAGGTTCACTTTAGCACTTTGACACCCTTGGTGAAATTACTAGCGGATAATGAAATTTTTGGCTCCCCACCGCTTTGTGGACTTCAACAATAGACCTACAGCGCACCATCTTGTTCTCCTTAAAAAACAGTGATAAGTTATATTCTGAAAGAGGCTAAATGATTTGAAGGAACTCTTGGAAATCGGAGACACTGTCAGATGATGTAAAATAAGTAAATTGGAAAAATACTTAATACGGGCTTTTGGTACATGACATAAATTATCAATTTCATTATTTTTAGGTTTTGGTTCATTGACGTGTTACTCTATAATAATTTCCTAATCGCATGTCGTAATTGCAGGCCAGGGCCCTTTTCATGATGTTATTACACATGGACTTGTACAGGATGAGATGGGGTTGTAAATTAGCAAATCTTTGGGAAAAGTTGTTGATCTAAGGATAGTGATTGAAGTAGCGAAAAAAAAAGGTTTGTTACCAATTTACAACAATTTTTGTGTAAATCAACATGTTCTTGACAAGAAATGACATCACTACTTTTCCTTTGACAGGAAAATCCTCCATATAGTGCTGATGTCTTAAGGCGTTGGGTTTCAAGTGTAGATTATACTGGCGACATGCTAATTGGACTTCAAGTCCTTCGTTAAATTTCTTACATATACCTGAAGTTTCAAGGAACACTCCTATTGCTTCTATCAAATCTCCATGATGGGAAGTAGGGGAATAATTTACTTACCTTTAGCGAGAAAAATTGTGGAAATCTAATAAGAAACTTACCTAGCTCTGAAGGCAAATAAACTAGATCTATACTTATAATCCTCATACTTGTCCCAACAATTTTTGAAGGGCCAAATTGTAACATGACAATATACAGACATGCGACTATCTAGAAGAAGCATCTATTAGTATCATAAAGTGTTTAAACGATCCCCCAGGTGGATGAATAATTTCTCAAATAACCTCATGTACACGTTATAAAAATGTAGTGGGTTCATCACAACATTTATTGGTGATATTCTCATATTAACTTGTCTTGATAACAAAGAAGATAATTCACCATTTAAAAGAATCGTCACCATGAATGTCCAAGTGATTTTCTAAAAATTCATCTTATCATTATAAATTCAGGATGTAACACAAATAATGCCAAACTACAAGAATATTATGATTAGTTAATTTTTATTTAATATAAAATGTGTCTCAATTGCACTAATATTTGAACTATACAAGCTAGAAGTTAAAGAAGGGAACTTATATATAATACATTTTTTCTCATAGACATTTTTGGTGATACGAAAATATTCAAAATTCATTTTACCCATTGTCTAGATATGATAATCATTTTTATGAATACCATAAAAATCAACAAGTTTCTCTGAAACATAAGAGAAAATATCACATTATATATGATGACTCTATCTCTTCTAGGCAAAAGTATAATGGTTTTTCTGAAACCCACTATAATATTAGTATTATCAAAAATCATGGTATGCTGATAATGTTGTTCTTCTTGTATTCCTAAGATACTTACAACAAAACTTTGAAAAGCTTGGTAAGACATAACAAAATTTAAAGAACATTTTCACAACTAGAAAACTAAAACTACTAGAGAAACTAGAATCAGAGACATATTAGGAAAAATATGCAAAATATTTTTGTTAATAAAGAGTAAGATTGTTGTCAATCTGTGTTTAAAACAGAATTACGTATTTCAATAAAATTAGCAGAAACACGAAGTAACCAAAGTTTAATAAACCAATCAGAAGAACATAAATTAATTCCCAAAAAATAAACTCTGTAAAAAAACATACCAGAATCAGAAAAAAGAGAGAACGGAAAACATCAAGCCCAGTGAATGCACAGTGTCCCCTTAAGGAAATTATTCCCCTCTTGTATTCGAGGTTTGTTTTGGAATATGTCCTCCAAGGATAGAATGATCTCAATCACTAGTGTATTGATACCCAAAACTCTGGTGTCAACGAACCACTCAACACCAGTAAAGTAACTTAGAATACTAGATTTAATAGTAGTAGTAGAAGAAGACAAGAAAAATTCTCTTCTTCAAATGAGAGGAAGTCCCTCAATTTGTAGAAAATAAAGGGTAGTGTGAAACAATTCTTATTTTGCCTTACCAAAAAGGTCAAAAACCTTTAGAAAAGTCATAATCTTTTGGAAAGGTCACAATTACCTTTCATAAAAGTCTCAATTTTTCATAGAAGTCACAACTTTTCATAAAATCATAACTTTTCCTAAAAGTCACAACTTTTCATAAAAGTCATTACTCTTTATAAAAGTTGCAACTCATCATCATAGTCACAACTCTTCATTTTCCATTCACACTTTTTAAAACCCAACAATCCCCCGCATTAATGGGGAACGACTCCAAGACAAAGAAACAGGCAAGTATGTGTACTTTACAAGCAAAAATTAATTGCATCTGGATAAGTAGGTTTCCCCTTGGACTTTCTGTAGTGAGCATATGTCGGATATACTCGGTCAATCGGTAAATTTGATATCTTTGAATCGTCGAGCTTTGGTGTATTGACAACCATATGTCACACAATTAACCCTTTACCGTTTATGGTTCTTACGGTTGTGTTTGTTTTAGCCGTGAACACCTCCTGGTTTCATGAATGTATAAAGAATAGACTTTTGTCAATAATTCTCTTTGAAGTGACTTACACTTCACAATAACATAGGTGATTTCCAACCATGTTATCGCGTAGATACACTATTTGATAAAATTTGCTAAACTTAGAAATTATTAAAAACATTAAGCTTTATTAACTCATTAATAATCCTTAATGGTGTATCCTTGTTCTTGACCATTGTCTTCATTATGAGAAAGATTGAGTTTGCTGACAATGTCGAACCGTCAGTCACAAATTTGTTTTTCTCCTTGAATCTAACTCTTGGGATCTCGAGTCTGCTAGATAGATTTACCACCATGATGAATTTTCCTAAGCCGTAAACTCATTCCGTAGATGATCTTTAAACTTTCTCTATGGTTAGGCCTTTTAGTATGTGGATCCGACACATTATCTTTTGACTTTACATAATCAATTCTGATAATTCCACTAGAGAGTAGTTTTCTAACGATATCATGTTTATGTCCTATATCACAAGACTTTTCGTCATAAATCATGCTCCATGCCATACCTATTGAATCTTAACTATCAATGTGTATGCATACTACTTCCAATGGTTTAGGCCAAAAAAGAATATCTATCAAGAAATTCAGGAGTATTTTGACTTATTCACCGACCTTATCTAAAGCACCTAGCTCAAGGATCATTATAGAGCTTGCGATACATGACTCTTTTGAAATATTTCCAAGAGACTGTTCCTCTATCAAGAGTAAATACATATACACTCGTGGATTTACTTCATTTGTCCGGTGATACAATTTGCATCACTATATCATTTCAAGTTTCAATATTACTAGATATTGTTATAATGCAAGACATAGTCTTAAGTATTTTTAAATACCCCAAAACTCTATTTATTGCCATATAATGAGTTTGATTGGGATCACTCATGAACTGACTCAATTCATTAATAACAAATGATATATCTGATCCGCACACTTCGTGATATACATCATACTTCCCTATACTCAAGCACAATCCAATTATGAGTCACTTTTGCCTTCACTCTTTTGAAATGCAAAGCTCACATTCGTTGGAGACTTGACAATATTGGAATCCAAATATTTGAACTAGTCAAGTACCTTTTCAATGGAATGAGACCTTTAAAATATTAAACATTATGGAATTCTAAGGATTCTTATAGTTAAGATCGTATCAACAACTTCTAGATATTTCATTTCAAACATGCTTTCTAGCATACATTTAGTAGAATTTATGTCATTAGTGTCTCGATTGATGATCAACATATCACAAATATATAAATAAACAATAAATGTGTGATGTTAATGTAAACACATTTTTCATTTCCATCATTCTTAAATCTATTTCCTAACATGGTTTGGTCAAATTTATTATGTCATTGTTTGGGTACTTGTTTTAGTCCATAAAGTGACTTAACAAGTTCACACATTTGCTTTTCATTACCAGGAATCACAAAACCCTCGGGTTGTTCCATGTAAATTTCTTCCTCAAATTTTACATTTAAGAAAGTTGTTTTCACATTCATTTGATGAATTTGGAGGTCAGATACCACAACAAATAATATTAGCATCCGAATGGATGTAATTCTAGTTACTGACGAGTATATATATCGACAAGATCAAAACCATATGTTTGTCTAAAGCCTTTGACACAAAGTCTTGCTTTGTATTTGTCAATAATTCCATCAACTTTTATTTTCCTTCTGAAGATTAACTTTGAACCCAAAGGTTTATTCTCTCGAAGAAGATCAATTAACTTCCAATATGGTTTCTCAAGATTGCATCAATCTCACTATTGACACCATCTTTCCAAAGGATGAGTCTACAGAAGACACAATAAATGTTACAACATCATATTCGAAGGAAGTAAATGTCCTTTGACATTTACTACGCCTCTAAATCACTTTATTAAGTACATTCTCCTTTTTCCTTTTCAAGGTCTTTTAGACCCTTCGCTAGACTACTCAAGTCTAATTTTACAGCCCACAGTCATAAGTCCTATTTAAATCCTTTTTGGAATAGGAACTTGGACTTTGGCCAGACACCTCCACACTTCGAAATATTTCAAGTTGGATTTCCTTTCTTTCCATTTCTCATATGGAATAGACTATGTCCTGAACAAACAAATTTAGTTTCTTTTTTAAAAGACAAAACTTTTGTTATTCCCTTTGGCGATAGTTCCTCCACACAAGTTTGTGGTAAAACCGATGTTATAAATAATGTATCCATCATTTCAACGTTCGGTTTTAGCTTAGATTTAGGTGAATAGGACAACACTTTGATTGATAATTCGACATTCCAAATATGTTTCTGCACAATGAAATTTATACTCTCCATTCTTTTCACTTCTTATCTTTTTCCAACAGATTTTCAACTTCGATATTATATTGTCTAGAATTTTTTATTGTTTCATCCTTACAATTCAACAAATAGACATAGTCATTTATGATGCAATTGTCAATGAAAGTTATGAGATACTTTTTTCCACCACGAGATGGTGTTGACTTGATATCGAAAATGTCAATGTAAATCAACTCTAAGGGATTAAAATTTGTTTCAAGAGATTTATAAGAATGCTCAACATACTTAGATTCCACACAAACATAACATTTTTATTTAATTGTATTCAAAGTTAGACAAAACTTATAAGTTGATTAGTTTTCCTTACAAGGTTTTTGTAATTGACATTCCCCAAGTAATCATGTCACAAGTTTTGACTCAAGTAAGAACAAATAATAATATTGAGTTTGAAAAGCTCTTCGCGAGATAGTTTTTTTCTCACTAATATTTTGCTCCTATTTCTTACAATTTTGTGTGATCTAAACATTGTATAGAGTTATCACCTTGTCAAATATCCTTTTAGAATAACTTTTCCATAACTTTCAATTTGATTGTTATAGAACTACCCATGAACAAAGTTTCGGGTAAAATAAAGGAAATATGGTCCAAATGACTACTCATCAATATTCATGTCTACGCAAATATTTTTTTTATAATAGACATATATTTTCATGAAAAATCACAACATTTTAATTGATAGTTTTTCATAAAAGAACACAATTATTTTGAACAAGTATATATATAATTAGGTAGTTTCATACTAGTCACACCATATACTACTAATAGAGAAACTCACAACCACAATATCAAATATACTCCAAGAATTTTGTGGGTATAACATAATACAAAAGTATCATTGAATTTCATATCTTTTCCTCCAAAATTAAATTAGACACCAAGTTTAATTTTATCTTTATCATAAACAAAGAACCATCGCATTTTTAATGTGATCTCAAAAATATATTTCAAATATTTGAAAATAGTTTTTCCACATATTTTCCCAGACTATCAAAATATAATTGGCATTATGAAACCTCTTTTGAAAATATTATTCTTCAAAAGAATTATATTTCTTCAATTCTCTTTAAAAATCTTTACATATTGTCAAAGTTCGTTCCATTGAGGCACAAACTCACAAACTCTAAGTCACTGGTATTTTTTCCTCTATCACAAATAGACATACTACTTAGTAATACTAACAATAAAGACAAAAACCTCATACAATTTGTTTCTATATAACAATGAAATTTATAGAAAGTCATGGGAAGTTTTTATATTTTTCAAACAATTACATAGTCTGATTTATACAAAGTAGAAAACTACAAAAAAAATTAGCCTACAAAAATCAGACACAATCAAATTTCACATGGTGTACAAAACTACAAAAAAAAGATTTACTCTCCAAACAGAATTAAACATATTATTTATCACATAGAATTATTTCTTTCAAATAGTCTTCCAACTATAACATTTTGACATACTATTTTATCAAACAAAAATGTGCATCTCACATTTTAAAAACTAAAGAATTTTAAAGGCAACACGATTGCCAAGCAAAATTTACTGTACAACATGTGGTTTGCAGATCTTTTTCCAAAGATACACAGGATAAAAAATCAAAAATTTTAAGTCTTAGAAACTATTTTCCTCCTTAGATAAATAATAAGAAGGTTACCTAGTGTAATCTGTAACCGGAATACCACCAATGTTTTCTGTACATTCTCACTTTGATCTTGTTAAACAAAACATCCAATTCTGGAGAGGTAATGCATTAATCTTCTACTTCCATGATCAGTTTCTCCAATAAGTAGAATATAAGAAATACTATCAGTGTAATATTTTCCTTAAGATTGTTGTTCTTCTTGTATTCCCAAGATACTTAGAACAAGACTTTGACAAGTTTGGTAAGATATAACAAAATATAAAGAACATTTTCAGAACTATAAAACTAAAACTAGTAGAGAAACTAATCAGAAATAGATTAGGAAAAATATACAAAATATTTTTCTTATAGAAAAGTAAGATTGTTGTCAATTTGTTTTTGAAACAGAATTACTGATTTCAATAAACGTTGCAGAAACACGAAGTAACCAAAGTTTAATGAACCAATCAGAAGAACAGAAATTAATTCCCAACAACTAAAATCTATAAAACATACCAGAAACTGGAGAAACAAAAGATGGAACGGAAAAGATCAAGCCCAGTGAATGCACAGTGTCCCCTTAAGAAAATTATTCCCCTCTAGTATCCGAGGTTTGATTTGGAATATGTTCTCCCAAGATGGAATGATCTCAATCACCAGTGTATTGATACCCAAAACTCTGGTGTCAGCGAACCACTCAACAACAGTAAAGTACATTTAGAACACTAGATTTAATAGAAGTAGAAGAAGTCTAGAAAAATTCTCTTCTTCGAATGAGAGAAAACCCCTCAATTTATAGAAAACAAAGGGTAGTGTGAAAATGTTTTTATTGTGCCTTACCGGAAAGGCACAAACCTTTGGAAGAGTCACAATCTTTCGGAAAGGTCACAACCTTTCATAAAAGTCACAACTTTTCATAAATGTCACAACTTTCAATAGAAGTCACAACTTTTCATAGAAGTCACAACTTTTCATAAAAGTCGCAACTTTTCCTAAAAGCCACAACTTTTCATAAAAGTCATAACTCTTCATAAAAGTCGCAACTTTTCATAAAAGTCGCAAGTATTCATTTTTCATTCACGCCTTTTAAAACCCAATATATAATGTGTTGTTATTAAAGGAGAGGAAGAAGAGGAGGAAGAGGAGGAGGAAGAAGTTCAATCAACATTTAAACAAATTTTATTATGTTTTATCTTTTCTAATTTGTACAATAATATTATGAGAGAAAGAGTACTATAAGTTTTCTGAAACGAAATTGTTAGTCTTAAAAATGGTAAAACCAAACTTCAAATATAATGCACATTACAATACAATGTCGAAATTCATTAGTTTTCATAAATAACCTAAGAAAGATAACTTTCAAAAATAGTCAGTTGAATAACTAATACAAGAACAATTTTTCTAGGAAAAATTTTCATTATGTGCCATGGGTTTGAGCTCAAAATCCCAAAGGTAAAGAAAAGACTATACTAGAGTACTTAATGTAGCATCTCTTTGGTCGACTCGTGTTGCATCATCTCCCAAGTTTACTTGTTGACTCTTCATTTCCTTTTCTTCTCTTTTTTTCTCGGCATAAAAAGATTACAAAATTATAAAAATCAACAAAGGCTAATATAATGAGCGTGAAAACAAGAAATGCAATACCAGTATATATATATAACTAGCTTACCAATGTTTGAGGTGATGTCACATTAAGATAAGTAGTTAGCTTCTCTCTGATTTTTAATGTATACCCCGTTATGAGATTTAGTACATGTTAACATAATTTTTGATCAACTTTTTACCGCGCACATGTTATTTACGTATCGGTGTCACCTGCAAATTAAATTAATGATTATATTGTATAAAATAGTCAATCTGGTTACATATTCTAATATAATATTTTTGAGCTAACCTGCAATATTTCTTCATTTTCTGTTGATTTCTTTGTTATTTCAGGAACTTCCCCATATACAACAACTTTATACACTTCTATCAAAGATCAAAACTTTTTATTTGTATCAAAATGAAGGTAGGCCTGTTTATCAATAATTATTGAATGCTTATTTCTTCACAAACACATCAAACAAAATATGCATAATCGATTTTGTTGGCAGGGAACATGAATATTATTCAAAAGGAAACTTAATCTATTAATAAGACATCTGGAGGAGAAATATTACTGATGATCCAATTTTGCCTACTTTGTTCAAATGTATGTGTATGCATGTAAAATGCATATTTTTTGGTACAATCTCACTCTGCAACCAAAACAATATTTATAGAATTTAATTTTATCCAATATTTATTCTCAAAAGGTAATTATCTAGACAAAGTGGGGAGTATCAACATTTTGTTATCAAGTGGTGCACAAGATATATATTGGAGCATCAATATTTTATATTCTAAAAGATCAAAACAATACGATGAAGTGTGTTTCTTCTACTTCTATCTAGAAGGCTAGGTCAGGCCTATAACTGTTTCCGACGTATTAGTATAGTTAATTTTGAATGAAACTCTATAATTCGCTTACTAGACGGCCTTTATAAGTATTATATATATATATATATATATATATATATATATATATATATATATATATATTTGCACACACACACTTCTTTGGACTGTTTTTGTTGTGCTAAGGGTTTATTAGAAATAACAATTCTACCTCAAAGGTAATGATAAGGTTTGTGTACACTTTATTCTTCTTACACCTCATCTCGTCAGATTACACTAAGTTTCTTATTCTTTATTATTATTATTATTAATATTATTATTGGCATGACATATTTAAATATTTTTGTGACACAGATCATATATTTTATCTTTAGAGAAGAACATTTTTTTTGTTTACAAAAAACAATTAACATCAAATTTTTATTTAGGTATTCGTCAACAGAGTTTTGTATATGTATTAAAAGAACAAAAAAAGCAACAACTTATCATTGGAGGAAATTATCCAAAGTGAACCTGTAAAAAATCAGTGTTTGCTTTTTCTAGTGCAATAAAAATACCAGAACGTCCATCAATATAATTTTGCATCCTCATCACCATCAACTTGGTACTGCATATCCTTATTCATGTCGAAAGTATGAAAACAATAATTAGATATTTGTTAATGAAAAATTGTGTGGAGTAATTGAGTAGACTTTCAGAAAAATCAAAATCACTTGTTTGCTAGGAATTTACACACGCACGCACGGGCGCGCATACACACGGACACGCACACGCATGCACACACACAAATTATATATACATACACACACTTATTTGGAATAATTTTTTGTTGAGCTAAGGGTTTATCAGTAACAACAAATCTACCACAAAGGTAATAATAAGGTTTGTGTACACTTTATTCTTCTCATACCTCATTTCTTCGGATTACAATAGGTTTTTTGTTTATTATTATTATTATTATTATGTAAATGATATATTTGAATATTATTGTGATACAAGTAATTTCTTTTAACATTGGAGAAGAATATTTTTCTTGTTTTCAAAAAACAATTAACATTAACTTTTGTTTAGGTATTCATTAAAGATTTTTGTATATGCATTAAAAGAAACGTATTCATCGAAAGACTTTTTGTATATGCATTAAAAGGAACAAAAACAAATAACTTATCATTGGAGGAACTTTTCCAAAGTCAACCTGCAAAAAATCAGCGTCATCTTTTTCCAGTGAAATAAAAGATATCCGAACGTCCATTAATGTTGCATCCTCGTCACCATCAACTCGGTACTGCTTATTCATATTCTTGTTGAAAGTATGAAAAAAATAATTAGATATTTTGTCAAATGAAAAATTGTGTGGAGTAAGTGAGAAGGCTTTCAAAAAAAGATCAAAACTGCTCGTTTTCTAGGAATTTCACACACGAAGGCGCACACGCACACACATAGACACACACGCACACCAATTTTGTTAGAGAAATAGTTTGTTACATAGAATCCTATTAGCATATAAAATCAAGTGATTTCAACTTTGTCCTAGTATTTAGTGGAGTAGTTTATCGTGGCTTTACTTCCTAACTTTTAGGAGTTTGTGGTTCTAGTTTTTAGCTTCAAATGGTATGTATTTGTCTTATAAAATCTAAAGTCGCATAGCACTAAAAAAAGCAGGAAATTAGTTCCCTTTCTTCTCAACGTGTTGTGTTGACTCGTTTTCACTATTTTTGGTTACTGTCTATTTCATTTATCTTTCTATTGTTTATAGTGGTACCATAGCGAGCGGTAGATTCTGCAGTAATACGAAAGATAAAGCAAATCTAGAGTGAAAATAAAATAGCACCAGCCAAACCTTTTTTTTTCTCATTTTCTTTTTAACTCATGGAATCAGATAGTACTTTAATTTCGTAAAAGAAGCGATTCCACGCTTTGATGATCATTCTAACCATTAGAGCATTCTAATAATGGAGAATTATTAACGGCCAAAGGAGTAATGGCCAATTTTCGAGGACGGGATCAACATTCTGGCGGAAAGAGAAACATTGACGAATACTGAAAAGGCATAATTGGAAGCAAAAAAGTTGAAAGATCTGAAAGCGAAGATCTATCTCTCTTAGGCTATCGATCGTCTCATCCTAGAAACTATTCTTTGCACAGAAACTTCTTAGGATATGTGGGATTCTATGAGGGATAAATATCAAGATACTGTCAGAGTTAAGCGTGCACAACTTCAAGCCTTGGGAAGGGATTTTGAGACCTTACCGATGAAGGAACGAGAGTTTGTAATGAGTTATTGTGCTAGAACAATGGAGCTCACTAACAAAATGTGATTCTATGGAAAGAAGATGAATGATGTCATAATTGTTTAGAAGATACTACACTCTTTGACTCCGAAGTATGATTATGTTATTTGCTCCATTGAAGAGTCAAAAGATATAGATGAGTTGTCGCTTGACGAATTTCAAAGTTCCTTACTGGTACATGAACAAAAGATGAATCGCAATTCAACTTCTAAAGAGCAGGTCATGAAAGCTTATAATTTTATTTCTTCCAATTATAGAGGAAGAGGTAGACGTGTAGGAAGAGGAAGAGAGAGAGCAGATCATGGAAACAGATATGGAGGCAAAAAATTTAGAGTCAATGATGACTATGACAAAGGCCGGGGAAAGAATTTGGACAGATCAAAGGTAGAATATTATCAATGTCACAAACTTGGTCATAATCAATCTGAATGTTATTCTAGGCTGCCTAATGAGAATGATGAGAAGTCTATTTTCTTGAAAGCAAGGAAAGAGAAACTATTGATGGCAATACAAGCACAAGAAGAGCTCGTCCAACATGTTTGGTATCTGGACACAAGCTACACTAATCACACGAGTGGAAATAAGTCTTGTTTTTCTAATTTAGATGAAAGCTTTCGTTCTAAAGTTAGTTTTGGTGATTTCTCTACCGTAGATGCAATGCAGAGTGGTGATATTAAAATTAAAGAAAAAATGGCTTTAAAGAAATAATATCAAATGTGTTATATGTTCGTGCTTTATAAAGTAACTTATTGAGTGTTAGACAATTGCAAGAAAAGGGATATTTTATTCTCATCGTAAAAGGTGTTTTTGATATTTATAGTCCTGCTAGAGGAGCTATTGTCATGGTGAAAATAAATTCAATAAGACTATTTCCCTTGAATATTGAGAGTATTCAATCATGTATAAAAACAGAAGCAAAAGATTCTTCAAGGTTGTGACATTTTAGATATGGTAACTAGTGTTTTAGTGGATTTAAAAATTCTCCAACAGAAAAATATGGTGATAGGCCATCTTCAAATTCTCATCCCTTCCCGAGTTTGTGAAGAATATGTTGTAGGCAAACACCATCAATCGCATTTTCCAAAAGAAAAGTCGTGGAGCACGAATAATCTTTTGGAGTTGGTGCATTCTGATATCTGCGGCCAATTAATCCAACTTCGAATGGAGGTAAAAGGTATTTCATTACCTTTACATATGATTACTCTCGGAAAAATTTGGTGTATTTTTTGCAGGAAAAATCAGAAGCTTTTGGAGTGTTTAAAACCTTCAAAACTCATGTAGGAAATTAAACTGGAAAGGCCACAAAGACTCTTCGAACTGATTGTGGTGGCGAGTATTGCTAAAAAGTATTTAAAGATTTTTGTGAATCTAATGAAATTTGAAGAGAGCTCACCACTGCTTATAAACCACAACAAAATGGTGTATCGAAGAGGAAGAATAGAACCATTCTTGATATGGTGTGGAGTTTGCTACCAAGAGGAAGAATGGAAAACACTTTCTGGACGGAAGAAATAAATTGGAGCATTCATGTATTAAATAGAACCCCAACATATGTTGTACAAAACAGGACTCGAGAAAAGTCTAGTAGTGGAAGAAAGGCATCTGTCGATCACTTTCGAATTTTTGATTGCATTGCCTATGCACATGTTTCAGATGAGAAGAGAAACAAACTTGATGAAGAAATGGAAAAATGTATCTATCTTGGTGTTAGTTAAGCATCAAAGGCATATAAATTGCTTAATACACAAATAAAGAATATTGTGAGGAGTAGAGATGTTATTTTATATGAAGAAAACATTTGGGACTGGAGTGTGCAACAGTCTACTCCAATTGTATTTGACAGTGAAGTCTAAGAAGTGGCACAAATGCCTGAAAGTGTAGACAATTCAACTCCAATAGTTTCTGAAACTCTTCTACCTTTTGATGAAATTTCACCAACTACTGAAACATTACCAACAACTTTAGAAGAAACTGATGATATAACTCAGTCTGTTCATCGTACTTGCAGAAAACCCGAGTGGGTGGGGGACTATAAGGTAACATGAATTAATGCAAATGATGATACAATTACTCATTTTGCATCATTTCCGGATTGTGACCTGACAACTTTTGAGAGTGCTGTCAGAGAAGAAAAATGGAGAAAGGCTATGGATGCTGAAATTGAAGCTATTGAAATCAATGATACTTGCTGTAAAGGATAATTGGACATTGACTCTAACTAGGATAGCAACTAGAAGTATTATATAACTATCTCTAGTATCCTTCTGTTTTGTGTAGTCTATTAACGATAGGAGACCTAGCTCCTTGAGTATTCTAGAAATGATAGGAGACATTGCTCCTCAAGGAAACCTCTTGTATATATATTGATTTGTCTTTAATGATAAGAAGTGAAGAAAAGTTTTTTTTCTATCATGGTATCGGAGCCTTAGTGGTTTAAACAACCCTCCGATTTTTTTTCCCTCTTTAACGAACATAACGTCGATGGCTTGAACCGCCTTTGCGAATCCAGTAATGGTAGACATCACTTCCTCCCCAGATACATCCATCACTGCAGTTGTTGCTTCAACCACCCCAATGGCAATTTATTCCCCAACACCTAACCTTGCTCATCAACTGCCCGTAAAGCTCACATCGTCAAACTTCTTGCTATGGAACACACAGTTTCTTCCAATGATTACTGGGTGTGTCTCAATCATCATATTGATGGTACTGAACCTATTCCAGATCAGCTAATAGGACATAATCAACTGAATCCACTGTATAAAGCTTGGGTACGTGAAGACCAACTTGTTTTAAGTCGGATTGTTGCTTCAGTATCCGAGAGTGTATTACCACAATTAGTTGGCGCTGAAACAACCCGTGCAGCATGGAGCAAACTAGTTACGGCTAATGCATCCGGATCCAAACCACATATCCGTGAGCTCAAAGCACAACTACACACTCTGAATCGTGACAATGCGAGCAGTGAGACTTATGTCCAAAAGGTAAAAGGGATTGCAAACAGATTGGCTGGTTTGGCACATCCTGTCAATAATGAAGATCTTGTAGAATTTGTTCTTGCAGGTCTTGGCCCTACATACCGTGCTTTCACCAGAGCACTTGAAGCAGGCCATGAAGATGTAACTTTTGATGATTTATACGACATGTTGTTGTATGAAAAAAGACAACTAAAAAAGGATGAAACACTTGATGTAATTGCTCCTTCAGCTCAATATAATCAAAGCTCAGTTCCGACCACACATGGTCGAGGTAGAGGTAGAAGTGGCAGAGGTCGTGGTCATTTTTCTAATCAAGGACTTACACAACCTTCTCATAATCGCAACTTCCAGAATTATACCCCGTTAACTCAATCTGAGGTCCAACTATTTGGGGTCCAACCTTCATACTCTGATATGTCTTGGATTATTTGTCATAATTGTGATGGAAAGGGTCATATTGCACATGCTTGTCCATCACCCAAAGTCAATCGTGGTAATAGGGTCTGGACAACCCTCTTCAAATCTAGCTATCACCTCAACTCAACCTACGCAAAACTGGTTAATGGATAGTGGCACCACACATGATCTTACAGCTGATCTTGACAATCTCGCCATCCATTCTGAATACCAAGGTCCTGAAGAAGTAACTTTAGGTAATGGTTCCAAACTACCTATATCTCACATAGGTCAAGGCTCAATTTCTATTTCTGAAAAAAAAAATACTCTAGATAACATTCTACATGTTCCTACTGCCACTCAAAATTTACTATCTATTAGTTCCTTTACTACATCTAATCAAGTTTCGGTTGAATTTTTTCCTAACTTCTTTTTTGTAAAGGATTTGGCAACGAGGGCAATTATTCACAAATGTTCGAAAACTGATGATCTATACTCTCTTTCAGTGTTGAAATCACCATCATCCCCTGCTTCATATGCTGCATCCCTTGGTGTTTGGCATGCACGACTAGCCCATGCATCCTATTCTACCGTCCGTAAAGCACTGCCGTCAAGTGTCTTCGTGTCGTCCCCTAGTTTATCTCCTAACATATGTACTACATGTTCTCTTAGTAAGAGTCACAAAGTCCCCTTTAGTGAGTCTAGTTTTAGGGCCATAGGGCCTCTACATTTAATTTGTTCAGATGTTTGGGGTCCTGCCCCAGTTTTTTCTAATGATGGTTATCGCTATTATGTTATTTTCTTTGATCACTTTAGAAAATATACTTGGATCTACTTTCTTGAATTTAAGTCTGAAGTTCTATCGATTTTTATTCAATTTCGTACAATTGTGGAAAATTCTTTGGTCGCCCAATAAAATGCTTCCAAGCAGACTAGGGGGGGAGGTTGAATTTCAGGCATTAACTAGTTATTTGAGAGACAATGGCATTGTTCAATGTTCATCATGCCCTTATACACCATAACAAAACGGTTGTGCAGAGAGGAAACATAGACATATAGTTGAAATTGGTCGTGCCTTGTTAAGTTATTCTAATGTTCCTCCAAAATTTTGGACCAATGCTCTTGAAACTATTGTTTTTACAATCAATAGATTGCGCACTCCAATTTTGAATAATTACTCTCCTTTTAGTATTTTATTCAAAACAGATCTAACTTATTCTTGTTTGCGCATTTTTGGATGCCTTTGTTTTCGATGGCTCCGTCCTTATGCAAAAGATAAGTTATCTCCTCGATCTAAATCTTGTGTTTTCTTGGTTACAGTAAGGTTCATAAGGGTTATAAGTGTTTTGATCCCCTCACGTCTAAATTTTATGTCTCTCGTCATGTTGTTTTTGATGAAAACACCTTTCCATTTGCTGTACGAGATGCCGTGATGCCCACTTTTGTGGCCAATTTTGATAACAGACCTATTACTATTCAATTGCCAATGCCACCTACTGTTACAACATCTTCTTATTCTAATGTACCCACAAATAGGTGTCAAGATGCGCCTACGCAATCACCTCCATCGTCCTCAAACCAACTAACTTCTGTCAATGTTTCTAATACATTGGCCCGGGCTCACTCAATGCAAGAGGCTCTTCCCACAAGTGGTCAACCTACTACAGATGGTCTTTCTTTACGTGGAGATATCGCAGACTCGGCCTCAGTGCCTAATCACTCACCTTCTAAATCTTCACTGCATCCCACACCTTTGAAGCCCCACAAAATGGTTACTCGTGCATAAACAGGCTCTCTAAAACCAAAACAACCCTTGTCGCTTTCAACTGTGACATCTGCTTCCCTAGATCCAACTTGTTATTCGCAGGCTGCAAAAGATAAGAATTGGCGCAAAGCTATGCATGATGAATACAAATCCCTCACACAAAATGGAACTTGGCGGCTAATTCCACCCTCCTCGTCCCATAATGTGATTGGATGCAAATGGGTTTTTAAAACAAAGATGAAGCCAGATGGATCTGTAGAACGGTATAACGCGCGACTTGTAGCCAAGGGATATCATCAAAGAAAAGGCATTGATTATATTGACACATTCAGCCAGGTAGTTAAACCTGTCACTATTCGACTGCTTTTGTCACTGGCTGTTTCTTGTCGTTGGCATATTACACAAATAGACATTTCAAATGCCTTTCTTCACGGACATCTTGACGAACTATTATATATGTCCCAACCTCCGGGATTTGTTGATCCTTCGAAACCAGATCATGTGTGCTTACTCAAACGGTCTCTTTATGGCCTTAAATAGGCCCCTCGCATGTGGAATAAATGTCTCACTGATGCTCAAATCTCATTTGGTTTCAAGTGCTCTAAGGCAGAAAGTTCATTGTTCTATATACACTCTGGTGGTGTTAAATTATTTTTGTTAATTTATGTTGATGATATTTTGGTGATGGGAAATAAATCTGGTTGCATTAGCTCTCTGGTTGCTAAGTTGCAATCATGGTTTGCCGTCAATGATCTGGGCAAACTTTCTTATTTTTTGGGTATTGAAGCAACCTTGACACCCCGTGGCTTGCATTTGTGCTAGCAAAAATACATCTCTGATTTGCTTAAACGTGCCCAAATGGAGTCTTGCAGCTCAGTGTCTACTCCTTCTTCATCTTCAAGCAAATTATCCTCATCTAATGGCCAACCCTTTCATGATCAGACCCTATTTCGAAGTATTGTCGGTGCTCTGCAGTATTTAACATTTACTAGGTATGATATCGCCTACTCCGTGAACAAAGTATCACATTTCATGCATTCACCACTGGATTCTCACTGGATGGAAGTGAAACGAATACTTCGATATATTAAGGCCACTCCTTCAGATGGTCTTTTCTTTACTTGGCAATCCTCTCTGCCTTTACATGGTTATAGCGATGCTGATTGTGGTGGTTCTCTTGATGATCGCAGGTCCACTACTGGTTTTGCCATCTACCATGGTTCTTATTTTGTTTCTTGGGCCTCTAGAAAGCAAAAGGTTGTGTCTCGCTCAAGTAATGAATCAGAATATCGAGCACTTGCCTGTGCTACCTCTGAGCTCACTTGGCTAGGAATGATACATAAAGAGATTGGCTGTCTTGCTTCGCCTACATCTATTCTTTGGTGTGACAACCTTAGTGCCACCTATTTGACGACAAATCTGATCTTCCACTCACGCACAAAGCACATGGAAATAGATTTTAATTTTGTTCATGAGAAGGTCCGAGACAAGGCTCTTGTAGTTAAGTACATCAGCTCTCATGATCAAATAGCGGATGTTCTCACAAAAGCTCTACCCAAAGCTCGCTATCAGATGTTGAGAAGCAAGTTGATAGTTTTCCCACACACTGCTCAACTTGAGGGGGCATGTAAAGGATAATTGGACATTGACTCTAACTAGGATAGCAACTAGAAGTATTGTATAACTATCTCTAGTATCCTTCTGTTTTGTGTAGTCTATTAACGATAGGAGACCTAGCTCCTTAACTATTCTAGTAATGATAGGATACATTCCTCCACAAGGAAACCTCTTGTATATATATTGATTTGTCTTCAATGATATGAAGTGAAGAAAAGATTTTTTTCTATCACTTGGGAGCTTGTTGATCTTCCTGAAAAGAAAAAAACCATTGTTGTCAAATGGGTCTATAAGATGACGCTGAAAGAAAATGGTGAAATTGATAAGTATAAGGTGTGATTGGTGGCTAAGGGATACACGCAAGAGTATGGTGTCGATTACACTAAAGTTTTTGCTCCAATTGCAAGGCATGACACTATCAGAATGCTAATTGCCTTGGCGTAACAAAATGTGTGGTCTATCTTCCAGTTGGATGTTAAATCGACTTTCCTACATGGACATTTGAAGAAAGAGGTATTCATCGAACAAACCCATGGTTATTTAAAGATTGATACTGAGCAGAAGGTTTTTTAATTAAAGAAAGCTCTTTATGGACTAAAACGAGCCCCAGGGGCTTCGTATAGTCGTATTGAGGCTTATTTTCAGAAAATGGGTTTTCAAAAGTGTCCATACGAGAATAATTTTTTTGTGAAAATTGGGGAAAATGGGAAAATGCTCATTGTGTGTTTATATGTTCATTATCTTATATTCACGAGGAATAGTAGTGTCATGTCTACAGAATTTAAGAAGTATGTATATATGATGAATGAATTCGAGATGTCCGATCTTTCTAAGATGCATTATTTTCTTGGTTTAAAAGTGGTACAATCTGATGAAGGGATATTTGTTTCTCAAATTAAGTATGTGCGAGAAATATTAAAAGTTTGAGATGCAGAATTGCAATCTAGCAAACATTCCTATTGAGTTTGGTTTGAAACTTAACAAAGTTGGGAGCGGAATGAAGGTGGATAACACGTTTTACAAGCAAATTATCGATAGTTTCATGTTTCTAACTGCTACATGACAAGACATCATGTATGTTGTTAAAGTAGATATATGGAGTACCCGACTGAAATGCATCTCCTAGATGCGAAGAGAATTTTGTGTTACCTACAAATTTTGGAATTTTCTACATGAAAGGAGAAAAACCAGATTTGGTTGGATTTACTGATGATGATTATGAAGGAGATCAAGATGATAGAAAAAGTACTTCGGGTTATGTGTTTATGCTAGGTGCATGGGATGTTTCGCGGTCCTCTAAAAACAAACAATTGTCACATTATCAAGTACATAAGTTGAATTTGTTGCTGCTACATCTTGTGCTTGTCAAGCTATTTGGCTTAGGAGAATCCTTGAAGAGCTGCAGTTCAAGAAGAGAAGAGTCACTATAATATTTTGCGATAACAATTCAGCCATCAAGTTGTCAAAGAATCTTGTGAACCATGGAAGAAGCAAACACATCGATGTGAAGTATTATTACCTACGAGATCTCAATAATAAAGGAACAATTGAGTTGCAGTACTACCAAAGTGAAGATCAGTTGGCTGACATTTTTATCAAACCTGATATATTTCTCCCTTTACAAAATCTGAAGAGGTCAATGGGTATCAGCACTATGGAAGATTTGAAGAAGTTAAAGTTAAACTAAAACATAAATGCCTTCAGTTTAAGGGAGGGTGTTAGAGCAATAGTCTCTTACATAGAGTCCTATTAGCAAATTAAGTCAAGTTGTTTATTACTAATACTTTTGTTAACTGCCATTCCTGGTAAACAAAGTTTCTTCCCATTGAATTTATTCAAATTAAGTTCAAATTATATTCTTTATTCATTATTTTTTATATACCGATGTTAGGTAAACATTGGGCCATTTTTTATAGTATCGTGTTGCTTTATTATTTGTTTAAATCGTATGTTTGCTTTACTTTTATATTTTTTTATCTCCTCCTCAATTTGAAAAAAATATATATTGACTTGGGAGTTGGGACCCACAATCATAGATTTCAAAGGAGACTAACACCTTCCATCCGGAATAACTTGAACCCTTACGTAGAATCTCTTTGTTTCGTAGATCATTTAATTGGTTTCCTAGTTTTTCCTAAAATTAGGTGTCGACTCTTTTAAAATTCTTCTGTTCTTTAAATTCTGGTAAAATTGATTTAATTAATTTTTTTTGATCCACAACGACGTTTTTATTTATTTGAATAAAGTAGGGATGTAAACCAATAGTATGAAGAAACGTATTGTTGACTTCGCTGCTAAATGTCCAAATTTTCAACATGTTAATGTAGAGCATCAAAGGCATGGTGGAATGACTCAGAGTATAGATATTCCAGAGCGGAAGTGGGAGATCATCAATATGGACTTTCTTTCTGGTAAGCCACCATCTCGCAGACAACATGATTCTATTGTGTGACTGTGGATCGAATGATCAAATCAACACACTTTTTGCCAGTAAAGTCTACCCATTCAGTAGAAGAATATGCTAAGTTATGCATTCAAGAGGTAGTAAGACCTCATTTATTTCCATTAAGATTAAGAGGTCCGAATCTGAATACACATATGAATATTAAGATTTGTATTAAGATATAGGTGTCTTGATCAGAATACACATCTGAATATTAATAAGTGGTCTCTAAATCTGAACACTAATAATTAGTACTGTTTGTTTTCAATATTTGAATGTGCATGTGAAATTAAATATTATATTAATAAAATATTTTTATTTCAACAAAATATGTTACTTTTGATATAACAGAAAGTCTTAAAAGTTTTAAAAATCATGATTTGAAGTACTATTTTTCATTCAAAAACTTTGATAAACAACAATACACTAAAAATATCATTGCAACCAGTGTTCTTGACAGGTCAATACAAGAACATTATTAACATATAAAAAAATACTTGAAAGGATTTATGAAAACTTACTAGTTCAAGAGAGAAAAAGTGGTGTTTGATTGAGAAAAGAGATAAAGAAAGTTTTTAGCGATGAGATAAAAAGGTACGCCCAAAGTAGAGAAGCGATGATATATATATAATTTGATAATTTATTAGATGAGTCTGAATTTTGTTAAGAGTCTCCTACAAATTTGATTCGTTCAGACCTTTTCAGACCCATTAAGAGACTTTTAATAAAATAAAACAAATGAACTTAATGGTTAAATCTGAATAATGGACTAAATCTGAATGATTAAGATTCATACCTCCATTAAGTGCAAACAAATGAGGCCTAAGACTACATAGAGTCCTTATTCTGATTATATCAGATAGGGGGGCACAATTTACTGCACAGTTCTGAAAATCTTTTTAGAAAGACTTAGGTTCAAAGGTGAACTTAGATACTATTTTTCATCCTCAGACAGATGGTCAAGCAGAATGCATTATTCAGACGTTATAAGATATGTTGAGGGCTTGTGTGCTTGATTTCAAAGGTAATTTTGATGATCGCCTACCTCTAACTGTGTTTGCTTATAACAACATATACAATTCTAACCTTCAGATAACTCATTTTGAAGCTCCCTATGCGAGAAGATGCAGATCTCTAATTAGATGGTTGAGGTTGGTTAAGGTGGGTTAAGGTGGGTTGATAGGACCATACTTAGTTCATCAAACTATTTATAAAGTGAAAGTTATTCAAGAGAGGTTGAAAATAGCGTAGGATCGTCAATTGTTTGATGTTGAGACATGAGTTTCCATTTTTGCTAGTTAAATGTTTTTGTTAAAACATTATGAACCTATTGCATGATTTTATCTTTTCAAATTGTTTGAAGTTATTTAAGTATTCCGTTATGTGATAAGAAATGTCAAGGGTTTGCTATGGGCCACCAATGGTTCTCCAGTGCCAGTCCCACCCAGGATGTTGGCTCGGGCGTGACAAATTTGATATCAGAGAATATAGTTCAAGAGTCCTAGGAAGTCTATAAATTCTTATTTGTATATTCCTAGTTATCAGTATGATACGCGCTACATCTATAATTAGGAGGCTACGACATTTAGGAACTATCAAAATTCTTTCATACTAATTTCCTATGATAGAATTCTTATCTATAAAGTCTCTTTCTAACTCATTCTTGTGCGTGAATTTCAGTTTATCATGCCTCCACGAAGAGATATTTGAGGTCGTATTGCTAGAAGGAACCTTTAGGAACAAGGCGTACCTAATGCACCTAAAGTGCAACCCCAAGAGGAAGTCACCAATTTTAAGTTCAAGGAAGTGATAAAAATGTTAAGTCAAGTTGTGACCTACCAAGCTGGGAAGAGGGAGAATTGATAGGAAGGGGATGATACTTCGAGGATCCATGAAGTTTTAAGATGAATCCTGGAAGCTTCACTAGTTCAAGAACTACTAAGGATCCAGAAAGCTTTGTTGAGGAATTTCAAAATATGTTTGAGGTTATGCACGTTACAAATGTTGAGCGAGGTAAACTAGATGCATATCAAGTGAAGAGTGTCGCACGGACTTTGTTAGACGAGTGGAAAAAGGGTAGAGCTGAGGGTGCACCAATTGAGGAGGATTTTTTGGGGCTTTTCTTTCCCTGTTAACTAAGAGAATCCAAGGCATGAAAGTTCCTTACTTCCACTCGTTCTAGGACTACTGAGGATCCGGAAAACCATTTTAAGATTTTTTAAAAGATGTTTGAGGTTATGCACGTTACTAATGTTGAGCGAATGGAATTAGATGCATATCAAGTGAAGAGTGTAGCAAGGACTTTGTTAGACGAGTGGAAGAAGCGTAGACCGAAGGTGCAACAATTATTAGTTGGGCTATGTTTGAGGAGGATTTTTTGGGGCGTTCCTATACCTGTTAACTAAGAGAATGCAAGCTATGACAATTCCTTACTTTTAAGCATGATTCACTAAGTATTAATGAGTCCAATTTGAAGTTCACCCAACTTTCCTGATATGCTCCGGATATGGTTGAAGTTATGAGAAGCACAATGAGTTTGTTTGTTGTTGGGTTGTCTCGTCAATCAAGCAATGAGGGAAAGACAACTATGCTAATATGGGACATAGATATATCAAGGTCGCTTGTTTATATGCAGTAGGTTGAGGAAGCGAAGATGAGGGACAAGGAAGAATTAAGGAATTAAAAGGCTAAGACAGGGAATGAGTCCGGGTAGCAAAGTAGTAATGTGAACCATTTTTCCTTTCAACATAAGAAAAAGGGACCTGCTTCATCATCTGGTAGTGCACTTTCAACAAGGAACAAAAATGGGTATAATACTCAAAATTCGTAGAATTTCATAACTAGATCTGCTCACTCAAGGTACTGTGACACAAGGAAGAAAGTTGGCTACTACATGTGCTAAGTGCGGTAGAAACCACCAAGGTGCTTGTCGTGATTTATATACAGGATGTTTCAAGTGCGTTGAACAGGGTTACTTCATGAAAGAGTGACGAAGAACAGGTAGGGAATTCTTCTTCTGTTGCTCCAAACCTGCATATAACATCATTAGAACCTAATCTTCTTCCATTGCTCAACCATATAGGGCAGTAACTAGAGGATCTACTTTAGGTACTGGTGGAGGAGAAAACCTCCTTTGTGTGATCACTAGTCATCAAGAGCAAGAGAATTCTCCTGAAGTTGTCACTAGTATGATCAATATCTTTACTTTTGATGTTTATGCTTTGTTAGATCCAAGAGTGAATCTATCTTTTGTGAGTCGTTATGTTGCAATAAATTTTGATGTTCTTTCTGAGAAACTTTTTGAGCCCTTCAGTATTTCTATTCATGTTGGTGAGTATATTCTAGTTGAGAGAGTTTATCATGATTGTGTTATTTCCATCAATCACAACTGGCTAAGAGTCATTTCATATCGTACCTTAAGGCAAGAAAGTTTGTTTCTAAGGGTTGGGTCTATCACTTATTCCGAGTAAATGATTCTAGTGTTGAGACACCTCCTACTAAGTCAGTTTCAGTCATGAGTGAGCTTCATCAAGTTATTCTAGATGATCTACCCGGCGTCCCTCCTCAAAGATAAATAGACTTCGGTATAGATATTCTTCTCGATACTTATCCAATATACATTCTTCCATATAAAATAACACTAGTATAGTTAAAAGATGTAACGACTCAGATAATGATAGGCTAAACTAGAGCCTTATGACTTGGGGTTGAGTTTGTATTGAGGGTTCTTGTTGTGTAATGTTGCCCCGAGCTTAAGAGTTTAGTGAGTCAGCGTCAAGGCACATGTTAGACTCCATGGTAAATTCCTATTCAATATTGGTGGAATGTTCTAGGGCTTGTGCCAAGCTAATGAAGGAAAAGCTTTAGACAAAGACAAGACTTAGAACCTTTGCTGAAACTGCCTAAAGGCTCCACGGACAACCTTACCATCACTGAGCATCACCACGACCCGTGGGAGTAGCCTTGAAGATGCCTTGGCGGCAAATGAGGCAAGACACATTAGCCAAGCCACTGCCCCAACCTTCACGAACTAATTCACGGCCAATGGTCTTGACCACAGCCAGTGAAAGTGGTCATGAGGGTGTCTTATAAGTAGTGTTAGTAACAAACTTTAAGTTATCGGTGACACATTATTTCATCACTAATAGTGTATGTAATTCATGACAAACTATGACATCAAATTCATCATTAATTATTCTCTTTTACTAACAAAATTTACTTTTCGTACTTAAATATATGAGACACATACCTTTAATGACGAAACATAAAAATCCGTAACAAAGTTTTGTCCGCAAAAGTTTCCGACCAAAAATTAAATTAGCGTCTTGGAAAAATATAACATGATTATACCAACTCAAAGCTTGACACTGTAGCTCAATTTCATATCATAGACTCAAGGGAATGAAAGAGTATGGTGGGATAATTTGAAACTCATGCCTATAAAAAGGCAATAACTCAAATTTTAAATAATTTATGAAGCATCACGTTACTTATTATATCTTGTAACTGATCCAAAAGAACACCATCCACATTAGCAGAGAGTTGTTTAATTGTGCCGACCCAAAAACTCATGTCATGATGGCACCTACTACGTCCCTTAGTAAGTAAGCTGAACTCACTCTCTGGAACTAGAAGTAATGGGCTATTGCAGGAAAGGAAAAAGTTGCAGAATATAAACAATAATAATAACAACAAAAGAAAGAAGGAGAATAAAACAATACAGAAACGAACCCATGACCCGAGATAAGACTGTATTTGAGCAACTATTAAAAACACGACTACAATAACAGTAATAATATGAAAATATAGAGGTGTTTTCATAGGCAAGATAATGACTGGTCCTAGGGGCCCCAAGACAGAGGGAGAGAGAGACAACTGTAAACTCAGGAGCTCACCCAAGTCCCCAAATCCAAGAACTGCTCTACATCAGATCCAAATCAGCGGTGAGAAATCGTACTATGAATTGTAGGGTAGTGAAGTGTAGCATGAGTACAAACAATAGCCCCTTAGTAGGCGGCTGATTGAGGTCCCAAAATAAAGTAAGCATAAACAACATGTAAGGAAGGCGCATATATCATAGATAAGTAGAGGAAACACATGAATATCATAATAAGAAACAACTAAAACAAGGAACATATAGTTAAGGAAAATAGAGAAGGAATTTAGGGATGAACCTGAATGCTCTAGCCCATCAACAAATTAAGGAAAAGGCACAACTGAGAGACATAGTTAGCCATAGGCATTATATTATAAAACCTCAAAGAAAGCGTGACCAAGTACCTCATTGGTTTACATATGGTGTGGGAAAGCATTCAACATTTGTTTGAAATGCGCCCATGATTGGTACATGTCTTCCCCTTGCTTTTGAGAAATGTTTATTATCTCACCCCTTAGCTTGCATTTTTCTTAGATGGTAAAAATCGACTAAATAATCTCTTTGATAGATTATCCCAAGTAGTGATAGAGTTTGGTGGTTTAGAATCTAACTAATGCCATGCAGTTCCTAATAATGAGTATGGGAACAAGGTAAGCCTCACATAGTCTGATGAAACAATAATTGGGATGTTAATGGAAATTTCTATTAAAATCCTAAGGTGGTTCAGAGGATCCTCATTAGGGAGACTCGTGAACTGCCCATTAGAATGGAGAATTTGTACCATACTCTGCTTTAGTTCAAATCGACCCTCGGTGGAGGTTTCCTAATACTAGATTCCCAATTGGCTTTGAGTGGGACTAGCACATTATGTACAACCTTGCGGGGATGATCGGAAAAAGATGGGGTGCTTCTTGGTTATTAAAGTTCCCTCCATAATTCAAGTTCCATTGTTTGTCCACATTTTCCGTGTTCCAATTTCCTAGATTATCCCCATCAACATTTCCCGCAAGAACTAACCCTAATTTTTCATGTCGTCCCAAGTTATCTATTTTCCTTCAATGGCTTAAGACTCTTTCAGGAAGTTGTAAGGTTCAACTAGATCTTCTTTCCGAGCCATACCTATAGAACAAGTGCTTGCAATAAACAAGCTAACATCAAGTAATTAATAACTGAATATTCTAATTGTAGAGATAAGAAAATTGAATATAAATAGTTTTCTAACATCCCGGTAGCGGCGCCAAACACTTGTTTATCCCCAAAGTACACACAAGTGTACGTGGCCGCGCAAGTAATATAGATTCTTTAAGAAATGAGTTATCGTTTCCAAGGGACTTATGATCAATTTATATTCACTTAATTCTACAACTTAATGTAAAAAGTAACCTTCTCAAGAGTTGACGATTTGCTAGTTATGTACTTATAATTATTCACTAAACGAAAGTAACTAATTGTGAATGACTTTGATATAATGTTTCAAGCAAGTTTAAAAGAAAACCTGGGACTGCAACATATATTGAATATCATGCATCATATTATTGACTTAGAACTAAATTCAATTGTCAGGTTACTATTTTATAGTGTTGATGGTACGTTCTGGGTTATACGCCTCTATATTCTCTATTCTATGTAACCTTTCTTCTCCCAATTTAAGATTAGACAATAAATTTATTGATGGTGCGCAAACATAAAATACTAAAACAAGAATATAGAATTAACATGTATTGAAAATGGAAATGTAATTAAAAAAACCTCAAATACTAAATATTCAATTTGTAGCTACAACCCCAAAACTATGGTGTTTAGCTACTCATGTTATTACAAACCAAAACATATGATTGTTCATGCGACGCCGGAAAATAGAAGAGATAAAGAAATAAAAGCTATTACAAATTTCAATTCTTTCTCTTACACACTAAACAAAATGTCCAACCGTAATAATGTAGCCCAAGAGTTCTATTTATAAGTTTAGGAAAATAGGAGAAAAAATGTAACTTAGCTAGGAATTCTTTTTAACACAACTTTAACTTGAAAACTCGGCACATTGGTGGTGTCTCGCACCTCCAATCGCGTCAAGAACATTGTCCAGTTGTTTTGATGTTGGCCCGCCGCACCCATCACAACAATTGAAAAAGCGCCTCTGAACTCCAGGCCTTGGCACGTTCCTCCCGACAGTGCGCCTCAAAAGCGCCTCTATCTTATGGCCCTTGGTGCCTCGCTCCCTTCAATGTCCCTCTCCCTAGGGCCTCCAACCTTACCCAATTTCAGCAATCCTTTGCAACTCTTTTCTTTCCTTACAACTTCATTCTTCTTGAGAGTTCCTCGAAACTTCTAATCACATGTTTCCGTGCACAATCATCGCAAGTTCAACAAAATCAATCTAATTAACTAAAGATCATTATTCAATTCAAGCACTTAATGGTAAAATATTGACCACTTAGGCATATAAACATTCCTAAGATCAAAAACTTTTATACTCCCCTCATTTCTCCACATTTCTCTTTTTTGTCTTCTTGAATTCTCAACGAAAACCCTAGGCATATTTTAGGATTAAAAATAGATCCTAATCATATTAGACCCCTAAAACCTTTCTAAAAAAATTAAATCTGATTAGGTAAGGGACGTACCAAAATACCTCTATCTATTTTCGGGTAACTTTTCTTAGTTGGACAACCTGACTTAAAAATGGCATATATCATTCATATGAAATCGAAACTTACCAAACTCGGTGGAGTTGGAAATAATATATAAAGACATCTAACTTAATACCTTTTAGCCATTTTAATTTATTCTGTACTCAGAGTTATGGTCATCGAAGTTGACCCAAAACTTAAAAGAACTTAGGAATGACTTGAATGATTCTCTCTTTAGTGTTGTTGGATCTGAAGGTGCTACATATAATAACCTTAACACTCAAGAATTTTTAAATTCGTTAGTACAATTATACTTACAACGAAGGATGGTTCAAGTCTTAGTTTAAATAATTTCTGGGGTGTTACAATATCTCTCCCTTAGGATCATTCGTCCTCGAATAACGACTGGATTGGGTATGGAACGGGGCTACTCTTATTATATCTACCATACAAACTTGAATTTGATTGCATTGCTATTTGGAAACTAATGGCTCTCATTTAGCTATTTCTCATAGAAAAATATCATCTTCTTCTTCCTTCTCATTAATAACCTTAGAAAGAATAAACCACACCATCATTATCAAGATAAGATCATTAACCTTATCTTTCTAACACCACTCCATTAATAAAAAAACCTCTAAAAAGATACCCCCAAGCTATTTTGAACTCATATCTATCTTAATTTCAAACATGTGAGTTGATTTCTCATGTTGTTATTTCCCCCTTAGGCCTAAATCTAACCCTTGAAATCTATAGACCTATTCCATCATCTCTAACATATCAACATCCTCGTTTACTCTAATACTTGGGAGAATAATATCTCATGACTACCAAACTCTGTGTAAGAAAGTACTAAGACCTCTTTCTAAGGTGTTTCTCTAAATCTTTTCTGATTACATACCCTCTTGGTACACCTCTTGACGCTCTTATTACTCTTGTGAATTAGCCACACTTAAGTGACTATATATAAAGGTTTGGGTCTCTCACCTGTACTACCTACATTCATTAAAGCAAACATCTCAATTTCACACCTACGCTATCTAAGGTCTTCAACATCAAATCTCAAGACTAACATTATAACCCTCATGTTTCCATTCTTTTGGATATGACACTAACCTTAAATTCAAGGTTAATGTTTATTACTAAACCCGAATATTAACATAATTTCTCACCTACTATACTATACCTCATTACATGATCAGTTCTATGACCGTTTGAACAACACTAACCTCTCAAACAAATCACAAGCCTAACTTAAATCTATCACTTTATGAATACTCTATACTTTCATTATATACTTAGCCCCCTCTAACACGATGACACATCGACATAAACTATATTCGTGTTAACAATGACTCTAACTTATCTTGACTAGGAACTATTTCTCTTTCTTCTATCAAGAACTCTCTAGAACATTAGTTTTCCTTTTTATACCCATAAAGGAACTTATTACTTATAACTGACTGGGTACACGATTGCAATAACATAATTTGTCCCATCAATATACCTTTTCTTAGATTACTGAACATCTATATATATTCCTCTAACTAAGTCCCCTCTCACAACTACTTCTCATGATATCGTAACTCATTTTACCCTTTTCGAGCATAAATACGACCTAAGCTCTAATCATAATTTCTCATAAGGATCTTAGCTGAAACAATGCTTAAGGAAAAGATTACAACTCACTTTTTTCTCAAACGCACGATTCATATAATTATGGTTGCTTTCCTCTAATATTGAATGCTTAACTCAGTCACAGGCTTCTGTTAAGCCCATTTTTAGTCTCATGACTTCCTCAATATTTGTGCTTAAAAAAGCTCATCTACAAATGGACTAACTTTTTTGTTCAACCATATCAAGTGTAAGGGGTGTTTGAATGATTATGAGAATCACATGAGTACGAATAAATATCTATAACATAGCTCTATTGCGCAATATAGAGTATGGAAGAAGAGAAACTTTTCTTAGATGTTTGTAGTCCCTTGTTTATAAAAGTGGGGCCTGCATAACCATAAACTAGAACCTACTGACACGACTTTTTAATCACCCTAAGATACTTTAAATCTGTACTATGATACCAAGTTTGTCACGACCCGAGCGTACACCCTGTACGTGGAGACACTCGAGAACTATTTTTTGTCCCCAAGTGAACCTTTATCCTGGCTGACTACAAGAGGAAAAACTTACTCAAGCATAAAAAACTTAAAATGAATAAAATTTATGTAACTCAAATACAAAACTTTAACTCAAATGATTTACTCTAAATATAAATAGAATATTTATCTAGCCAACAATAGGAAATTTAAGGGTTTAAAGAATTTAATAAGATAATGAAACAAACTTCTCAAACTCTACTATCTATCTATGAAGCGTCTAACTAACAAAGATTGAAATCAGTACAAATACCACGACATCCAAAAAGCTGATATATCTGAAAGTACAAGTGGATCGCTCTAGAAGAAAGTAGGCTCACCATAACTAACTCGAACTGTATGTGGTATTAAGAAAGCACCTGTTTATAATCTTGAGTACATATATCTGCATCATTTCATGATGCAGGTCAAATGGCTCACTACAAGGAATGTACAAGCATGTAAGCGGAATTTTAAAGCATAAACATAAGCTCAAACATAATAAAAAGGAAATATGCTTACCTCATCGTAAATATCTCAACTAAACTCAACTCAAGAATAAGATACTTAACTGAAGAAGATCATACTCAAATCAAAGGTATGATACTCATCTCAAAGGTACTATAGTCAACTCAAAGGTATGATACTGAACTCAAACGTATACTCAAGGATACTAAAAACTACTTAAACTTACTCTACTCAGAAGTACTCAAAGATAAGATACCCAAATCTGTAATAAGGTTGTCAATTCACTAAAACATAGCTCAACTCAAGATACTCAACTCTAGATACTCAACTAAAGATGAAACAACAAAAAAGGATGCAATATATGGAAACAGTTAAAATAGTAGATGGCTTCTCAATGTATTGAAGCATACAATAACAACTCAATTTGTATATAAAAAAATATATTACAACTCGATGGGAGTTTCTCTAACCCACAACCATCACTACAAATTATGTGATGATACAATGTCTTGCCCATGCTGTCAAAACTGTCCTATATCTTGTCGGCATATATAACGTCTCAACTAATTGGATCCACTAGTCTATGCTAAAGGCTTCAAAGAATTATCTAAAAAGTTTTACCATTTCTACCCACGTTAGTTACATGATTATTAGAGACTTGAGTTATCTGAAATCTTCCACATATCATATCTCAATACTATTCAAAAAAATATACCCAACTCATATGTTTGAAAACATAACTCTTTTATGGTTTGAGATTATTACGAAAACTAGCTTAAAAGATCTTTTAGAAATCGGTGTTTCCTCTCTTGTTTAAATGTACAATCAAGAAATTTACTCTTACTCTTACTCAATTCAATGCTCAAGTTTTATATCAAATTTAAAAATATTGTAAAAGACTTCTCGAAATAAAGTTAATGATGAATTATAGACATGAAAGACATAATTCAAGGTTTTCAATAACAATAACAATAACTCAATACTCAAGACCCAACAACTAAGAACTTAAGAACTTAAATGTCACGACTGGAATCTAGACCCCAGACGAGACCGGCGTCGTTGACCTCTCAGAGGTCGCAGACAAGCCTACTTACGTCATTCATACTTCATTTAGGTTAATTTTAGCGGAAGATTTGAAACTTTTTGTTTCTTAACATACTTGTTAAACATCCTTAACATTTCATAATTGTTCACCATCAACCATCTTACATTAAGAGATAAGCAACTGAAAGAAATAGATCAATAAGTATTAAGTGTATAATTGCCAAAATGGCACCAATACAAAGTCTGAATAAAAACAGGAAAGAAACGCTAGTAGAACATGCTCCACTAGCTCAACTCTAAAACTAAGCTAGAATGTAAAATAGTAGCATCCTCGAAAGCATGAGGACCTACCAATCTCCGGATGAATGCTGACGTCCGGATAGCTGCAACAATGATCCTGCAACTCTATCGACCACCTGTGCCTGCACCTAAAATAGTATAGATGTATAGGGGTTAGTACACACTTGTACTAAGTATGGGTACATGCAAGCACACACCACAAACATGCATGAAAAAGAATAGCTCTTTCCTAACAACATGATTTTTGGAAGTCAAGTCAGTGGACTTGCCAATTTGAGATTAGAAAGGTCATGCCATGAGAGTAACATGCATCATATTAAATATCGCATTGCACACAACACATATCATCTTCATATAGCACATATCATAGCACATAACACATAACACATAGCTTCGTTCGTATCATTCATTCATATGCCATGAGACCTTGGAATCATGGACTTAATATTAAGACTTTCCAAAATGAGGGCTCAACATATGGGACCTCAACTAGGGAGTCTTCATTAGCAAACACAGAGTCTGCTTCATTCATTCATACGTACTTCATTGCATTTCATTCATAGGCTAGTGTGAACACCAGCTATACCTAGGGTGTAGTGTAAGACTTTCGTCAGGTTTGCTGTGCAATGATCAGGAATAACCTAATGTCATTACCTGAGTCTAGCTCACCTATTGATTATCCTATCCTAACACCTTCGGTATCATTCATTTCTTTATGTGCTTCATTTGAGGCTGACCTCATTCATTCATTAGAAACTTTAACTTTAACCAACATAGATCATGTGAGCATCATGAAATCCAGTGTCTCCCCCACACTGAAAAGAGGTGGAATCACCGGCCAAGGTGACCCAAAAACATGCTAGCGTACATGGGAATTTAACCCCGCCAGATCCCTATAATGGCAGTATAGGTTCAAAGACTAGGAGATGTATGGAGACCCATACTCGGCAAGCCGGACAGTCTCATCTCATGAGAGTTACGTGAACCTTCGCCCTTCCCGGAAGAAGGCATCACCGCTCATAACTAGCCTATTGGTGCTCAGTGTAAAGTTTTATTACATTCAACTCATACGTCTCGGAAGTTGACTTCTAGTATGAGGACAGTATAGCTCATTAGATGTTTTCTCATCTCATCATTAGTATTAAGTGTATTAAGCCCAATACTTTCATTAGAGTGTTCATAGAGACTGGTCTCTTCATTATCTTACACTCTCATTGGTGAGTACGTATTGGTAACATTTATTTAGGCTCATTTGAGATTGCTCTCATCATATTCATTAGTCTCATATCATGTTGTCACCACATTCTTCATTATTGGCACCTTTGCTTTTCATAGTTACTCACCTCTTATTACGCGAATGTTCATTTCATCATATGCCAATGCACTTGGCCTTTTAGTGTATCTTACACTCATACTTAACCCTTCTAGGGTTCGTCATTTCATTACATACATCTTAGGTTCACTTACTTTTGAACGTATGTTAGACTTATGTGTCTATACATACAAGCTATGGGGCTTCATTCATAATTCGTTAAGTGATTCTTACCTTCCTAAGATTATGTAATACAAGACTTATGTATCTTGTATATATGTCAAGATCTTAACTTTTGATCTAAGTAGATGGCATTAATCTTGAATATTTTACTCACGTATGACTTATGCATCAATACGGAATTTTGGGCAAGGGAACCCAAATCTTGAATCACTTGGATATTATATACATTTTTCCTTAATTTTATTTTTAATACTCATAACATTAGACTCTAAATTAAATATCAACATTTATATTGAAGGATAAATTTTCTATTTTAATTTCTCTCTTAATTAACCAAAGGGTTGGGGGTTCGAGCCCCCACAACCTCTTTGATTTTTAATTTAATTAAATTCACTACTATGGGGAGGTTGTGGGTTCAAACCCCCACAGCCCCCCTCATTTTCGTGCTAAAATTCGGTGAGGAGGCTGTGAGGTGGTGGGTTCGAACCCCCACAGCCCCTCTATTTTTGTTTCAATTAAAGGGCCGAGTGGCAGTGAGGTTGTGGGATCGAATCCCCACAGCCTCACTTTATTCCCTTTTGTTTTTTCGCTTATCCCTTCACCCCTGAGGTCTTGGGTTCGATCCCCACGCCTCGCATTTTGTTTTTCATTATTTCTTCTACTTTCGTGCGTACTGGGAGGTCGTGGGTTCGAATCCCACGCCTCCCATTTAATTGTTTATTTAACTTCTTGCCTTCTCCTCCCCATAGGTCGCGAGTTCGGTTCCCCTAGCCCCCCTTAGTTTTTCTTTTCTTTTCGCGAAAGCAGGAGCTGGGTCGCGAGTTCGAATCCCCCAGCCCCACTTTATTTTTTCTTTTTCTTTTCTTACGAACACAGGAGCTGGGTCGCGAGTTCGATTCCCCCAGCCCCATTTCCCTTATTTTTTTCGCGAAGCCTGAAGCTGGGATCGAATCCCCTTAGCCTCCCTTTCCCTTTTCCCTTTTGCCTCGCGACCAGTAGCTAAGGTGTTCGATTCCCCTTAGCTCCCCACGATTTTGTTTCTTTCTTTTTTAGCCATCTCAACCTGTGAGGTCTTGGGTTCAATTCCCATTGAGCTCACTTATTTAATTTCCCTATTAAAAACCCAGATTTTAACCTTATTAGAGAGTACACAAATCTGGAAAATTTCTTTGTCATTCTTCACTCATTTTTAGTCACTTATCCCATAAGTTTACTTAGCTAAAAGGGTATTATTCAACCATTCATATTTCATTATAATGAACATCACATTGCACACACATTACACACAGAAAATACACCAAAAACCATGAATTTTGGAACCCAAAACAGTGGCTACAACCACTGCCCACAATGCACACACAACATCAACTTTTGGTTGTATTTTGAATATCGTTTTCGTAACTTCCCTCACATAAACATGTTCGCATTTAATATAAACACGTAAATCATGCCTAAATCTAGCAGCACAACATACCCATCCTACGAATTCGTTTGGGAGCTAAGGACAAGGACATACGAAGGGGAACAACCTTAGTTTCAAGAGTTTAAGAAACGTTCGAAAGAAATTACTCTTGGAGAAAGAATTCCATGAGAGAAACCCATAACTTTTGACGTTATTCAAGTGAGAAGCTGCTGCCCGGAAACTCCTCCAAACCACGCTCAATCCACTTCAACGTACACCTCACTCGACGAACCTCTCTAGCCTTGACGTCTTTATTACTTTGTCTTTTACTTAAAAATTCTTGTGAGTTCCTCAAGTGTGAAGAACTCTTGATGTATTCTCTGGTTTTTGTTGCGTTTGCAGAATAACGTGAGAGAGAGAAAGATTGAGAACGTCAGAGAGGGTTGAGAAACGTGAGGGAGAGTGAGTTATTAGGATTAGGAGACTAAATTCAAGACTTAGTCAAATTAGGATTTAATTAAATTAATACAAAAATCTGATTTTCTTCCTTTTATTTTAAATCATCTAATAATTAATAAAAATAAATTAATTACTTTAAATTTATCAATTTAAATCATTGCTTCCACCTAGGTTCGAACCCGGGTGGAGCAAGACTCCACTTCAAGAGCTCAATTTCGGCTCTCTCTTCCCAAATTTCCCCTTCATATTAATAACTAATTAATTAACTATAAATATTTAGATTAATTACGATATTACCCTTAGCCTGGTAAAAGACCATTTTACCCCTAGACCCTCAAAACTTAAAATTTCTTCTTTTAAGTCCAGTAAAGACTCCTTCGATTAAATATTCGTTTTCGAGAGCCTTACTTGGTTGATTCCAACCTTTCCAAGTCCAACTAACTCCCTAAGTCAGTTGACTTGGTCGTAGTAAGGTTTCTAAGGTCTGGTTCTACGCGTATCGATCCGTGTGAACCTTGTTCTAATCGCAAGCATTCTTGACACCCTAAGTCTTGATCCTATTCATTTTTTTAGGGTTGTTACATTAAATAATAATAATAATTGCTTCAAGATTGCTTGACTTAGAGGTTTCATACAAAATTATGGCATGGATGAATCAACTCAAGGACTCAAATATACTTTTTAGCTTAAGACTACACGGCTTATAGGGTTCGTGCGAACTTATTGGCCAAAACTAATCAACTCAAGGACCTCATGGGTAACATGTAATAGTCCAATGATTAGGAATATACTCTTGAAAAGGTTAGGAACTCGATACTTAAGACTTAGAACTTGAAGAGACTACTCCTCTCAATTATACTCAACTTTTCGAGACCATGCAGAATTTATGGGCATGAACGGCTCGACTCAAGGGTCTACATAACAATATGGAAATCAAGTATATGACTCTTCATTCTCATACTTACTTGCTCAAAACATACCTCAAATCGATAGTTGATTTCAAAGGATTAAGAATTGAACTCAAATACTTTCTTGGATGCTACTCTTGACCCTCGCTTAAATGTAAATTATTAATTCAAGAGTTATGTATCATGACATGAAGGATATAGGTGATAGTGTATACTCATGAATACATCGTGCTCACTTACTTGAGTCTTGAAATAAGTTATTAGAAGTTGTAGAAAACTCCTTAAAAATACTCAAAGGGACTTTTTCAAATGTTTGAAATTACTCTCAAGACTTACCTCCTAGCTCTATCTTGAAATTGAATTATGAATTCAAGGGTTATGATTCATGTTATGGATGATTTCTATGTGTTTAGAAGTAGTTTAAAGTGTTTATAACAAATAGGTAGTGAAGGTACACTTTAAAAAAACTCAAAATAAAGTAACAGACTCCAAACAGGATGGGTAAGCGACCCTGGCGCACTTGGTGGTCTGGGGAGCCGACCCGTAAACTACATAACATAATTTTGGGCGCATTGTCTGGCACGTAATTCCATGCCCCAACCCAAAAAATGCGACAAAATTCAGTTCTCGTTTTATCTTCCTAACTAGCCTAGAATCAAACGGTTTCTTCCCCAATCACTTGGATTAGATTACTCAATATTTACACTCTAATATACTCAATACATCCCTCAAAACTATCACTTTACTATCAAAAAATAATCAAAACCCCAACTAAATAAGATTTAGAATGATCTTCAAGAACATTTGTCAAGAACTCTAACCATTCAACTTCAAGAGTGAAATTTCCATTTAAAATAAAATGATTGGCATTTATCTGAACAAACTCAAAACTATGGAACCTTCCATACCTCTTACGGATTAATCCCATGGTGAAAATTCGCAACAAAACTCAAAAATCTCAACGAACGCTTTGATCCTCCCCTCTTTTCTCTTCTTTTGTCTTTTTGAGCTCACAACTAAATCTGTAGGTGTATATTATGATTATAAAACTGAACCTAATCAGATTAGACCCCTAAGACCTTACCAATAACTAATTAAATCTGATTGGGTAAGGATTGACAAATATATCCCTCACTATTTTCTGGTAACTTTCCTTAAATCAACTACTAGACTTCAAAAGGGAATTTATCACTCATGCAAAGTCAAAACTTAGCAAACTTGGTGAAGGTGGAAAGATAATTCAAAGAAATTTCATTTAATACGTTGGATCCTACCAAATTATCTGGTAATGAGAGTTATGGTCGTTTGAAGTTGACCAAAAACATAAAAGAACATAGGATGACTTGAATGATTTTCTCTTTTGTTCTTCTTGGAAGTCAAGGAAGGTGCTACATCTAGTAACCTTAAATCTCAAAAAAATTTAAATCCCATGGAACAATATTACTCAAAACAAAAGATGGTTTCTATCTTAGTTCAAAAATTTTCCGGGGTGTTACACAATTCTAAGGAGATAACATTCATCCAAGGATCCCAGTCTAAACAAAGGATAGGGACTTCGTTAAAATTACTAGTGTAACATTCTAAAATGAACTAAAGTGAACTAAAGTGAACTAGAGCTTCATGATTGTTTCTTGAGTTAATTTCCTGTTAAAGTGAATGATATTGATGTCCTTAGGCAGTGTGTGAAGTTTGGAGGTCAAACGTTCAAGAACGTCCATGATGTTTGGAAGATATGCCTTAGAAAGTGCTTGTGTGTTCTCATGTGTTTCAGTGAGCTTTACTAGTTATTTTTGTTTAAAATTAGTGTGAGATATTCCTAAGACCTAGAATACTATGTTTAGGGGTTTAAAGTCCGGGTACGACCCCATCTAGGACCCATTAGGGTCCCTAGAAGAGGACCACATCTCTTGGCAAGAAGCTGCAAAGCAGTGACCAAACAACGGCCACAAGGGACGGACCATTGGTCAAACGATGGCCCATCGACCTTGGACATCATTTGGCCCTGCAAGGTCTACAATACCTTCACAAGAGCAAGCCCCATACCCCATCAACGGACCTCCATCAATGGGCCATCGATGGATAAATGGTCCGTTGGTTGGAGCCGTCTGTGAGTTTCCAAAAGCTGTCCTTTCCTGTAATGACTTGGGGTGTTTGGTAAATTACCCCAAGTCTTTCATGAACCTAGGAAATTATTTTTAGGTCTTTTTAGGTATATTAATATGTTTCAAACCCTTATACCTAATTTTAGACTCCATTTCCTAAAACCCAAAACCCCTCTCTCTTTAAAGACTCTCTCAAGTCCCCACATAAGCTAGAAGTAAAGAAGGAACTAGGTGGGAAGTTGGTGGACGTTTATTCATCAACAATCATTGGGTTTCTTCTATGTGAGGTATGGTAGCAATCATTCAACTCTTTTCCATTCAAGGAGCCCCTCTCTAAGGGATTTCAAAGAGAGTTCTCCAACCCTAACTTCTTCTATCTTTGTCTCTATGTATGGGTCTTGCATGAAAACGTTTCTAATGATTCAAATATGATGTTTCTAATGTTAGTTGCTGATTTTAATGCTAAAACTTCAATGAAATCATGTTAAAGCTTTTTTATCAAATTTTGGCATAAGAAATTGGTTAAATGAGCTCGGTTTTGTATTCTTTGAGCTTTGCTTTACTTGTGTTGTTATTGATGTTTATCTACTGCCCTAAATACTAATTTATGATGAGTTGTTGAGTAAAATATTATAGGTGATGAAAGCTTGGATTAAAGGGTAATTTAGTTAAGTTGTTTAGCTTTAATTATGAAATGCTATTGAGTGGTATGATCCACCTTCGTGGTGGCGGTGTATGAATATGTAGTTACTTGTGTATTGTGAATGAGGCCATGAAGGCATATTATGTGAAGAAAGATGGAAGTGAAGTTATTCTTGTTGATGTGTTTGATAAAGCTTGTTATGAAAAGTATGCTAAGGATTATGTCTAAATGACTTATATGATTATATAAAGTATGTTGAAGTGTGTGATGTGATGAATGAAGGTTTAAGTATGGATCGAATGAAGTGTAAATAAAATGATGCTTATGTGCAAGGTATGTTATGTTACACCCTAAAAATGAGATAGGTTGAGCTAGATCCTAACACTTGTGTCATGATGTTTTAATGTCATAAAATGGTTAATAATAGTGTTCTTAGGCAGTATATAAAGTTTGAAAGTGTTTGGAGGTCAAACGTCCAAGATCGTCCAACATGTTCGGAAACTAGTCAAAGTTAAACTAGTGTGTTGTACTATTTTGTAGTGATGTTTTGGGGGAGGGTTTGAAGGTGAAATTCAGTACCAAGAGTTCCTACGTGTATCCTGACATACAAAGGGTCGAAACGTCCAGGAACGACGCCCCGGGGAACATCAAAAGGGTCCCCGAGTAGGACTCAAACATGGGCCAGCGAAGCTACCAAACAGCCAAGATTTGGCATGCTTCTGCGCGACGCGCAGCAGGAAAAATTCTTGCCCTGCGACGCGGAGATGTCACGAACCATTTAGTCAAAGAATTTTTAAAAAATAAGATTTGGAAGTGTATCCGTGACGCGCAGTAAAGTCCCAGATTTCGTTGCATTGTTTTTAAGTTAAATTTGAGTTGGTTAATTGGTCCAATAAATGTAAAGGTCTTTAGGGTAATTTAGGGTATATTATGGAAGTCTATTAGACCTATTTAAGCCCCTAATTTCACCAACTAAAGCAAAACCCTCATCTCAGAACAAAACCTCTCCATTTACTCTCTCAAAAAACTCCATTGTTGAAGCTTTGAAGCTCCAAGGAAGAAGATAGGTTTCTCAAGTTTTTCTCCATCAATCTTGTGGGATTTTAATCACAATTGGAGTATGGTTATTCATACTTGAAATCTCTTTCTTCAAGGAGTCAATTCGAATGATTTTCAAAGATGATGAAAAACATGAATTCTCTAATTCTGTGATCTAGCCATGGGTTCTTGCATAAATGGTTTTGAATCAATGTTTTAGAATTGAATTGATGTTAATGAAATGTTTTAAAGCTATAATTCTTATGAACCCATGCAAGCCACGCAATTCTTATTTTGACTATTTTATGGGTTAAATGATCATGTCTCTATACTTATGAATTATAGTGTAGTTTTCGATGGGCTATCTAATGATGTAAAGATTATATGCAATTGATTTCTACTTGGTCTTAGATTTTTAAATCTATATATGAATTGACCTAGTTTCATCTAGTATTATGATTTATACTTTGAATTGATGTTCATGGCCATGTGTAAGGGCCTTATGGTATCGAATTGGATGATTTAGACATGGATTGAAGTGGTGAGAATGGATTGGTTGTACGCTGCCCTAAATTATCTTTATTTTATGTTAATTAGACTTCAATTATGATGTTATTGGTATGGACCACTTATGGTTGCGGTGTTATGTGATTGATGTGACCTCGTCGGCGTTATTTTAAATATATTGATGATCATGGCCTTGTCGGCACTACTTGAAGTATTATAATGATTTGTGTAATTGATTATGTGAAGTATGATCATTTATATTTCTACATGCTAGTAATGTTAAAGTATGTGTTCTTCAATGGATATATTAGGTGATCATATTGGACTATGACTATGTGTTTATATGTGTAGTATTAGAGTTAATACATGATTATTCCTACTTGACTATATGAGTCTATGATGGTTATATTGATGATATTATAGTAATGTATAGGATGCCATAAATATGATAAGGGTCATTCCTAGGTGCTTCAAAGAATGATATGATATATGTGCTAATGTGAGTTAATGATGTGTCTTGTTTTGGTAGACTTGTGTCCCTTACTTAATGCATGCATATGATGAATATGAACATCTTGACTTTGTAGGCTTATGCACCTTTGTCTTGTATGTGTATGGATGAATGTTGAATGAAAGTCTAGGATCGGTAGACCTAAGACGGTGCCTTCTAAACATGACTAATATGTGGAATCTTCTATATAGAAAGAAGGTTAAGAATGAGCTATCCTTATAGACCATTGAATGGAATCTTAGTGGACCCATCTTTGGTAGGTGTATTATGACTAGGTAATGACTAAGAGATGGTACCTTTTCATATGCCCCTTTTTAATGAACTTACTCTATGAGAACAAAGGCTAGCACCGAGTGAATATGTTATGGTTTGTAGCTTTACTTAAGAAGGAGACTAGAGTACAATGTACCTCTACTTGAGAATGAGTCTAGAGTATATAAAAGACCTTGATATTCCTTAACCATGTGCCTACATGGGATGTGTCCTAGTTCTGCCTTTGACAAGTAGAACACCCTCCATCGGAGTAGGTTTATGACTCCGGATTCCATGCCTAGCTAGTATGATATATGTTGGTTATTGCCTATTCTCATCAATTGGGATACATGCTGGTGTTGGATAAGTACTAGGAAGTTTAGGTAGTGGAATGGGATGCTATCTAGACACTGCACGACTAGACTTTGATGATGTTAGTATGTGAGTCCCTAGGTCTTTCCAAGACCATTATGTGAAGTCTTTAATGAATGACAAATCTTCTAAATGACTTAATGACCATAATGACTTTAGTAAAGGAATGTTAATCAAAAAGTACTTAGCTAGAGTAGCTTTGAGGATTGCATAGGTAGGCTTGAACAGGGTGTATGGGCGGTCTCTTCATGTCTTACTTAAGTGAGTCTTAGAGTAATTCTAGGTAAGGAGTTAACTAATAAAAGTGAGAAAGATCTTATCTTAGGAAGTCTTAAGGATCATTTAGGTGTGCTTAGAGAGGGTGTATGGACGGTCTCTCTTCGTCTCACTTAAGTGAGTCTTAGGATAACCTTTGGTGAGAAGGATGCAAGTTAAAAGAGGTTACTATAAGGTGACATAGTTCACTGTAATGTTCTTCAATATTTGATAAAAGGCTTATGTGATATCTTGTATGTTTCTAAGGTGTTAAATGTTGTTCTTATGCTTATACTATAATGTTTGAATAAAAAAGATCATGTTTTATACAAATGTCTGTTTATCATGATTTGATGCATTATGCCATACTTAGTACAAGTGTTTGTACTAAATCCATACATTTTATCTATCTCTAAAGGTGTAGGTGGCGTTTGAGAGGAGTCTCGAAGTTGAATCTTGGATTAGTGTTCATTCAAGTAATGAGTTGGTATGTCCTCACTAGATTCGAGGACATCTTGATGTTTAGATTTCCTTATTGAAAGATTTGTAATAGACTTACCTATTTTTCTATATGTTAAAGTATGGGCCGTGTACAAATATATTCCTATATCTAAGATGGCGACTTTGAGACTTAGCCTTTCATTATGTTTTTCTATAAAAGAGATATTTTGAAGTATTATTATTTCGTGTGAAAATTTTTAATTCCGCACTACTTTTCATACATTTATGAAATGAATGGTATGAAAGGGCTTGTCTTAGACCTGTGAGAGGTCGACGATGCCGTGTTTCAATTCGCGAATGTCCTAACTTCTAGGGGGTACTATCAGGTCGTGACAAACTTGGTATCAAAGCATAAGGTTATGAAGTAGTCTTAGGAATCGAAATGTCTCAAAAACCCACGTCTAGTAGAGTCTTGAGCATTGGTATGAGTCGTGACACATCTATGGGAGAGAGGCTGTAGGACGATAGAGCTTCCCTTCTTTTCTACTCCTATATCGTGCCGTAGAGATTAAAAGTTATGAGTGCCCTTTTCTTATGGTTTTCCTTGAGTTTCTAGGAAGATGAATACGACAAGGACACCGTCTAGGAGAGTTGAGGAGAATTATGTGAATGAGGGACTTCCTCCCCGAGGTGGATATGATCCACAAGTTGAGAAGGTTCCTAAAGGTGTTCAAGGTGCTCAAAATGATCAAGTCCTTATTGTTGAAGGAGGTAATGAGGTTCCGGTGGTTCCCCCCGAAATAGCTAATGGAGAGATTAGAGAGGCTCTCCTTACTCTAGCCCGAGCTATGAAAACTCAAGTGAATACAGACATTGGGCCTAGGGAGAATGCTATGGAGAGTACTATGACCTCTAGATTGAGGGACATAGTGAGGATGAATCCTCCTATCTTCTTTGGTTCTAAGGTTGGAGAAGATCCCCAAGCTTTCTTAGATAAGGTGTATAAGATAGTTCATGCTATGGGAGTGACTTCTAGGGAGAAAGCGGAGTTAGCTTCGTATCGATTGAAAGATGTTTCTCAAGTATGGTTTACGCAATAGAAGGATAGTAGACCGGTTGAATCGGGTCCCGTAGAGTGGGAAGAGTTTGAGGAAGCATTCTTAGAAAGGTACTTTCCGCGTTAAAGGAGGGAGGTTAAGATTGAGGAATTTATAAACATTAGGCAAGGTAGCATTAATGTTGAGGAGTATTCCCTAAAGTTTATCCTATTGTCTAAGTATGCTCCAACCTTGGTGTCTAACCCTAGGGATGAGATGAGTAGGTTCTTGACCGGTGTTTCAGATATGGTGAAGGAAGAGTGTAGTAGTACCATGCTTCATGGTGATATGACTCTAGCTAGGCTTATGGTGTATGCTCAATCCATTGAAGAGTCTAAACTTTAGAGGAGAAGTAGATATGATAAGAGGGGAAGAACCGATGAGCAAGTTCAACATAAGTTTAAGAATAGGGCTCCAAATCAAGATGGTTCTAGTGCTCCTAAGGCTAACTATGAGAGAGGTGGTGGTTCTCAAGTGGTTAATCCTACTTGTGCTACTTGTGGGAAGAGGCACTTTGGGAAGTGTCTAGCCGGTACTAGTGGGTGCTTTGGTTGTGGTAAGGATGATGACAAGGTGAGAGATGTCCTAGTATTGCAGCTAGAGGAAGAGAGGCCAAGCAAGTTCCTCATAATGTTCCGGATGGTGGTGCTCCAAAGAGGAATCATTTCTATGCCCTCTGAGCCAAAGGAACAAAACCGGATGATGATAATGATGCCGGTAAGTAATAGTTTTCTCTCTTTAGTTATATGAGTTCCTTCTAAGTGGGGGAGTATGGTGAGTAGTTGGGTTGTAGATTGTTGTCTCATCTCTTCTATTCAATTCAAGCTTGAGAGATAGAATGTCCTAGTAGCATGTTGCATGTTGCATTGTGTATAGGAGTCTAGTTGAAATTGAATTTCATTGATTCCTTGCATTGTGACATTCTTGAAGTTATGATTATATTTTAAATTGAGTTTATATGGTTTTATCACTCACATTGTCATGTTTCCATCAAAAATTGCTTAAGAGTTGCATTGTTGGAAAATTGAGCATGTTTCACTGTAAAGAAATTGGTGCTCACTGTAAAGATTTTTAAATTTTGACTAAATTGTTCTTTCATGAAATATGGTTATGATGTGTATATAACTGATGTATATTACCATGATATTATGTGGATAAGGAAGTTCCTCCTATATGAAGTGATAATGCGAGTCTTATTGCATAATGAGTTGTAGATGTAGTTCCTACCTTCTTGTTGTGTCTTGAGTCTCTTTGTTATGTGGATTTGATGTTCCTCCTATCTATCTGTATGGTATACTGTGTGGTATGGTTATGAACTGCTAGTCTTTGAGTCTTAACCCATAAAAATATTTAAAGTGTAGCAAGTGTCATTCGAGGACGAATGTTGTCCAAGTGGGGGAGTATTGTTACACCCTTAAAATGACCTAGGTTGAGATAGAGCCTAACACTTGTGTCATGTTGTTTTAAAGTCATAAAATGTTTAATAATAGTGTTCTTAGGCAGTATATAATTTTTGAAAGTGTTTGGAGGTCAAACGTCCAAGACGTTCGGAAACTAGTTGAAGTAAAACTAGTGTGTCGTACTATTTTTTAGTGAAGGTTTGGGGGATGGTTTGAAGGTGAAATTGAGTACAGAGAGTTCCTACGCGTATACTGACATACAAAGGGTCGAAACGTCCGGGAACGACGCCCCGGGGACCATCGAAAGGGTCCCCGAGGAGTACACAATCATGGGCCAGCGAAGCTGCCAAGCAGCCAAGATTTGGCATGCTTCCGCGCGACGCGCAGTAGGAAAAATTCTTTCCCTACGACACGGATCTTTCATGAACCATTCTGTCCAAGAATTTTCAAAAAATAAGATTTGGAAGTGTCTCCGCGACGCGCACTAAAGTCCTAGATTTCGTAGCATTGTTTAAAAGTCAAATTTTAGTTGGTTAATTTGTCAAATAAATGTAGGAGTCTTTTGGGTAATTTAGGTGTATATTATGGACGGTTATTAGACCTATTTAAGCAAGTAACTTCACCAATTAAAGCATAACCATCATCTCAAAACAAAACCTCTCCATATACTCTCTCCAAAAACTCCATTGTTGAAGCTTTGAAGCTCCAAGGAAGAAGATAGGTTTCTCAAGTTTTTATCCATCAATCTTGTGGGATTTTCATCGCAATTAAGGTATGGTTATTCATCATTGAATTCTCTTTCTTCAAGTAGTCAATTCCAATGATTTTCAAAGATGATCAAAAACATGAATTCTCCAATTCTGTGATCTAGCCATGGGTTCTTGCATAAATGGTTTTGAATCAATGTTTTAGAATTGAATTGATGTTAATGCAATGTTTTAAAGCTATAATTCTTATGAACCCATGCAAGCCATGTGTAACAACCCTAAAAATACATATGCTAAGTAATGCTTAATGTGCCAAGAATGCCTACGATTAGACCAGGGTTCACACGGATTGATGCGCGTAGAACCAGATCTCAAAACCCTTGGTACAGCCAAGCCAACTAACATGGGGAGTTAGTTGAGCTAGTAAAGGTTGGGACCAACCATGTAGGGCTCTCGAATACGAAGATTTACTCGAAGGAGTCTTTACTGGACTTAAAGAGAGGAAATCTTATGTTTTGAGGTTCAAGCGGTAAAATGGACTTTTACCAGGCTAAGGGTAGTATCGTAATTACCCTAAATATATATTTAATTAATTATTTAATAAGGTGGAGGGGCAAATTAGGGAGAGAGAGACGAAATGGAGCTCTTGAAGTTAAGTCCTGCTCCACCCGGGTTCGAACCTAGGTGGAAGCAATGAATTTATATGATTTTTTATTTAAGCTATTGAACTAATGTAATTAATTAATAATTATTATTCATTAGCTGATTTAAAATAAAAATAAAAATCAGATTTTTAATAATTAACTAAACCTTATTTGACTAAGTCCTAAACTAGACTCCTAAGCCTAATATGACTCCCACTCTCTCACGTCTATCTCTCAACTCTCACGTTCAAACTCTCCCATTCTCTCATTCACGTTTTTCTCTGACAAAATAACTTCAAAAACAGTAGGTAAACCAAAGTTCTTCACACTTGAAGAACTCACAACGAAAATTACAAACAAACAACTAATCAAAAACGTTACGCAAGAGGGAGGATTATTCCGTCGAATTGGTGTTGAAGTTGAGGTGATTTGAACGTGATTTTTGGAGAAAGTTTTGGGCAGAAATTCAAGATTTGAACTACATAAAAGGTATGGGTTTTCTTCTCTCTTGGTCACTTTCCCAAGAGACCCCTTAAGATTCAATAAATTCTAATCCGAAAACTAGGATTGTTCCCGTTGCATGTCCCTGTCACTAGCTCCCAATGAACCGTAGGTTGGGTATGTTTGCTGGTAGTTTAAGTATGAAGATTGATGTTTGTGATAATGTGTTCATGATTATGTGTTTAGAATTGTAAGAATGTTAACTTATGTCAACCGAAAGTATGTGAAAAATGATATGTTTTTATGGTTGAATTTTATGTGCGAATGTTTGTGTAAATCATGAGGTGTAAAGTGGTGTAATGTTGCTGTATGTAATAGTAATTCTTGGATGAATATAATCATAAAAAGATTACAATTAAAGATGCACCAAATGATCCACGAAATGCCTTAAGAATTAACGTATGAATGATGATAAAAAGAAGCTGAAAATAGTGAACAAATTTCCAGCATTTGATAGGTTGGGTTCAGCCAAACAAAGTGGTACAAAATGCAATGAAAAATGAATGTAAAATAAGTGAAATCAGTAAGGATTGAATCCAAGACATCATTAAATGAAAGCTACAAAAAAATCAACAAAAGATTAAGCCGAAAATGGATTGGAAGAGACTAAATTTCCAGCCTGCAGGAAATTGTAGTCTCGGCCAATTTTTAAGAAAATGTGCTTCGTTTAAAAAAAAATATTTAAAATGTGAGGTCATTGGGGATTGAACCCATGACCTCACTAAATGAAAAATTCATAAAAATTTCGTGAGAAAAATGCAAGGAAAAATAGATGTGGTGAGTGGGGATTGAACCCCCAACCTCTTGTATGGATGAGAGAGTTAGGAGAAAAATAAAGGAGAGAAATAAATGTGGAGAGTGGGGATTGAACCCCCAACCTCTTGAATGGATGAGAGAGTTAGGAGAAAAATAAAGGAGAAAAATAAATGTGGAGAGTGGGGATTGAACCCCCAATCTCTTGAATGGATGAGAGAGTTAGGAGAAAAATGAAGGAGAAAAATAAATGTGGAGAGTGGGGATTGAACCCACAACCTCTTGAATAGATGAGAGAGTTAGGAGGAAAATAAAGGAGAAATATAAAATGAGGTGAATGGGTATTGAACCCACAACCTCTTGGATAGGTGAGAAAGTTAATAGATAATTTAAGAGAAAAAAAAGAATGAGCTTGTGGGGGATTTATCCCACAACCTCCTTGACTTAAACGAAAAAAAAGGAGGAGAAATAAAAAGGAAATATTATGGGGTTGATGGGAATCGAACTAGGGTCTCCCAAATCTGAAAAATGTAATTAACAAGTTTAAAATAAGATTATGTGTTGTCCAAGGGATTCGAACTTGGGTTCCCTTGCCCAAATTCCGTATTGATACATAAGTCATACGTGAATTAAATCGAAATCGAGATCTTGGCATACATACAAGATACATAAGTCTTGTACTACATAATCTTAGAAAGATATGAGTCACTTAACGAACTATGAATGAAGCTTCATGGCTTGTATGTATAGACCCATAAGTCTAGCATACGTTTAAAAATAAGTGAACCTAAGATGTATGAAATGAAATGATGAAACCCTAGAAGGGTTAAGTAAGAGTGTGAAACACACTAAATGGCCAAGTGCATTGGCATATGATGAAATGAACAATGAAATGATGAAATGAACAATGATATGATGAAATAAACAATGAAATGATGAAATGAACAATGATATGATGAAATGAACAATGAAATGATGAAATGAACAATGAAATGATGAAATGAACAATGATATGATGAAATGAACAGTGATATGATGAAATGAACAATGAAATGATGAAATGAACAGTGATATGATGAAAACAATGAAATGATGAAATGAACAATGAAATGATAAAATGAACAATGAAATGACGAAATGAAAAATGAAATGATGAAATGAACAATCAAATGATGAAATGAGAAATGAAATGATAAAACCCTAGAAGGGTTAAGTAAAAGTGTGAACCACACTAAATGGCCAAGTGCATTGGCATATGATGAAGTGAACATTCACGTAATAAATGGTGAGTAATTATGAAGAGCAAATGTGCTAATGTTAATGAATGTGGTGACAACATGATACGAGGCTAATGTAAAAGATAAGAGCAATCTCAAATGAGCCTAAGTAAATGTTACTGATACGTACTCACCTATGAGAGTGTAAGATAATGAAGAGACCAGTCTCTATGAACACTCTAATGAGAGTATTGAGCTTAACACACTCAATACGAATGATGAGATGAGAAATCATCTAATGAGCTATGATGTCCTCATACTAGAAGCCAGCTTCCATGACGTATGAGATGAATGTAATGGAACTTTATACTAAGCACCGATAGACTGGCTATGAGCGGTGATGCCTTCTTTCGGGAAGGGCGGAGGTTCACGTAACTCTCATGAGATGAGACTGTCCGGCATGCCGGGTATGGGTCTCCTTATATCTCCTAGTCTTCGAACCTATACTGCCAATATAGGGATCTGGCGGGGTTAAATTCCCATGTACGCTAGCATGTTTTGGGTCACTTTGGCAAGTGATTCCACCTCTTTTCGGTGTGGGGGAGACACTGGATTTCATGATGCTCACATGATCTATGTCGGTTAAAGTTAAAGTTCCCAATGAATGAATGAGGCCAGCCGCAAATGATGCACATAATGAAATGAATGATACCGAAGGTGTTAGGGTAGGATAATCAAAAGCTGAGTTAGATTCAAGTAATGACATTAGGTTATTCTTGGTCATTGCACAACGAACCCAATGAAAGTCTTAAACTACATCCTAGGTATAGCTGGTGTTTACACTGGCCCACGAATGAAATGAAATGGAGTACGTATGAATGAACGAAGCAGACTCTGCGTTTGCTAATGAAGACTCCCTAGTTAAGGTCCCATCTGTTGAGCCCTCATTCCTAGGAAGTCATAATGTTAAGTCCATGATTCCAAGGTCTCATGGCATACGAATGAACGAAATGAACAACGTTATGTGTTACATGAATTATAATATGTGTTATGTGTACGCTATTGTGTGCTGTGTGCAGAATGTAAAGTATGATGATGTATGTTATTCTCATGGCATAACTTTCCTATTCGCAATCTGGAAAGCCCACTGACTTTCCTAATCCAAATTTCGAAAGCTCATTGACTTTCCTAATCCAAATTTGGAAACTTTTCTAATCTAAATTTGGCAAGTCCACTGACTTGACTTCCAAAAATCATGTTGTTAGGAAAGAGCTATTCTTTCTCATGCATGTCCTTGGTGTGTGCTTGCATATACCCATACTTAGTACAAGTGTGTACTAACCCTATACAAACTCTATTATTTTAGGTGCAGGCACAGGTGGACGATAGAGCTACAGGATCATCGCTGCAGTTATCCGGACGTCCAGCATTCATCCGTTTTGGTAGGTCCTCATGCTTTCGAGGATGCTACTGTTTTATATTCTAGCTTACTTTTAGAGTTGAGCTAGTGGAGCATGTTCCACTAGCGTTTCCTTCCTATTTTTATTCAGACTATGTATTGGTGCCATTTTGGCAATTATACACTTAATAAGAATTGAATTATTTCTTTCAGTTGCTTATCTCTTAATGTTAGATGGTTGATGGTGAACAATTACGTATAAATGAGAATGTTTTTATAAGTATGTTAAGAAACAAAAAGTTTCAAATTTTCCGCTAAAATTAACCTAGATGAAGTAAGAATGACGTAAGTAGGCTTGTTTGCGACCTCTGAGAGGTCAACGACGCCGGTCTCGTCTGAGGTCTAGATTCCAGTCGTGACAAAGTTGGTATCAGAGCCATAGGTTAAATTTCGAGAATAATGAGTTCCATCAACCACATTGAGTAGTTTCTAAGTCATGGTAGTGAAATGCACCACTATCCTGGATTAGAGACTGCATGATGCGTAGGAAAATTTCCCTTCTTCCACTCTTTATCGTGCTATCTAGAGCCTTGACAATTTGTGTCATTCTAAATATCTAACTTCGTTCTTGTGTGCGCGCTTAGAAGAATACACACAAAAATTAGGATGACCAAGTGGTCTAAGGTGCTAGACTCAAGATCTGGCCTTCCCAAGAAGGGGCAGTGATAGAAATGCCCAGCGTGAACGAAAGACGTTTGATAAGAGTGGTTGTTCGCATGAAGGTGAGTGCATGGTAGATTCTAAAGCCTGCTATGAGTATTGATGAAGAGGAGAAGGCTAAGTTGGCTGCTTACTAGCTCAAGGAGATGGCTTAGGTATGGATTACTTCATAAATGCTATACTACCATAGACTATTGAAACAGGGTAGTAAGGTTAAGTTTCCAAATAAGTTAGATTTAAAATGAATTCATGCTTGCATGTCATGTAAATGTTTTTGTATAGCGTGGACATGATTTTTGTGTTGCATGAGTTGTGAGGTGCATCAAGTTAAGTGCGATTGAGAAGGAAGTTCCTCAATCTCAAATATGAAGCTTCAGATAAGATTGTGTAATATGCATTATCCAGAGTAAGTGTGAAACACAAATTCACAAAAAGTAAAGTCTCAAGTATGTTTAGATTTCTTCGAAAATCACCCTCTTTATCTTAAAATGATGTGTAGTGTCATTCGGGGACGAATTTTCCTAAGGGGGGGATAATGTAACAACCCTAAAAATAGATATGCTAAGTAATGCTTAATGTGCCAAGAATGCCTACGATTAGACCAGGGTTCACACGGATTGATGCGCGTAGAACCAGACCTCAAAACCCTTGGTACAGCCAAGCCAACTAACTTGGGGAGTTAGTTGAGCTAGTAAAGGTTGGTACCAACCATGTAGGGCTCTCGAATACGAAGATTTACTCGAAGGAGTCTTTACTGGACTTAAAGAGAGGAAATCTTAAGTTTTGAGGGTCTAGGGGTAAAATGGTCTTTTACTAGGCTAAGGGTAATATCGTAATTACCCTAAATATATATTTAATTAATTATTTAATAAGGTGGAGGGGCAAATTAGGGAGAGAGAGACGAAATGGAGCTCTTGAAGTTAAGTCCTGCTCCACCCGGGTTCGAACCTAGGTGGAAGCAATGAATTGATATGATTTTTTATTTAAGCTATTGAATTAATGTAATTAATTAATAATTATTATTCATTAGCTGATTTAAAATAAAAATAAAAATCAGATTTTTAATAATTAACTAAACCTTATTTGACTAAGTCCTAAACTAGACTCCTAAGACTAATATGACTCCCACTCTCTCACGTCTAACTCTCAACTCTCACGTTCAAACTCTCCCATTCTCTCATTCACGTTTTTCTCTGCAAAAATAACTTCAAAAACAGTAGGTAAACCAAAGTCTTCACACTTGAAGAACTCACAACGAAAATTACAAACAAACAACTAATCAAAAACGTTACGCAAGAGGGAGGATTATTCCGTCTAATTGGTGTTGAAGTTGAGGGGATTTGAACGTTATTTTTGGAGAATATTTTGGGCAGCAAGTCAAGGTTTGAACTACATAAAAGGTATGGGTTTTCTTCTCTCTTGGTACCTTTCCCAAGAGACCCCTTAAGATTTAATAAATTCTAATCCGAAAACTAGGATTGTTCCCGTTGCATGTCCCTGTCACTAGCTCCCAATGAATCGTAGGTTGGGTATGTTTGCTGGTAGTTTAAGTATGAAGATTGATGTTTGTGATAATGTGTTCATGATTATGTGTTTAGAATTGTAAGCATGTTAAGTTATGTCAACCGAAAGTATGTGAAAAATGATATGTTTTTATGGTTGAATTTTATGTGCGAATGTTTGTGTAAATCATGAGGTGTAAAAGTGGTGTAATGTTGCTGTATGTAATAGTAATTCTTGGCTGAATATAATCATAAAAATATTACACTTAAAGATGCACCAAATGATCCACGAAATGCCTTAAGAATTAACGTATGAATGATGATAAAAAGAAGCTGAAAATAGTGAACAAATTTCCAGCATTTGATAGGTTGGGTTCAGCCAAACAAAGTGGTACAAAATGCAATGAAAAATGAATGTAAAATAAGTGAAATCAGTAAGGATTGAATCCAAGACATCATTACATGAAAGCTACAAAAAAATCAACAAAAGATTAAGACAAAAATGGATTGGAAGAGACTAAATTTCCAGCCTGCTGGAAATTGTAGTCTCGGCCAATTTTTAAGAAAATGTGCTTCGTTTAAAAAAAATATATTTAAAATGTGAGGTCATTGGGGATTGAACCCATGACCTCACTAAATGAAAATTTCATAAAAATTTCGTGAGAAAAATGCAAGGAAAAATAGATGTGGTGAGTGGGGATTGAACCCCAACCTCTTGAATGGATGAGAGAGTTAGGAGAAAAATAAAGGAGAGAAATAAATGTGGAGAGTGGGGATTGAACCCCCAACCTATTGAATGGATGAGAGAGTTAGGAGAAAAATAAAGGAGAAAAATAAATGTGGAGAGTGGGGATTGAACCCCCAATCTCTTGAATGGATGAGAGAGTTAGGAGAAAAATGAAGGAGAAAAATAAATGTGGAGAGTGGGGATTGAACCACAACCTCTTGAATAGATGAGAGAGTTAGGAGGAAAATAAAGGAGAAATATAAAATGAGGTGAATGGGGATTGAACCCACAACCTCTTGGATAGGTGAGAAAGTTAATAGATAATTTAAGAGAAAAAAAAGAATGAGCTTGTGGGGGATTGATCCCACAACCTCCTTGACTTAAACGGAAAAAAAAGAAGAGAAAAAGAAAGGAAATATTATGGGGTTGATGGGAATCGAACTAGGGTCTCCCAAATCTGAAAAATATAATTAACAAGTTTAAAATAAGATTAAGTGTTGTCCAAGGGATTCGAACTTGGGTTCCCTTGCCCAAATTCCGTATTGATACATAAGTCATACGTGAATTAAATGTTCAAGAATAATGCCACCTACTTAGATCGAAATCGAGATCTTGGCATACATACAAGATACATAAGTCTTGTACTACATAATCTTAGGAAGATATGAGTCACTTAACGAACTATGAATGAAGCCTCATGGCTTGTATGTATAGACCCATAAGTCTAGCATACGTTTAAAAATAAGTGAACCTAACATGTATGAAATGAAATGATGAAACCCTAGAAGGGTTAAGTAAGAGTGTGAAACACACTAAATGGCCAAGTGCATTGGCATATGATGAAATGAACAATGAAATGATGAAATGAATAATGATATGATGAAATGAACAATGAAATGATGAAATGAACAATGTTATGATAAAATGAACAATGAAATGATGAAATGAACAATGAAATGATGAAATGAACAATGATATGATGAAATGAACAGTGATATGATGAAATGAACAATGAAATGATGAAATGAACAGTGATATGATGAAATGAACAATGAAATGATGAAATGAACAATGAAATGACGAAATGAAAAATGAAATGATGAAATGAACAATCAAATGATGAAATGAGAAATGAAATGATGAAACCCTAGAAGGGTTAAGTAAAAGTGTGAAACACACTAAATGGCCAAGTGCATTGGCATATGATGAAGTGAACATTCACGTAATAAATGGTGAGTAATTATGAAGAGCAAATGCGCTAATGTTAATGAATGTGGTGACAACATGATACGAGTCTAATGTAAAAGATAAGAGAAATCTCAAATGAGCCTAAGTAAATGTTACTGATACGTACTCACCTATGAGAGTGTAAGACAATGAAGAGACCAGTCTCTATGAACACTCTAATGAGAGTATTGAGCTTAACACACTCAATACGAATGATGAGATGAGAAATCATCTAATGAGCTATGATGTCCTCATACTAGAAGCCAGCTTCCATGACGTATGAGATGAATGTAATGGAACTTTATACTAAGCACCGATAGACTGGCTATGAGCGGTGATGCCTTCTTTCGGGAAGGGCGGAGGTTCACGTAACTCTCATGAGATGAGACTGTCCGGCATGCCGGGTATGGGTCTCCTTATATCTCCTATTCTTCGAACCTATACTGCCAATATAGGGATCTGGCGGGGTTAAATTCCTATGTACGCTAGCATGTTTTGGGTCACTTTGGCAAGTGATTCCACCTCTTTTCGGTGTAGGGGAGACACTGGATTTCATGATGCTCACATGATCTATGTCGGTTAAAGTTAAAGTTCCCAATGAATGAATGAGGCCAGCCTCAAATGATGCACATAATGAAATGAATGATACCGAAGGTGTTAGGGTAGGATAATCAAAAGCTGAGTTAGATTCAAGTAATGACATTAGGTCATTCTTGGTCATTGCACAACGAACCCAATGAAAGTCTTAAACTACATCCTAGGTATAGCTGGTGTTTACACTAGCCCACGAATGAAATGAAATGGAGTACGTATGAATGAACGAAGCAGACTCTGCGTTTGCTAATGAAGACTCCCTAGTTAAGGTCCCATCTGTTGAGCCCTCATTCCAAGGAAGTCATAATGTTATGTCCATGATTCCAAGGTCTCATGGCATACGAATGAACGAAATGAACAACGTTATGTGTTACATGAATTATAATGTGTGTTATGTGTACGCTAATGTGTGCTGTGTGCAGAATGTTAAGTATGATGATGTATGTTATTCTCATGGCATAACTTTCCTATTCCAAATCTGGAAAGCCCACTGACTTTCCTAATCCAAATTTGGAAAGCTCATTGACTTTCCTAATCCAAATTTAGAAACTTTTCTAATCTCAATTTGGCAAGTCCACTGACTTGACTTCCAAAACTCATGTTGTTAGGAAAGAGCTATTCTTTCTCATGCATGTCCTTGGTGTGTGCTTGCATATACCCATACTTAGTACAAGTGTTTACTAACCCGATACAAACTCTATTATTTTAGGTGCAGGCACAGGTGGACGATAGAGCTACAGGATCATCGCTGCAGTTATCCGGACGTCCAGCATTCATCCGTTTTGGTAGGTCCTCATGCTTTCGAGGATGCTACTGTTATATTCTAGCTTAGTTTTAGAGTTGAGCTAGTGGAGCATGTTCCACTAGCGTTTCCTTTCTATTTTTATTCAGACTATGTATTGGTGCCATTTTGGCAATTATACACTTAATAAGAATTGAACTATTTCTTTCAGTTGCTTATCTCTTAATGTTAGATGGTTGATGGTGAACAATTACGTATAAATGAGAATGTTTTTATAAGTATGTTAAGAAACAAAAAGTTTCAAATTTTCCGCTAAAATTAACCTAGATGAAGTAAGAATGACGTAAGTAGGCTTGTCTGCGACCTCTGAGAGGTCAACGACGCCGGTCTCATCTTAGGTCTAGATTCCAGTCGTGACACCATCCAATTCTTATTTTGACTATTTTATAGGTTAAGTGATCATGTCTCTATACTTATGAATTATAGTGTAGTTTTATATGGGCTATCTAATGATGTAAAGATTATATGCAATTGATTTCTAATTGGTCTTAGAATTTTAAATCTATATTGAATTAAACTAGTTTCATCTAGTATTATGATTTATACTTTGAATTGATGTTCATGGCCATGGGTAAGGGACTTATGGTATCAATTTGGATGATTTAGACATGGATTGAAGTGGTGAGAATGGATTATTGGTGGTATGCTGCCCTAAATTCTCTTGATTTATGTTAAGTAGACTTCAATTATGATGTTATTGGTATGGACCACTTATGGTGGCGGTGTTATGTGATTGATGTGGCCTCGTCGGCGTTATTTTAAGTATATTGATGATCATGGCCTTGTCGGCACTACTTGAAGTATTATAATTATTTGTGTAATTGATTATGTGAAGTATGATCATATATATATCTACATGCTAGTAATGTGAAAGTATGTGTTCTTCTATGGATATATTAGGTGATCATATTGGACTATGACTATGTGTTTATATGTGTAGTTTTAGAGTTATTACATGATTATTCCTACTTGACTATATGAGTCTATGATGGTTATAATGATGATGTTATAGTAATGTATAGGATGCCATAAATATGATAAGGGTCATTCCTAAGTGCTTCAAAGAATGATATGATATATGTGCTAATGTGAGTTAATGATGTGTCTTGTTTTGGTAGACTTTTGTCCCTTACTTCATACATGCAAATGATGAATATGAACATCTTGACTTAGTAGGCTTATGCACCTTTGTCTTGTATGTGTATGGATGAATGTTGAATGAAAACCTAGGATTGGTAGACCTAAGACGATGCCTTCTAAACATGACTAATATGTGGAATCTTCTATATCGAAACAAGGTTAAGAATGAGCTATCCTTATAGACCATTGAATGGCAGCCTAGTGGACCCATCTTAGGTAGGTGTATTATGACTAGGTAATGACTAAGCGATGGTACCTTTTCATATGCCCCTTTTTAATGAACTTACTCTATGAGAACAAAGGCTAGCACTGAGTGAATATTTTATGGTTTGTAGCTCTACTTAAGAAGGAGACTAGAGTACAATGTACCTCTACTTGATAATGAGACTAGAGTACATAAAAGACCTTGATATTCCTTAACCATGTGCCTACATGGGATGTTTCCTAGTTCTACCCTTGGCAAGTAGAACACCCTCCATCTGAGTAGGTTTATGACTCCGGATTCCATGCCTAGCTAGTATGGTCTATGTCGGTTATTACCTATTCTCATCATGTGGGATACATGCTTATGTTGGATAAGTACTAGGAAGTTTAGGTAGTGGAATGGGACGCTATCTCGACACTGCACGACTAGACTTTGAAGATATTAGTATGTGAGTCCCTAGGTCTTTCCAAGACCATTATGTGAAGTCTTTAATGAATTATAACTCTTCTAAATGACTTAATGAACAAAATGACTTTAGTAAAGGAATGTTAATCAAAAAGTACTTATCTAGAGTATCTTTGAGAATTGCTTAGGTAGGCTTGAACAGGGTGTATGGGCGGTCTCTTCATGTTTTACTTAAGTGAGTCTTAGAGTAAATCTAGGTAGGGAGTTAACAAAGAAAAGTGATAATGATCTTATCTTAGGAAGTCTTAAGGATCATTTAGGTGTGCTTAGAGAGAGTGCATGGGCGGGGGTCTCTCTTTGTCTCACTTAAGTGAGTCTTAGGATAACCTTTGGTGAGAAGGATGCAAGTTAAAAGAAGTTACTGCAAGGTGATATAGTTCACTGTAATGTTCTTCAATATTTTATAAAATGCTTATGTGATAACTTGTATGTTTCTAAGGTGTTAAATATTGTTCTTATGATTATACTATGATGTTTTAATCAAAAAGAGCATGTTTTATACAAATATCCATTTATCATGATTTGATGCATTATGCCATACTTAGTATAAGTGTTTGTACTAATTCCATACATTTATCTATCTCTAAAGGTGTATATGGCTTTGAGAAGAGTCTCGAAGTTGAAGCTTCGATTAGTGTTCATTCAAGTAAAGAGTTGGTATGTCCTCACTATATTTGAGGACATCTTGATGTTTAGATTTCCTTATTGAAAGATTTGTAATAGACTTAGCTATTTTTCTATATGTTGAAGTATGGGCCGTGTCCCAATATATTCCTATTTCTAAGATGGCGACTTTGAGACTTAGCCTTTCATTATGTTTTTCTATAAAAGAGATATTTTGAAGTATTATTATTTCGTGTAAAAAGTTTTAATTCTGCACTACTTTTCATACATGTATGCAATAAATGGTATCAAAGGGCTTATCTTAGAACTGTGAGAGGTCGACGACGCTGTGTTTCGATTCGGGAATGTCCTAACTTCTAGGGGGTACTATCGGGTCGTGACAAACTTGGTATCAGAGCATAAGGTTATGAAGTAGTCTTAGGAATCAAAATGTCTCAAAAAGCCACGTCTAGTAGAGTCTTGAGCATTGGTATGAGTCGTGACACATCTATGTGAGAGAGGCTATAGGACGATAGAGTTTTCCTTCTTTTCTACTCCTATGTCGTGCCGTAGAGATTAAAAGTTATGAGTGTCCTTTCCTTATAGTTTTCCTTGTGTTTCTACGAAGATGAATACGAGAAGGACACCGGCTAGGAGAGTTGAGGAGAATTATGTGAATGAGGGACTTCCTCCCCCAGGTGGACATGATCCACAAGTTGAGAAGGTTCCTCAAGGTGTTCAAGGTGCTCAAAATGATCAAGTCCCTATTGTGGAAGGAGGTAATGAGGTTCCGGTGGTTCCCCCGGAAATGGCTAATGGGGAGATTAGAGAGGCTCTCCTTACTCTAGCCGAGCTATGACAACTCAAGTGAATAGAGACATTGGGCCTAGGGTGAATGCTATGGAGAGTACTATGACCTCTAGATTGAGGGACTTTGTGAGGATGAATCCTCCTATCTTCTTTGGTTCTAAGGTTAGAGAAGATCCCCAAGGTTTCTTAGATGAGGTGTATAAGATAGTTCATGCTATGGGAGTGAATTCTAGGGAGAAAGCGGAGTTAGCTTCGTATCGATTGAAAGATGTTGCCCAAGTATGGTTTACACAATGGAAGGATAGTAGACCGGTTGAATCGGGTCCCTTAGAGTGGGAAGAGTTTAAGGAAGCATTCTTAGAAAGGTACTTTCCGCGTGAAAGGAGGGCAGTTAAGATTGAGGAATTTATAAACATTAGGCAAGGTAGCATGACTGTTAAGGAGTATTCCCTAAAGCTTATCCTATTGTCTAAGTATGCTCCATCCTTGGTGTCTAACCCTAGGGATGAGATGAGTAGGTTCTTGACCGGTGTTTCGGATATGGTGAAGGAAGAGTGTCGTACAACCATACTTCATGGTGATATGACTCTAGCTAGGCTTATGGTGTATGCTCAATCCATTGAAGAGTCTAAACTTGGGAGGAGAAGTAGCGATTCTAAGTGGGGAAGAACCGATGAGTAAGGTCAACATAATTTTAAGAAAAGGGCTCCAAATCAAGATGGTTCTAGTACTCCTAAGGCTAACTATGAGAGAGGTGGTGGTTCCCAAGTGGTTAAGCCTACTAGTGCTACTTGTGGGAAGAGGCACTTTGGAAAGTGTCTAGCTGGTACTAGTGGGTGGTTTGGTTGTAGGAAGGATGATCACAAGGTGAGAGATTTTCCTACTATTGCAGATAGAGGAAGAGAGGCCAAGAAAGTTCTTCCTAATGTTCCGTAGGGTGGTGCTACAAAGAGGAATCACTTGTATGCCCTCCGAGCCAAAGGAACAAAACCGGATGATGATAATGATGCCGGTAAGTAATAGTTTTCTCTCTTTAGTTATATGAGTTCCTTCTAAGTGGGGGAGTATGGTGAGTAGTTGGGTTGTAGATTATTGTCTCATCTCTTCTATTCAATTCAAGCTTGAGATATAGAATGTCATAGTAGCATGTTGCATGTTGCATGTTGCATTGTGTATAGGAGTCTAGTTGAAATTGAATTTCATTGATTCCTTGCATTGTGCCTTTCGTGAAGTTATGATTATGTTTTAAATTGAGTTTATATGGTTTTCACTCATATTGTCATGTTTCCATTCTAAATTGCTTAAGAATTGCATTGTCAGAAAATTGAGCATGTTTCACTGTAAGAAATTGGTGCTCACTGTAAAAAAATTTAAATTTTGACTAAATTGTTCTTTCATGAAAAATGGTTATGATGTGTATAGAACTGATGTATATTACCATGATATTATGTGGATAAGGAAGTTCCTCCTATATGAAGTGATAATGTGAGTCTTATTGCATAATGAGTTGTAGATGTAGTTCCTACCTTCTTGTTGTGTCTTCAGTCTCTTTGTTATATGGATTTGATGTTCCTCCTATCTTTCTGTATGGTATACTGTGTGGTATGGTTAAGAACTGCTAGTCTTTGAGTCTTAACCCTTAAAAAGTGTCATTCGAGGACGAATGTTGTCCAAGTGGGGGAGTATTGTTACACCCTAAAAATGAGCTAGGTTGAGCTAGAGCCTAACACTTGTGTCATGATGTTTTAAAGTCATAAAATGTTTAATAATAGTGTTCTTAGGCATTATATAATGTTTGAAAGTGTTTGGAGGTCAAACGTCCAAGAACGTCCAAGACGTTCGGAAACTAATCAAAGTTAAACTAGTGTGTCGTACTATTTTATAGTGACGGTTTGGGGGATGGTTTGAAGGTGAAATTAAGTACAGAGAGTTCCTACGCGTATCCTGACATACAAAGGGTCAAAACGTCTGGGAACGACGCCCCGAGGACCATCAAAAGGGTCCCCAAGGAGGACACAAACATGGGCCAGCAAAGCTGCCAAACAGCCAAAATTTGGCATGCTTTTGCGCGACGCACAGTAGGAAAAATTCTTTACCTGCGACGCGGAGCTGTCATGAACCATTCTGTCCAAGAATTTTCGAAAAATAAGATTTGCAAGTGTCTCCGCGACGCGCACGAAAGTCCTAGATTTTGTTCGGTCGTTTTAAAGTAAAATTTTAGTTGGTTAATTGGTCCAATAAATGTAGGGGTCTTTTGGGTAATTTAGGGGTATATTATGGAAGGTTATTAGACCTATTTAAGCAACTAACTTCACCAATTAAAGCAAAACCATCATTTCAAAACAAAACCTCTCCATTTACTCTCTCCAAAAACTCCATTGTTGAAGCTTTGAAGCTCCAAGGAAGAAGATAGGTTTCTCAAGTTTTTCTCCATCAATCTTGTGGGATTTTCATCACAAGATGGTTATTCATCCTTGAATTCTCTTTCTTCAATGAGTCAATTCCAATGATTTTCAAAGATGATCAAAAACATGAATTCTCTAATTCAGTGATCTAGCCATGGGTTCTTACATAAATGGTATTGTATCAATGTTTTAGAATTGAATTTATGTTAATGCAATGTTTTAAAGCTATAATTCTTATGAACCCATGCAAGCCATGCAATTCTTTTTTGATTATTTTATGGGCTATCTAATGATGTAAACATTATATGCAATTGATGTCTAATTGGTCTTAGATTTTTAAATCTATATTGAATTGACCTAGTTTCATCTAGTATTATGATTTATACTTTGAATTCATGTTCATGACCATGGGTAAGGGTCTTACGGGATCGATTTGGATGATTTAGACATGGATGAAAGTGGTGAGAATGGATTGGTGGTACGCTGCCCTAAATTCTCTTTATTTTATGTTAAGTAGACTTCAATTATGATGTTATTGGTATGGACCACTTATGGTGGCGGTGTTATGTGATTGATGTGGCCTCGTCAGCGTTATTTTAAGTATATTGATGATCATGGCCTTGTCGGCACTACTTGAAGTATTATAATTATTTGTGTAATTGATTATGTGAAGTATGATCATATATATATCTACATGCTAGTAATGTGAAAGTATGTGTTATTCTATGAATATTAGGTGATCATGTTGGACTATGACAATGTGTTTATGTGTGTAGTCTTAGAAATGATACATGATTATTCCTACTTGACTATATGAGTCTATGATGGTTATATTAATGATGTTATAGTAATGTATAGGATGACATAAATATGATAAGGGTCATTCCTAAGTGCTTCAAAGAATTATATGATATATGTGCTAATGTGAATTAATGATGTGTCTTGTTTTGGTAGACTTGTGTCCCTTACTTGATACATGTATATGATGAATATGAACATCTTGACTTAGTAGGCTTATGCACCTTTGTCTTGTATTTGTATGGATGAATGTTGAATCAAAGTATAGGATCGGTAGACCTAAGATGGTGCCCTTATAAGCATGACTAATATGTGGAATCTTCTATATAAAAAGAAGGTTAAGAATGAGCTATCCTTATAGACCATTGAATGGCGGCCTAGTGGACCCATCTTTGGTAGGTGTATTATGACTAGGTAATGACTAAGAAATGGTACCTTTTCATATGCCCCTTTTTAATGAACTTACTCTATGAGAACAAAGGCTAGCACCGAATGAATATGTTATGATTTGTAGCTCTACTTAAGAAGGAGACTAGAGTGCAATGTACCTCTACTTGAGAATGAGACTCGAGTACATAAAAGACCTTGATATTCCTTAACCATGTGCCTACATGGGATGTGTCCTAGTTCTACCCTTGGCAAGTAGAACACCCTCCATCTGAGTAGGTTTATGACTCCGGACTCCATGCCTAGCTAGTATGGTCTATGTCGTTTATTGTCTATTCTCATCATGTGGGATACATTCTTGTGTTGGATAAGTACTAGGAAGTTTAGGTAGCGGAATGGAACACTATCTACACACTGCACGGCTAGACTTTAAAAATGTTAGTATGTGAGTCCCTAGGTCTTTCCAAGACCATTATGTGAAATCTTTAATGAATGATAACTTTTCTAAATGACTTAATGATCATGATGACTTTAGTAAAGGGATGTTAATCAAAAAGTACTTATCTAGAGTAGCTTTGACGATTGCTTAGGTAGGCATGAAGAGGGTGTATGGGCGGTCTCTTCATGTCTTACTTAAGTGAGTCTTAGAGTAAATCTAGGTAGAGAGTTAACAAAGAAAAGTGAGAATGATCTTATCTTAGGAAGTCTTAAGGATTATTTAGGTGTTCTTAGAGAGGGTGTATGGGCGGGGGTCTCTCTTTGTCTCACTTAAGTGAGTCTTAGGATAACCTTTGGTGAGAAGGATGCAAGTTAAAAGAGGTTACTGTAAGGTGACATAGTTCACTGTAATGTTATTCAATATTTTATAAAATGCTTATGTGATATGTTGTATGTTTCTAATGTGTTAAATGTTGTTCTTATGCTTATACTATGATGTTTTAATCAAAAAGAGCATGTTTTATACAAATGTCCGTTTATCATGATTTGATGCATTATGCCATACTTAGTACAAGTGTTTGTACTAATTCCATACATTTTATCTATCTCTAAAGGTGTTTGTGGCGTTTGAGAGGAGTCTCGAAGTTGAAGCTTGGATTAGTGTTCATTCAAATAATTAGTTCGTATGATCTCACTAGATTCGAGGACATCTTGTTGTTTAGATTTCCTTAATAAAAGATTTGTAATAGACTTAGCTATTTTTCTATATGTTGAAGTATGGGCCGTGTCCTAATATATTCCTATGTCTAAGATGGCAACTTTGAGACTTAGCCTTTCATTATGTTTTTCCATAAAAGAGATATTTCGAAGTATTATTATTTCGTGTGAAAAGTTTTGATTCCGCACTACTTTTCATACATGTATGCAATGAATGGTACGAAAGGGCTTGTCTTACACCTGTGAGAGGTCGACGACTCCGTGTTTCAATTCGGGAATGTCCAAACTTCTAGGGGGTACTCTCGGGTTGTGACATGTTCACATGTACACACACTCACACTTGAATGAATGAATGAAGCTAAGTTAAGTCAAAAGTCGAATTTTGGGGTGAGCACTATTTTTGAGTTGAGAAGAAGTATTTAGTAGCAACCTCACTATTCCCAAGAGCTTTCTAATGTAAGTTGGAGGATGGATACCCTTCATGAGTTAAGATGTGGTGTCCAAAAGTTATCCTTGTAATGAATGTTGAAAATCCGTGGGGAGTTATGCTTTGCACCGAGAGGATATGAAGATGGGGTGGATACACTTCGTGAGTTGAGAAGTTGTATTCCAATGTACCTGTTGAGATGAGTACTCCTTGCGAGAAGAGAGTGAGTTACTTAATAGCAATCTCTTTATCCCTTAACTATGCCCGCATAGGTGTAGCTATTGGAAAATCCATGTAAAAGCTAAGAGAAAAGACCTCACTCTAGGCAAGTGGGGGACCCTTCTCCGATAAGGGAAGTATCGGGATTCCATGTTTAGCTCTCATGGTCTATGTCGGTTACGCTAACCCCCACAAAAGTAATGAAAGTACTAAGTCTTCTAAAAGAGTGTACTACTTAGGGTAGGTAGTGGAATGGGACGCTATCTATCAATTGCACTAGGTAGGCATTCCGAAAGGGGATTCTTGGTGAGTCTTTTATGAATTGAATGAGCTAAGTCTTTTAAAAGAGTGTAATACTTAGGATAGGTGGCGAAATAGGACGCCATCTATTCATTGCACTAAGAGGCGTTCCGAAAGGGAATTATTGGCATGTCTTATGCTTTATTTGAGTGTTCTTCTAATGTCTTGTTATTGAGTGGTGACTTGTTCTCCTGAGTGGAGTAAGACTAAGATTGGTAGTCTTGGGGATCACCTAGGTGTGTATTGAAGGAGGTGTATGGGTGTTTCCTTCATGTCTTACCTTGGTGAGTCTTAGGATAACCCGGGTTAGAGAAACTCCTAGTGAAATGAGTTCACTTCCTCTTGGAAATACCTTGGGAGTTCACTGTTTTGAGAATGAGTTAGTTTACTGTAAAGTCAAATGAATTCACTGTAACTTTGGGAAGTTTACTGTAAAATTCTCCCTTTTGCCAAAATTTTGGGAATCCTTTTCTAAGTGTTAAATGATGGTTCTTATGTTGGTTTACTTCTATATTCATGAAGGTTTTACTTATTTCGGCATGAAAGCTTATTTATACTAAAATGTCCCTTTTTGCATATTTTTGCATATGTCATACTTAGTACATTATTTGTACTAACCCCATACTTTTCTATACTGTATAAGTATATGTTTGGAAGCAAGTTAAAGTTTAGAAGGCAAAGCTTAGGAAAGATTATCTCAAGAAAAGTATGTCCTCATATATTCGAGGTCATAGTTCTTAATTCTTTTTAGTTTTGTATAAGTTCTTAATGTGTATTACTTTTAAATGTAAAGGGACGTGTCCCTAAGATTATTTATGTCATGTCTTTAAGTTTGCATGTGAAGACGATATTATTCCTTAGCCTTTATAAAAGATGTTCCTTCTATTAATTTATTTGTGAAAAGTTTTAAATTTCGCACTACTTTTCATGTCTAATGTAATGAATGATAGCTAAGGCTTGTACAAGACCTCCTAAAGGTCAAGTACGCAACTGTTCCGACCCATGGGTTCTCCCTAACTTCTAGGGGGTACTCTCGGGTTGTGAAAAACATGGTATCAGAGCATAAGGTTAAGGGAAATAGTTTAGGGTCTAAAAGACTCACAAGTCACGCCTAATAGTGTCTTGGTCATTGGTGTGAGTCGCGACACATCCATGGACAAGAGTCTATAAGACATTAGAGTTTCACTTTCTTTATTATTCTTGTATCGTGCCGTAGAACATAACTCCATAAGATATCTCTCTTCTTCTCCTTTGTTCGGTGGGTTTCTAGGTGTGATTGCTTGGAAAGGGAGATGTTTCTAAGTTTGAGGGAGAGAAAAAGTGAGTTTTGATGTTATGATGGTTTTGTGGCTAGAAGAGTAAATGTGAAGGTTAGTTTTGATAATTGTGACGTGAAGCCCTTTATGGCTATGTGTGACTTGTGAGGTTGGAAGTATTGTGATGAGAAATTATGTGGTGATGTAGTTATAAGCATGGTAAGAGTTATAATGATTGAATGAAGTGCCTATGAGAGGAAATGAGTTACCTTATGATTTTGTTCAATGTGCTAGAAATATTTAAGGTATAAATTTGAGGAATATTGAGAGAGTGTGGGGATTTTGTAGGAGTTGAAGGCAACCCTCTTGTGTGGTTAATGTTTCATAGTTGTTATTGTGATTTAGTTGAGGTTCTTGTGTAGGTTTACACTAAGAATGAAATGTGGTATGAATACCTAGTAAGGGAGTTTTGTTCCATGAGATTGAATTAAGTGGTGCCTAAGAGTTGAATGAATTGGTGTTTAAGAGAGTTTGTCTAAGCTTGAATCCTAAGAGGAGAGTGTTATGCTTGACTAGTAGAGTTGATGTTTAGTATTGATGATCATGTGTTAAGATTAGTATGAATTCCTATATTGTGAGAAGCATAGTGGTACTTTGAAGTGTGAGGACTTGAAGATTGCTTTACCCTAAGTGGGGGAGAATGAGTGAGTAGAAAGGTAGTTGATATTCTTATCTTTCAGTTTTGTTCTTATTCAAGCTTGAGAACAAATCCTTAGTAGTTTGGTAATTATTAAGAGTCTTTTATAATAGTATGATTTGCATTTGTCCTTTTGTTATGAGTGTCTTGATGGCAAAATGATTGGTAGGTTATTGAAGTTATCATGATGGCATGGAAAAAATTGGTAGTCAACCTATGCTCTCTTGTTACGGTGTAAGTAATGATAGTCCTTAAATGCTTCAAGGTTGTTTTGAATATGAAGTGTATGAATGAGTTATCTTCTGTTGTATATGATGGTAGATGAATTAAGGTCTAATGTTAAAGAAGCAAGTTAAAGCTAAGTTTTCACATGATAAATGCTAGGTAGGATTGCATGTAGTGTACTTAGTCCATGAGAATCCTCAAGGGTCACTAAGTGGTAGTGGTAGTATGGGATGCTACTCTCACATTGCACTTAGTGTAACTTACAAAGTCTCTTTGTAGTCATGCCATCTTGTTGGATATTCTAAACAAAATTTTTGACACATAACATATTAAAATCTCACAACATAATTTTGTGAGCACTTGAACTCACAAATATCCACAAATCATACAACCTCACTTTCCACAAGGAAAAACAGGCATGTTCCTTAACATATTTTTCAAAAAGATAGTCTATTGGGATGAATCCAAGTTTACTGTTCAAAAGTGTAATTGAAATAACTCAAAAGAAAGAGTTGGTACTTTTTTATAAACACCAGAAAACTTTATCAATATAAAGAGTAATCACTACAGTAAAGATGATCTTTAATGACAATTTATAGTTTAATTGACGCTAAATATGTATTTTAAGAGACAATTGGTACTCTCTGTAGATGTCCCTAAAGTTTAATGCAAAATTGAATCTGATGAGAATTAATTAATTTCGATTAAGTCTCTAGTACTCTTCGTTAATTCGCATATTTGTTTTTGATTATAAAAAAAATTGTTATAGTTTATTTTGGACATTTTGTATTTTCAGGAAAAATTGATCTCTTATTATGTCCAAAGAGAAGAGACGAAGAAATATGACAAATTTCATAACTTGCGACAAAAGAAGTGGGCTAATTGTGTCTATACTAATATCCTAGGAAGATTGCAATAACATACGAATTGTCTATACCTAATAAAAACCAATCAAAATAATATACTAATTAGGGCAAGCAAGAGAGCAGTATGCTTGGTTCTTTTAAAATACTTCATCATTGGTTCCATATTAGTTATCAAATATTTATTCTTGTGTGCTATCAAATATAGCACAATCCACAAGCAATCTTCCCAAAAACTATATGAAAAAATCTATAGAAAGGGACAAAAGAGAAGATAAATTTTCAATCATCCTCACTGGAATGTTTAACAGAGCTAAAAAAGTCACCAAAATAGCAAATAGAAATTTCTATAGATGCATGAATCACTATGATTTACGGTAAAGATTAAGCTTCACGAAATATGAGAAATGAAACACACTTCAAATAGGTTTAATTAATGTATTCGATTTGACTACCCTACAACAAAAAAAAATACAATAATATTTGCAGAAACAAATGTTTTTTGTTTACTAAAATAAAAAAATATAATGAATTCAACCATTTCAACAACGTTATGAGTTGAGGAATGAGAGGTGCATGATCAGTAATGTGCCATTGCAATCAAAATAAGTTTTTTTTATTATACGAAGAAACATGTAGAAAAGGACAAAAGAGAAGATAAAGTTCCGATCATCTTTTACTGAAACTTTTAACAGAGTTAAAAAAAAGTCACCAAAAGAGTAAGCTCCATCAAATAGGAGGCTGAAAACTTTGGTGAATGAAACAAACTTCATAAGATGCTTAATTAATTTTTTGAATTCTACTACCCTACAATAGAAAAAAACTACAAATAATAGTGGCATGAAATCCCTCAATTTATTGAAAAAAAGGGTAGTGTTCATAAACGCTTATTTTGCTTTATCGTAAAGTTCACAACTCGTTGGAAAAGTTACAACCCTTCGAAAAGGTCACAACCTTTCATAAAAGTCACAACTTTTCATGAAAAGGAAGGCTAGTTTTGGAAACAAAAAAATTAAAAGGGAATTCTAGTTTGTGGAATAGAAGAAGGAGATCAGAGTTTTTGTTGTTTAAAAATGAGAGAAAATCCCTCTATTTTACTGGGAAAAAAGGTAGTGAACAAATGTTTTTTTTGTCTTATAAAATAGATTACAACTATTCTGAAAAGTTTCAACACTTCTGAAAGTTCACAACCTTCCATAAAAGTCACAACCTTTCATAAACGTCACAACTTTTCATAAAGTCGTAACTCTTCATTATATAAATTTGCTTAAAAGTCACACCTTTTCATAAAAGACATAACTCTTCATTAAAATCGCTATTTTTTATAAAAGTCACAACTTTTGATAAATGTCGCAACTTTCCATATAAGTCACAACTTTTCATAAAAGTCACATCATTCCATGAAAGAAGAAGGCTAGTTTTGGAAATAAATAAATTTAAAAGGAAATCCTTGCTTGTGGTCACCTCATGTAGGCGTGCCTAAGCGTCACATTTATATATATATATATATATATATATATATATATATATATATATATATATATATGCTATGATATGGTATGATAGTTTTAAACTCTTGAACACCCATTTTAAACTCATTATTCTCAAAATACCCAGATCAAAAGACCCAACTCCTTTTCCCTCCCAAAATTCTTCTCTCTTAAACCTCCATTGATGAACATGGATGGAGCTCAACAATGACTTGAAGATTGGAGATTTTTACACAAAATACATGAGGAATGTAAGGCTGAGGTATGAGAGTTCTTTATGAATTGACTATCTAGCATCAAGGATCCCTTTTAAATGTGTTTTCCAACTTCCCCAAATTCTAGGGTTTCATTGAATTTGTGGGTTTTTTTCCTACATGACTTCTTTGATCCAAAATGGATTAATTTTGATTCAATATGAATGTTTAAGTATGAATTTAAGTATTGATTATGTTTTTGATCTAATTATTTAAATAGTCATAAATATTCCTCTTTTCCTAACCCTAAACTTAACTAGAATCGAATGATGATTGGAGGTTATGTAGTTTAGTATGTTCTTGTATAATTCATGATTGTATTGTTATATTATTCTATTGAATGTATGAATGTGAAGAAGTTAGGGTGAAATTTGAAGGAAGCCATTGAAGGCTAAGAATGAAGGTATTCAATTATAAGTACTCTATCTCTTGAATTGATTATCCACCTGTGATTAAAGTAATTACTTATTGTGTAGTCATAGGTCGGTTGGTTTGATCCACTTATGGTGGAGGTGCTACTTGGAAGTATAAAATATAGTATTGTGATGATGTCCTTTTTTCCTACAACCCTAATATGGCTATGTATGATATGTTGTGAGTAAGGGTGATGTATTATGAACATGAGGAGATGTATATGTTGAGTTGGACAAGATGCTATGGTGGAAGCTCCCCGCTAACATAATCCCCTATATGTATGAATGTATGACTCTATACATGTCTTGAATGACTTAATTGAATGATGCATGTATTGATGTCTATTAAAATGAACCTTATATGTTGACCTATATGACATAACGTCCTTGAAAGAAATACATGTGAATTGTGCATTGGGTTTGTTATAATGGACAAGTGAGGTGATTCCTTTTAAAGGGAAGTGCCTAAAATGATAATGTTGTTGTTGTGATGCATTGTAAGGGAAATTATGCGCACACACACACTACATGCATATATATGGATATGATGTGTCTAGGCTGTTACTTGAAAGGATAATTCTCATATTATATGCACCTTTACACAATACTATGCATGACATGTAAATTAATATGATGATATGCACATGATAAGGTAAGATAATGATGAGCATGTTGTTGTGTGGAATTGAAGGTAATTCTTATGTACACTACATGGCTATGTTATGAAGTAATATTCTAACATTATGTTGGTTTTGATGAAAGGACATTCTCATCATATAACCTATGAGCAATGTACATGTTATATGCGGGGTTAAGCCCCTAATACCTATGTTGTGAATTAATGTTTTAGAAAGACATAAATACAGTTCAAAAGAGAATTTAGCTTAGAACGGAGTTAACTTGACAATGAGAGGTGTTCCTTCACAAAGGAAGGAAGGTTCACCCAATGATCTCATGAGGTGGAAACTACAATGCTAATTAGCATAAAGAGGGCTTCTATTAACAACCTCCTAGTTCCTTAACTATGTACCCCTATAGGAATCTTACCTATTGGATCCATCTAGATGAGATCACGAATGTTTATGTCTTACCTTGGCAATATTACTTATTATGAATGATGTTGGTTTCACTTGTTATAAGAGTGTATGAAATAAATGATCATGCTTATGACTTCTTGATAGGTTTGCTTAGTACATGTGGGGTGATGGGACATTACATGTACATTTCATAAGTAAACTTGTAAAGGGGTTATAGGGATGGTTTCTTATGATGTGAACTATATGAAGCATTACTAAGATATGTGTTATAAAGGTGTTGCATGAAATAACTAATGACTTCTAAAAGTATCTATAGTCTTAGTTACAATCTTATTATGAGGTTTGTGAATGATGCATGCTTTAAATGAATTTGGTTTATGGTTATCTTTCCTTCATATGGGCTAATGTTTATGATATATATCTTCTTATACATGATGGTTATAAATGAGTCAAATATAAGATATGCATGATGATTGGATTTCATATGTGTTAGTATGAACTTATGTTAAGTATGATCATGGTGGCCTAAAGGTGGTACTTTGTGTAGGTAGGACTATGGACCCTACCTATTCATTGCAAAAGTAGAAGCTTATGGTTACACATGTTGGTGTCTTACTATGACGTTGTGAACTTCATATTTTAATATGCATGTGTGCTATGTATTTTACTAGATTAGATGTGCACTATGACTATGTTAGGAGATTATGCATTGGTGATATTGTTACCGTTGTACTTGATAGTCTATATATGAGATATGTGTGATTTATGTTCTCCAACTCCTTTAAAATAATGATTTTCAAAATGCATGAAGCATGGTTTAAAATAAATGTCCCTTTTAAAGCATGTTTCAATGGTTTTTATTTATGGCTCACATACTTTGTGCTTTTGCTCTAATCCCTTCTTCTACATTCTTACAAAGTGTAGGGTTTGGAGAGTTGATTTGAAGATAGGTTTCTAAGGATATCGAGAATGAAGACTTGGGGAATCCTTATGGTTTCAATGATAAACCTACTATATCCACTTATGTCTTTATTTTATATTTTTAGATTATGTAAGGGTCATGTGCCTATGTTTTATTAAAATGAAGTTAAAGTCCAAATCTTATATAGATGATTTTTGAGCCATAGAGTCATGGATACTCTTATTTTACAAAGTATTCGATTTTTAAATAAAATTTTAAATTTTCTGCTATTTTCATATACTTTAATGTTCATGAAATGCTAATGGCTTGTATAATAACTCTTCGAGGTGGAGTACGCCGTGTTATGACTAGGGGGTGCTTTCGGGTCCTGACAATATTTGTCTTCGAATGAAGACTAATTAACTTTGTATGGAGGGAACAAACAGCAGGCCCTACAACTAGGTATTGGAAATTGTAATATGTCTCAATTAAGATCCAAGGAAATTCAAACACACATAAAATGCAAGTATAACTGAAGGAACAAGATACTAAGACTGAATCTATGCATGAATGGCTGAAAAAAATAGGGAGGAACTATTAACTCAAGCCGGAATGGAATCTGAAAGAAAGAGATGGGGATACTTGGCCTTTATGTCTGATTTCACATCCCAAGTAGATCCTTTGACGGACTAACTCCTCCACAAAACCTTTAGTGAATCGACATCCTTGTTTCTCAACCTTTTGACATGTCGATTAAGAATCTCAACGGGCACATCCTCAGAAGTGAGACCATCTTTCACATTCACACTTTACAATGGTGCTATGGATGGTGGATCACCCATACACTTCTTCAACAAGGAAATGTGAATAACGAGATGCATTCCTGCTAGTTTAGGTTTTGCTGGCAACTCTATCTCATAATCCACTTTACCAATTCTTTTCAAAATCCAATAAGAGCCTACATATCTAAGTCTGGCCTTCCCTTTCATCCCAAATATCATCACCCCTTCATAGGTGACACTTTAATGAAAACCCAAATCATCAATGTGGAATTCCAATTCCCTTCTCCTTGCATCTGCATAGGACTTCTGGTAAATCTGGTTTGTCTTAATTCTATACCTGATGAGCTGAACTTTCTCCAAATCATCATGAACTAAATGTTGCCCTATCAAGGATACTTAACCTACTTGAAAGCAACCAAGTGAAGATCTATATCTACGCCCATATAATGCCTCCTAAGGGGCCATATGAATTCTTTGATGGTAGCTATTATTGTCGGTGAACTCTCTAAGAGGAAGATGATCATCCCAACTACCCTTGAATTCGATCATACAAGATCTCAATATTTCCTTGAAGGTATGAACGGTACATTCTTCCAGACCATCTGTTTGTGCATGAAATGATCTGTTGAGATTTATCTGAATGCCAAGACCCTTCTAGAATGACTTCAAGATATGAGAGGTAAGCTGAGGACCCCTATCTAAGATTATAGACAAAGGAACAAAATGCAAGTTGACTATCTCATTAATCTAAAGCATGTGTAGTCCTCCGTCGAATCCATAGTCTTGATAGCCAAAAAGTGAGTGGACATAGTAACTCGGTCTACTATCACCCAAATGGTGTCATGTTGTTTGCGAGTACGAGATGAACTTATAATGAAGTACATGTTGATCACTTCCCATTTTCCTATAGGAATGTTGATCTCTTGAGTAATACCTCTTAGTTTTTTTATGTTCTACTTTCACCTGCTGACAATTAGGATACTTAGCCACAAAATCTACTTCCCTTTTCATGCCATTCCACCAAAAGACTTCACGTAGATCACGATGCATCTTAGTGGTGCCTGGATGAATAGAATACCTAGAGTTATAGTCTTCTTCAAGGATCTGTTGTCTCAACTCACCCACTTTAGGAGCACAATAATGACCCTGGTAGCTTAGTAGACTATCTTCCCCTTGGGAGAAAACCTCAGCTCTCTACTGATAAACTGCCCTCTTTAGTTCAAGCAATAAAGGTTCAGTGTCTTGTTTCTCCATAACCTACGCTATCAATGAAGATTCTGACAAATTCCAGACTGCCACACCACCATGTGATATGCTTGTAAGGAAAACTCCCAAACGAGCAAGTTGGTTAACATCTTTTGCTAGTTCTTTGATTTCTGCCTCAACATGTTGTACACTACCCATAGATAGTCTTCTAAGACCATATTATACTACATTAGCCTTACGAGGATGGCAAAACATATTCATATCATGCCTTTCAGGAACTCAAGCTTTCTTCTCTGGTGAAGATTCAACTCATTCTGGGTGAACACATACAGAAGGTTTTCATTGTCTGCGAACACCTCTACGTAAACACTATACAAGTAATGTCTCCAGATCTTTAATGCAAATACTACGGTTGGAACCTCGATGTCATGATTCAGATAAATCTTTTTTTGCACCATATGTTTTCTAGAAACATATGTTATAACATTACCTCGATGCATCAACACACAATCGAGGTCGACTCTAGATTTAGGAAACATCTGGCCCCTCTTGTACAGTCAAAAAGTGAGTTTTAGGAAACATAGTTTTCAGTTTTAAGAAACTCTTCTTACAATCATCTGGCCATTGGAACTTAACATTTTTCTGAATCAACATAGTCAATGGAGAATCTATAGATGAAAATCCTTTCATTAACCTTCAGTAATAACAAGCAAACCCTAAGGATCTTTCTATATATGTAGGAGAGGTTGATCTAGGTTATTGTTTCACTACCTCTATTTTCTTAGGATCCTCTCGGATCCCTTCACTAGATAGTACATGCCCAAGGAAAGCAACAAATTGCAACCAAAACTCACCTTTGCTAAACTAAGCGATTAACTGGTGATATGCGAGAGTTTAGATGAAAACCATCAAATGAGTCTCATGTTCATCCTCATTCCTAGAGTAAATGAGGATATCATCAATAAAGAAGATAAAAAACAAGTCTAGATACTTCTTGAACACCTTGTTCATCAAATCCATGAAAGGCATGAAAGATGCAAGAGCATTGGTTAGTCCAAATGTCATAAGTTGAAATTCATAACCTGAAGGCTATTTTTGGAATGTCACTATGTTTGACACAGAGTTGATGATAACTGAATCTGAGGTCTATCTTTCAGAAATGACTAGCACCCATAAGTTGGTAAAACAAGCCATCAATCCTAGGGATAGGATACTTATTATTATCGAGACTTTTTCAACTATTGATAGTCAATGCACATCTTGAGAGAACCTTCTTTCTTTTTCACGAAAACCAATGCTGCACCCCATAGAGAAATAATAGGCTAATGAAGCCATTATCTAGAAGGTTTTTAAATTGATCTTTCAATTCCTTAAGCTTAGCTGGAGCCATACTGTGAGGAGGAATGTAAAAAGTTTGGCTATCTAGAATGACATCAATTCTGAAGTCGATTTCTCTTGTGGGAGGAACTCTGAGAAGATCATATGGAAACACTTTGGGGAGATTATTTACTACTAGAGCTGACTCAAGAGTTGGGGCTTCCAATCTTGAATCCTAACACGAACTAGATGATAGCGACACCGCTTAGAGATTATGTTCCTGGCCTTATGATAAAAAAAGAATTGAACCATAGGCACTAAGACACTACCCTTCCATTCAAGGATTGGCTCGTTTTGTATGAAAACAAAAAATCCCAATTCTACTATCCACTAAGGCGGAACATGAACGTTTCCAGTCCATTCCTTGAATGATATCGAAGTCTATCATTTCTAACTCTAAAATATCTACTTAGGTGACTTTCTGGGATACTGTGATAGGGCAATTTATGTATACCCTTCTATCTTTAACTGAGTCATCAATTGTAGCAGAGACTGAGAAGGTTTCGGAGAGAGTTTCTGGACATATACCAAAGTTTACTACTATATATGGAGTTACAGAGGAACGAGTAGCCCCTGTATCTAACAAAGCATAAATATCTAAACAAAAAACTTGCAACGTACCAGTAACCACATATGGAGAATATTCTTGATCCTAGCTAGCCTAGTGTGCATACACTTATTTTGGCACTTAACGACACATGTACCAGATGAAGTATCTTACAGAGTTCGACGACATGTTGGTTCTTATAAATCTCTAGACGAAGCCTTAATATTATTACCTCTTTGTACCTTTCTAGAAGAAGGGCAATCCCTCATTCTGTATCTAATCTAACCATACCAAAAACATCCTTGACAGACACATGCTCGGATGGTTTGTACCACACTTTGGACAACTTGGGTAGGTTCTGTTAACTGAAACACTCCTTGAGACATAGAGCCTGATACCCTACCTTTCTGATCCAGTTGATACCTGATGGTTGGAACACTAGTTGATGAAGGTGTTGGGGCTAAAGATTTTTACTGAAACTGCGAGATATTTCCACCACCCAATTTTGGGTAAGAATACTCATAGTTTCTTATCCTAGCTTCATTGTTATCCTTACCTTGTTCCCTAAGTTATATCCCTCAACTTGCTAAGCATGGGTCAGGAGCCTAGAGATGTTCATATCTTCTAGTAACATGACATTTATGCACTTTGTTCTCACCAAGCTAGATACCCTAATTAGAAACTTATTCCTCTATGCCCTGGAATTGTCAACCATATATGGAACATACCTAAAGAGATGGATGACCTTTAATCCATACTCTTTAACCGTCATAGAACCATGTCTCAAATTCATGAATACCAGGGCCTTATCCTCGCTCAACTCTCATGGAAAGAACCTGTCAAGAAAAGCCACGGTAAAACACTCTTATGTCAGAGGAGAGACATATTCGCCCTGTTTTCCATCCATTCTGTGAACCAAATATGAGCCACGTCCTTAAGTTAGTAGGCCGCTAACTCTTCCCTATCATTTCTAATCACTTGTATCCCTAAAAAGATATTCTTGACCTCATCAAGAAAATTCTAGGGATCTTCACCAACTTGCGACCGTAGAAATTCTGATGGGTTCATCATAACAAAGTTATAGACCCTAGCTACCACTAGTACACCGCTAGCATTTGCAGAAATTGAAACATGCTTATTGTTGAAGTTAGCTGCACTATTGGTTAACATTTGAATTCAAAAACTCTACATTTGAATCTTCATGATTTGGGACTTAGGAGTTGCGTTAGCATTTCAAGCATTAGCATTCATTTGGTAAGCTCTACGAGGAGGCATAATCTGAAGATATGTAACATTATGTTTAAAAAGGAGATCATACCCACACATGATAAGAATATAAAGAAAGCAAAGTTTTTCCTAAAACGCTTCGTAGCCCACCCCAAATAGGTGTGGCGCACTTTGCACTCATGAAAGGGATTGTACTTAGTGCGACTTTACATACATTCTAGAACTCTTGAACCCAATGATCTATACCAATTTTCTCACGCACCGAGGCTACCCCTTGACGTAAAACGGGACATAAGATCATTAGTGACACAAGGCTAACCCTACTGGCATATCAGAAGTATACTGAAAGAATTTCTGGAAAATAAATCATACTATGCGAAATCTTAAACATGACTTAATGAAAGTGATGGGGATTACCCATTATAAGTTTGGATATAAAAAAATTGAGAGTTCAGTAACAACTTAATGATCAAACTCAGTTAATCATTGAACCTAAGTATGTCTGAATATAAGCCTTAAATAGACTAGAGATGTTGGAACATTCCCCAGCTAAATCGAGAAAAACAGAAACTGAAATATTGAAAATAGCGAGATAACATTTCAATCGTCCTCGAAAAATTGGAACTCACCGCTTATACTTCGGAACGGTAGATTGGGAACTTATATATGTATGATCTGAATGTTGAGGATCAAAACCCACATCATAGAAAATGCAGTGCCTAGTACTCATCAGTACTTGAAAGGTACTAAGTATGCCAAATAGGATAAAACTAAACAATTATATACAAAACTGAACAACGCAATGAAATCAATGATATACTCTATACATTAAAGAAAATAGTCAAATATGTTAAATAGTGAACTAACCTAATGCAATGACAAAGTATAAACATGTTGAGATTGAATACTGAACAAAAATTGATAACATGGTCAATGCACTAGAATCTGACTATGGAGCTACTATTAACTGACAAAAAACCACAGGAGCTATCTGTGGAGTCTGATGTATTGCCCCATTGAGAGACCCAACATACCTTGACAAGGGTATAAAGGAATGACTAACATTATCACTAAATATGTTACCCACCGAAGGAACTTATCCTACAAGAACACATAGTTCTGTGATTATAATTGACCCTTAGTCCACTCGTTGTTATGCCTAATCCAAACTGATTATGTAAGTAATACATTACAAACTAATTTTTTGTAATACTGAATAACTCAAAATACTCCTATTGTTACTAAAAATAAGAAATTAATGTACTTAAAATGTAACATTCTTACTGAGGTATGTATATATGAATAAACTAACCTAGCGAGTATAATCCATGAAATAAACAAATCTACACAAGTAAGGTTCCGAAGTGTCACACAAAGCCTTAAGCAACAATTCCTTAAAAACATGGTAATGTGATTTGGACTAGTCTCATAGCTAAATCAAAACATAAATATGAAATTTTAGAAACCCTAGGTATAACATCATATAGAGAATTAAGAACCGAACTAAATTCTAAGGATCTAGTGGATGAAAGGAATCCACTAGTGAAATCCCACATATCTAGTGACGAACTTCACGGAGAAAACTTTGATTTCGGAGTTGGAACTGAACAAAAATTGTTGTGTTCTTGGAGACGGCTTGGTCGACTCTTTCTCCATTTTTTCGTTCAACTTGATGATTTTTTGGAGAATGTGTTCACTAGAGTAAGTTCTAATCAAGTTACTAGGACAAAACTGACTAATACGATGTAGGTTAGGTCATGAATGATGTAGTTTAGGGGTCCAAAACATAGGGAAAAATAGTTAAAGTATGAAAAAATAAAGATTCAACCTCGAAGTTCGCTAAGTTATATTTTTTATCTTTAAATTTTAATTTGACGGCCAATGATTTATTGAGTCTTGAATTGCAAAAGCTTACATCTTAAAAGTGCAGAAAGAAGTGAAATAGGAAATCAGAGAACCAGAAAAAAGATAGGTTGTAATTATGGACAAGAAGAAGATGAAAAGGATAACTAGGTATGAATGTAAATCCTTAGGATTGAGGAGAAGGATGGTCAAGTTACATGAAGAAGTTCGTATGTATGGAAGTAACGCCTCTTTTCATGAAACACTATTTTTCTTTCGTCGAAGTGACTATTAATTTTTCATTAAAAAAGTTTTTCCATTCGATGTTGTGTCCTTAATTTCTCTATGTTTCCTTAATTAAAAAAATACTTTTGCATGAAACAATGTTTTTATTCAAAAATTAGTTTTGCATGAAACAATGCTTTTCTTTAGATAATGTTTTTCATGAAACAAACATAAGATTTTATTTCTCTTTATTTTATTTGATGTTCTTTTCTTACTTTGTATTTTTCTTTTCAGCTTAATAGCTTGTTGAATATGGTAAAGGGCGATGTGTTTGGTTACCTACTGGTTTTGTTAGTAGGTGTTATGATGACCTGAGATTTTAGTATGTGAAAATTATTACAATTTTAACTTTGGGGGGGAGGGGGGAGATGATTTTAGAGTGAAAAAAGATAGTAAAAATTTAACGTATAGAATAAAGAAATATAGATAAATAGATGGGTGAGATTTTTTATATAAGAAAAGAAATAATAATAATCCTAAAAGAAAATGATGAGAACTAAGAATTTCTAATTATGGAGTGGTTTTAAGGGTAAGGAAGACTTTCATTAAAAGATTGAATTGCGGAAAAGAAGAGAAAATTTGGTAGAGTATACGTATGACAAGGAATTTAGAAAGAGAGGAAAAGACACAATAAAAAGGAAAGAGATAACCCTATTTTAAAATAGTTGACAAACAATAAAGGAGAGAAAAAATGAACAATAAAATAATAATTTTTCCTTTTAAAGGAAGTAGAGAAAAATGAAGAATAATAAAATAATAGTTTTTTCCTTTTAAAGGAAATAAAGAATGAAAAATCACGAAAAAATGTATGTAATAATCTATAGGTTGTCATGGTGTGTCAATTCTTTTCATAAATGTACCTTTTCGATTCAGCACACACACAAAAAAAATATTATAGCCCAAACCCAAAATCTATTTTCTTCTCATCAGCCACAAAATATCTCTCCCTCTATCTCTTGCAACTTAATGCTAATGTGGTACTTTCGTCATCCGAGGATGCTTTAAGATTTTTTCTTTTGCTTGAGAGAAATATAGTCTTGTTCCTAATCCTTCTTAGATGTGCCTCTCTATAGTCCTTTTACCTAATCCTTCTGAGATATGACTCTATCAGTTCATGCTCCAAGTCATATCAAATCTTCAAGTACAAAGAAGATTTTACACTCACTAGAATACCACTCTCTTAATTAATCTACATATAATCTCACAAAATATATTTATTCCCTTTTTGTCTGTCTTGATATTATTTGAAGAAAGAGTGTAGATTCGAGACCTATAATAATCAAAAATTCACTACACCGCAAGAGGTAAATCCTTATTCCACTTGGTCTGTTCTCTATTGAACTACATTAATTTCTTAATCAATGATTTAGTATATATCTTTATGTTGTTTGCGATTTCATTTTTGTTTCTTTTATGGATCCTGGGTATCATGATGTAAAATAAATAGGTTATTATCTATTTCAAAAAGAATCCAATAATAGAATTCATACATGCTCATGACTTTAGACTAATCTTTGTACTTATGGTGAGTTAGTACGTGAAAGTCAAATAAATGCTCCTATTATTGTTGCTTTCGTGTTTTTCATTGTTAAGATTTTTATTATTCTTATTCATATTACCCTTTTATTTTTATACAAAAACCAGAGCAAGGAATTGCAATTTAAGACTCAATGTCAATCCAAGATATAAAATATGCATATACATATTTATTTCTATCTTTGACTCCTTTGAAACTCACTCAAACATAAATAAACGGAGGGAGGAGAACCACTTATTCCATTATCTATCTTGCTAACAGCCTGTGTATCTCTTTTTAAATCAAATTTGGGTACTAATATATTATTTATTTGTGTTACTGTTTTTGTATGGCAATTTACATTCGATTAAAATAGTAATAATTAATTCCCATGGGTACCTTATAGTTCACTAAGTCCAATGCATGAAAGAGTCTAAACACAATATTTTTGTTCTTAAATCCTACCATATAGTTTAAATCAGTAGTTTACAACTTTACATATATGCTATATTGAGTCTCCATTACTTAGAATCATTATTGCATCTTTCGAGTAAGCTCCTTAGGAGACAGGTCTAAAGTCTCGAACACATTAAAACATTGAAGAGTATATCTAGTCTGCTTGTTTTGATATATAGTAATGATCCAATATTTCCTCAATACATTATCTCAACTACGGATGGACTTGGTTTGTCAATATTTAGTTTTTTAGTGGTCCTAATTGAAGTATTAATGGGATTGGCACTTTCCATGTGGATGTTGTTTAGCTTATCACCAATATTCTTTTGTTGATTGATCATAGTGCATGTTTATAACTTCTTAAACATTAAGATTGAAAATAATCTTAGCTTCCCCATTATATTGGTAAATGTTTCGCATAGTGAATCCAATGTTGCTCAAAAGATAGTGTCATCGACATTTGCTTGAACGACGAGTATATTTATCCCCCTTGATTTGAAGAATAGAGTGTTGTTAGGTTATCACATGACCAACTTCATCAGTAGACCTATATTATTAGAAGGTCATCACGATTATCATTTTCAAACTGAGATGTTCATGTGAATGCTAAGTTGTCCTTCTTGAATTTCCAGTATGTGTGCACATCTAGGCTATATGAAGTCCTACAAGAAATTAATGGGATCGGTATGCGATGAATTTCGTAAAGCATAAGCCATTTAAAAATCATTGACCACATATAGGAGATTAATGACTCCTTTCAATACAACTTCTCCCTATAATGGCAATCTACTATGTAGTGTTTAGTACTCTCATGTCAAAGCTTATTATAACAATCTATTAGTACATGTATTGTCAGCGTGAAGAGGAGTAGGATTTAATTGAGGAAACACTAAAATGACCCTCTAGAAAATTCATGTATTATTGGCTTAGTTATTATGCTTAGAGCATTCTTATTGTGACCCAAGTAACTTATCACTTTCTAAGAATGATAGTTCAGTAAGTAACCTGGTAATTTATTTGGATTTATTACGTGTTTCTCTATTTTAAAATATCCGAAACATAAATAAATTGATGAAAAGTTCCAGAAGCCAACCTCAAATTCCAATTCTTGATGATTCCGTACAGTTTGGAATTTAATTTTTTTCCAGGACCTTTCATACGGATCATGAGTCTCCGGGCTAATTTCAAGACCCTTGTGGAATTTGGGTTAAAATGAAGTTTTGATGATGGACCTACCGTTTTTCTAGATGACCTTAATTGGAATTTTCGATGGCTCCATTGAGTATGGAATACAAAATTTGGTGGGGTAGAATATTTCATCTCCGTGCACAAGTTTTCTAATGAATCTTTAGAACCCGTCAGTTTTTTCAACTGATGCAACAACATTTTGTGTTTGTGCCACCTTCATGAAGGTGGCATGTGTGCCTTCGAAATCATAGAAGGTTTTTATTTACCATTGTTATATCATGGCCCTCAGTCTGTAATAGAGATTAGTTGTCATGTTGCGTTGACCACCCTTAGTCATCTAGTTCGCGAGGTTTGACTTTTGTGAGCGCAAAGGTCATTTAAGGGGTTACCCCCTTTTTGGGAACTCCTTCTATTGCTATTGGGATAAGTATTTATGACTTGAAATTTTAATAAAAGAGCATACTATTATTTCTTTTTATTCTAGCATTTCCTTCTACAATTGTGAGAGTTGTTTGTGTACGATTTGGGAGATTTCGAGTTTAGTGTGTCCGGGAAGGTTGCAACTATGCATTGGGATTACTGGGGAAAGCTTTTTTGCAGTATAATCTGCTCTGAAGGGCCTCCCACCCTTTTTGATTGTGCTTAAATGTTTAATTGTTGCATGTTGGTGTTTTGGTATGTTATGTGCCCTTAATTGTTTCTCATTTTGGGATACCTGTTTGAGGAGCTTAAATTGGCCTTTTAATGAAACCAATTTTGAGATTGCAAAATTGGGTCCCACATTCCTATATTGATTCATATTTTAGTCTATCTCTAATTAATATAATTATTGTATAAACGACCGTGTTAATATTGTGGTTCTATATATTATAGTGTGGTAGAATTCGGAAGGGAGAAGCATTTGAATTGTGAAGTTGAAGCACATGTGTTTGCTTTGAGGTAGGTTATGGCTTCATGCCATTAAATATTGTGTTCGAGAATGTAAATAAATGTTGATTTGCGTGAATTTGGGTTTGGTAGCATGTTTACATTGCTTTGTTAGTCAATATCAAGTTTTAAGATTTTGTCAGTTTTTTTGGGGTATTGGCATGTTGTTCTTATTTCGCGATTATTCCAATATTGTGGCATGTTTTGTAATTGATTATTTTTGTGGTTTAAGTCATGTTTGGCCTTAGTCTATAAATAGACTAGTGCTTGCGTTAGACTTCCATATTTTGGAGCATGTGCTTTCTGTATATCACATAGCTCCTTGTAGATTGATGTAGCAGAATTAGGTTAGAGATAATGATTCTTAGTTAAGTAGTAGCTCTGATCAGATGACCTTCTATCTATACCTCCCATTTTCTACGGCCCTAGTGATTCAAGATTAGGCTATCTGACACGGTTGGACAGTTTGGGATTGGATTTTCAGAGTTTTAGTATTGATTATCTTGGAGTGGACATTGTTCCAATAAGGCATTGTGATGTTAATATGATATGGTATTCTTAAGGAGCCTTATGGTTTAATATTCAAGGTCTGGTCACATTTCCCTATTGATTTGACCTACGATTCTTCAGCACTCTTATGTTCGCACATTAAAGGTCTTGTTACGTTTCTCTTATATTGGTCAGAAATTCAGTATTTGACATTTGATCTTCTATCACATTCCATGATCGGGGGGGGGGTATAAAAAGATTAAAGATTTTGCACTTTAGATGACAATCTATTAATTAAATGCATAATAGTATACAAACTTTACACCTAGTATCATTAATTACTTCTTAGCTGTCTGAATTGTTTTATTATTTTTTTAAAAAAAAAAATTCTTTATACTAGTAGCAATAAAATGAAGGGACAAAAGAACAACTTTGCTAAAGCAAACTCATCAACCCAACTATGACCCAAAACATTTTAAGCAAATTATCATTTCTAATTTCCTTGTTTAGTCGAATGTATGCTCTTTTCGCATGTCTCGGGGATATTTTTGTTGTTAAGCGAAATTAATTCTTGATTCAGTTAACATTGTTTTTTCTCCTATAAAGTCTAGAACCTTTTATGAATATTATGATAAAATAATGTTTTCATGAAATTCTTTTTATTTTAATTTGTCATAATATGATGATGTTGTTGTTTTTGTTGATAAAAATGAAGAATGATTTTCTACCAAGTACCTTATTGGTAAGAATTGATTGAGTAGGTGTTGGAAGTGGTTTTCCAATGCTCACAACCATCTCAAAAGAGATTCCCTAGACTTACAATTGGTTAAGCCTTGTGAATTTAGGTAACACCTTGTATATGCTTAAATCCTAGTCATTTTGTTAAAGAAAGAGTTACGTTTTTTCATCTGATTTATAAGATATGCAACAATAGTGTAACTAAATTTCTTTATTAACCTTGATATGTAGTATTAAGAATGATGATATTTTAAACAAGGTAAAAGTTTGCCTCGTGGTGTACAAGATAAGAAAATTGATTTTGGGATGGTTCTGGTTGTTGGGTTTTTTTTTTGCCTTGATTTCTTACCATAAACAGGTTTTCCTTTTAGGAAAAGGTTTTCGATTGACTAATCATTTTTGTTGTAGGAAAAGGTTTAGAACTCTATAAATAGAGTCATGTTCCTTCTAACTTAGCTAGCATTCACAATGTAGTCTTAAGTGTTAGAAATTACAGAGCAATGACGCAGCGGAAATATAGAGTGATCGACATACCTCCAGCCATTGTTAGCGTTATAGTCAGAGTCTACAATTCTTCTTTCCTTCAAAGATCGTCTAAGCACTCAAAACCTCACTCTTAGATGGTATGGAGTTTTAGAATTAATGTGCTTATGGACCTTTGAACCAAATGACATATTTATAACCGTGCTTCCATCAAGAACGGTTAAGAGGTTATGGGAAGTTACCTACCACTTAGTAGGATAGTGGATTCATGTAGTGGGATAATGGGTAGTAAACCATGGGTAATTAACCACTTTCCCATTAGTGGGATAATGAGTAATTAACCACTTTCCCATTAGTGGGATAATTGGTAGTTAACTACCTTTCCATTAGTGGATAATGGGTCCATGAAGTGGGATAATGGACCCATCTAATACGGACCATATCATCCTTAACAAAAATGTTAACATTCTCCCACTTTGTCCGTATATTCTAATCGAATTAATGAAATATAATACACGAATCATGGCCATAGTTTCTCTTGCAGTGAGTAGTATCTTCCATGTATCACAATGCACTATATCTATGAACTTTAACCCATATAATTAAATGAATAAACTCAATATTTATTCAATGTCCATACTTTAGTGACATTTCTGAAAATAAAATTGAATGTGCACACAGTTAACGAGAAATATCATATAAAATAGAGTTTCGTAAACATTCATTGTTATAACGAAATCATACATAGTGGGACTAAGTCCCATTGTGACTACATGATGCTTAAATTTTTGTGGTGTCATGCCTTTAGTTAAAGGATCAGCTAACATTACTTCAGTTCTAACGTGTTCAATGACTTCTTTCTTGTCTTTAACACGTTCTATTATGGCTAGATATTTGATGTTAGATGATTGCTTTGACTACAACTTTTATTATTCTTAGCCATAAAGACAACAGCTGAATTGTCACAATATAACCTTAATGGCTTAGATATAGAGTTGACAATTCTAAGTCTAGAAATAAGATTCTTTAACCATACACCATGTGAGGTAGCCTCGAAACAAGAAACGAATTCAGCCTCCATAGTGGAAGTAGTAACTAGAGTCTGTTTGGCACTTCTCCAAGATATAGCTCCACCGGCTAACATAAATAAGTATCCTGAAGTTGATTTTCCAACACAGCCAGCAAAGTCTGAATCAGAGTAGCCAATGACTTCCAAGTAATCTGATCGTTTGTACCTAAGCATGTAGTCTTTTGTTCCTTGAAGATATCTTAAGACTTTCTTTGCAGCTCTCCAGTGGTCAAGACCTGGATTACTCTGATATATTCCTAACATTCCAACAACAAATGATATGTCAGGTCTGTTACAAACCTGAGCATACATCAAGCTTCCAACTGCAGAAGCGTAAGGAATGTCCTTCACTTGTTCCCTTTCAAGATCGTTCTTCGGGCACTGATTCAAGTTGAACTTGTCACCCTTTACGATAGGAGCTACACTTGGTGAACAATCTTTCATTCGGAACCTCTATAAAATTTTATTGATATAGGATTCTTGAGATAAACCTAAGGTACCTTGATGTCTATCTCGATGAATCTTAATACCAATAACATAAGATGCATCACCCATGTCTTTCATATCAAAACTTTTAGAGAGAAATTGTTTCACCTCATGTATCATTCCCTTATCATTGGATGCAAGTAAGATATCATACACATATAGAACTAAGAAACATATTTTACTTCCACTGATCTTATGGTATATACATTGATCCATAATGTTCTCAACAAAGTCGAATAAAGAGATAACATTATGAAATTTCAAATACCGTTGACGGGAAGCTTGTTTTAGTTCATATATGGATTTCTTTAACTTGTAGACGAAGTGCTCACCATTACTAGAGGAGAATCCTTCAGGTTGTTTCATATAAACCTCTTCCTCGATATCACCATTGAGAAATGCGATTTTCACATCCATCTATTGCAATTCTAAGTCAAAGTGTGCTACTAATGCCAATATTATGCGCAAGGAATCCTTTTTAGACACAGGAGAAATGTCTTTGTGTAATCAATTCCTTCCTGTTGAGTGAATCCCTTAGCAACGAGTCTTGCTTTATATTTTTCTATGTTGCCTGATGAGTCCTTTTTAGTCTTGAAAACCCATTTACATCAAATTGTTTTAACACCACTAGGCAAATCGACAAGATACCAGACCTCGTTAGTTTTAATCGAATTCATCTCTTCTTTTATGGCATTGTACCACAATTCAGACTCTTTAGAATTCATGGCTTGTGAAAAAGACTCAGGATCATTTTCAACTCCAATATCAGATTCTTGCAAATATACAACAAAGTCACTATAAATGCTGATTTTCTTTCTCTAGTAGATCTTCTCAATGTTGCACCAACATTTTCCTGTGGATTATGTTGTTCAACTGGTTGTTTAATAATTTCAGGAATTACTTGAACAACTTGATCTATATGCATGTTTTCAGCAGCTTGTGGAATCTCATTGATTGGTTGCTCAACACTCAATTGAACTTGAGGAGTATTATGTACAACAATCAATTTTTGACTTGAAGTGTAAGGTTGATATCTTATAGAAATTGTATTTTTAAATTGATCACTCCTACTAATTAAGTCATTTTCAAGAAATTTTGCATTTCATGATTCCACAATCCTAGTACTATTAGATGGACAATAAAATTTGTATTCTTTAGATCTTTCGGCATATCCAATGAAATATCCACTAATGGTCCTAGGATCCAGTTTCTTTTCTTGTGGGTTGTAACCTTTGAATAACTCAAAAGGCGGCTTTGGAAAAACCTTGGTTGGAACTCGATTTAATATATATGTTGTTGTCTTAAGAGATTCAATACACAAGGACTTAGGTAGATTAGAGCTACTTAACGTACTATGCACCATGTCCAATAATGTTCGGTTTCTTCTTTCTGCTACACCATTCTAATCTAGAGAACAAGGCATAGAATATTGGGCAAGAATCCCATTTTGTTGAAGAAACTTCGCAAACGTACCTTGTGCTTGTCCATCTTCTGTATATCTACCATAATATTCACCACCTCTATCAGTTCTCACAATCTTAATTTGTTTTGCGCATTGTTTCTCTACGTCAGCCTTGAAAACTTTAAAGGCTTCTAATGCTTCCCTCTTATTATGAAGCATGTAGAGATACATATATCGTGTTTAATCATCTATAAAGGTGATAAAGTATTTCTGACCATATGTGTCCATGTCTGGACAACATATTTCTGAATGTATGATTTCTAATACGGTTGAACTCCTCTTGGCACCTTTCTATGACTTGTTTGTCTGCTTGCCGTTAATGCATTCCGTACTAGTATCAAAATCAGTAAAATTTAAAGTACTAAGTACTCGACCATTTACTGATCTTTATATTCTATCGATGGGTATATGTCCCAATATCCGATGCCATAAGATAGAGGAATCTTCATTTATAACACATCTTTTAGTGCCATTTTGTACATGCATAACAGTATGAGTGTAATCATTTTGTAAATTAAGAGAGAAAAGACCATCAGAAAATGTACCATATCCAATAAGTTTAGATTTATAAAATAGTTTTGAATCCCCTTCTCGAAAGAAGGAATATCCCAAAGGTACAAGTCTTGATATTGAAATTAAACTCCTAGGAAAATTAGGAACATAAAAAGTCTTTTCCAACTCTAAAATAAAACCACTACTAAGAACTAAATTCCATGTCCCAATAGCTTCCATATGCGACTGCATCTTGTTTCCAGAATAGATACTTCGCTCAGCTCCCACTGGCTTCTGCAGTTTTTTTCAAAATCCTGCAAGGAATTCGTAATATGGATTGTAGAAGTAGAATCAATCCACCACGTGTTATGATTAACATCAATCATATTAACTTCATAACAAACAACAGAGATAGAAGTACCTTTCTTAACAAGCCATTGTTGAAACTTGACACAATCCTGCCTTATGTACCCCTTCTTTCTACAGAAGCGACACTTAGATTCCTTTTTTATGTTAGTTTCAAGTGGTGCCTTTACTTTAGACCTCTTGTTGGCTTGATTGGTCTTCTTTCCTTGAGTATTCATGAATGTACTTTCTCCTGTTTCCATCAGTAGTCGACCTTCCTCTTGAACACACATGGCCATGAGTTTATGAATAGACCATTTATCTTTATATGTGTTATAAGAGATCTTAAAGGAATCATACTGTGCAGGTAGAGTATTAAGGCTATAGTGCACAAGAAAAGTTTCAGACATTTCGACTTCAAGAATCTTTAGTTGATCCGCTAAGTCTCACATTTGCATAATGTGCTCACGCACATTTCTCACACTAGTGAACCTCATTGATGAGAATTTCATAATTAAGGTGCTGGCAAGTGCCTTATCTGAAGTCTCAAACTGTTCGTCAATAGCCTTCAATAATGCCTTGGCATCGTTATGCTGTTCGACAAAACCACGAATACCAACAGAGATTTTGGTCTTAATGAACAAAACACTCAAACGGTTAGAGCGTTCCCATTTTTCAAGAAGAAAAATCTCATCTTGAGTGCTGATTTCATTAATAGGTGGCTCATCTTTCCTGATAGCATAATCAATATCCATACACCCTAAGTAAAAGAGAATTTTCTCCTTCCAAATCTTATAGTTCTCACCATTCAGTTCGGGAATATCACAAATATCAGAGAAATTTGCATGTTGCATAACTGCAAAAAATATACATACATATTTAACATAAATTTAAGGCAAGTAATATAAAGTTGAATCTTATGACATAAAAATTGCCTGTGGGTTAAATTTTTAATTCAATTCGATTCATATTTATGATAAAATTATCAATTTAGTAGCATGATATTCTATCTTTATGACAAAACTATTAAACTCTCATTCATAATTCCTGTGGATAATTATGAAAAGTATTTAATATTTCATCTTAATTAACTATGCAACTTAATAATAAAGAAATTAAGTTATCATAACATGCATAATTAATTACAATTATAATGTCTAAAAATTTCTTTATGTGATCCTTAACTTCTACAATTTTATTCAATTAAAGATGTTGTGGCTAAACTTTAATCAAATAAATTCTAGATCACTTAGACATTTATTTCTTTAGGTGATCCAAATATAATATATAATATCATTTCATTAAGATTGTTGTCGCTAAATCTCAGTCAAATAAAATTATATGAATCACTAAATATTAACTCAAAATCATATACAAGATTTATTGTTGAACATTATGCAACCAAACAACAATCTCTTTGCCTTTTGATTATTAGAAAATGGTTTCAAGAACTTCAAAACAAGACCTGAATTTTTAAGAACCATTTTGAGCGACCTTAGTGAATTCGGACAATTAACAAAGCAGAGGAAATTCAACGGCTCTGATGCCAAATGTTAGATATTACAGAGCAATGACGCAGCGGAAATATAAAATGATCGACATACCTCCAGCCATTGTTAGCGATATAGTCGGAGTCTACAATTCTTCTTTCCTTCAAAGATCTTCTAAGAACTCAAAACCTCACTCTTAGATGGTATGGAGTTGTAGAAGTAATGTGCTTAGGGATGTTTGAACCAAATAACATATTTATAACCGTGCTTCCATCAAGAACGATTAAGAGGTTATGGGAAGTTACCAACCACTAAGTAGGATAGTGGATTCATGTAGTGGGATAATGGGTAGTTAACCATTATCCCATTAGTGGGATAATGGGTAATTAACTACTTTCCCATTAGTGGGATAATGGGTAATTAACCACTTTCCCATTAGTGGGATAATGGGTGGTTAACTACCTTCCCATTAGTGGAATAATGGGTCCATGAAGTGGGATAATGGATCCATCTAATACGGATCATATCAGCATTAACAAAATTGCTAACATTTAGGGCTTTGAGAGTTTCGGTTAGTGTGAGAAGTTATGGGTCACAATTTTGATACGTTATCACTTGTGTGAACCTCCATATATTCTCAGTGAATTGGTCGAGGTTATTGTTTCTCTTTGTAATTTACACTCTCATATATATAATAAATTGCTCATATCCTTTGTGAACTTAAGTCGATTGACGAAACCACGTTAAATCTCTGGGCCTTTTTTGGGTGTACATCTCATTTTTCTTATTACATGTGGTCTTTTGAGGTTTTCTCTACTAGATTTTGCGTTTACACCTGCTTATTTTCGATCCTAATAAGGGCTATCATAGTCATGGTTCAATGATGGAACCAAGATAGAGATGGGTGTTCCTCTTGGCGGGTGTAGTTCTGGCTGTAACCTTTTTGACAATAATGAAGATTTTATTGGAGAAATTGTTTCACATAGGTTCTCTATGTCGAAACGTAGATTTATGGAGTAGATTAAGGAGAGGAGATGCAATTTGTTGAATATTATGTGAAGAAGGTGGACAAATTTATTTTGTCAGAAATTCGGGGCCAAGGGGAGATTTGTTGGGTCTTATTTGCCCTGATTTCTTACCATAAACAAGTTTTCCTTTTAGGAAAAGATTTTGGATTGATTAATCCTTTTTCTTATAGGAAAAGGTTTAGAACTCTATAGAGGTTTGTTCCTTATAACTTAATCAACATTCACAATTTAGTCTTATGGCATTGAGAGTTTCAGTTAGAGGTAGAATTTGTGGGTCAAAAGTTTGATACGTATCACTTGTGTGAACCTCCCATGTATACTCAGTGAATTGGTTGAGGTTATTTCTCTCTGTATTTTGTAAAATTTATATTGGATTTCTCATCTCATTTGCGGACGTAGGTCGATTGAACGATTCATGTTAAATCTCTATGTTTTGGTGTATTTTTCGTTTATCTTCTTACTCGTGGTCTTTCGAGGTTTGCTCCGCTAGCTTCCGCAGTTATACTTGCTTATTTTCGGTCTTAACAAGTGGTATCTGAGCTAGATTCAATGATGGAGTCAGGTTCATTGGTTCGATAATCTATGATCGAACCAGGTTAGAAAGAGGTGTTCATTTTTGCGGGTGTAGTTTTAACTGCCAACCTTTTTTATATTAATGAAGATTTTTGTTGGATAAATTGTTTCAGGGAGGTTCTCTTTGTTGAGATATAATTACAAAGAAGAATATGGAGAGGAGATGTAAGTTGTTAAGATTAAGTTAAGAAGGTGTTGTCAGAAATTCAGGCCAAGGGGGAGATTTGTTGGGTTTATTTGCCCTATTTCTTACCATAAAAAGGTTTTCCTTTTAGGAAAAGGTTTTGGATTGACTAATCCTTTTTCTTGTAGAAAAAGGTTTAGAACTCTATAAATAGAGGCATGTTCCTTCTAACTTAATTAGCATTCACAATGTAGTCTTAAAGGCTGTAAGAGTTTCAGTTAGGGGGAGAATTTGTGGGTCACAAGTTTGATACATCATCACTTGTGTGAACCTCCCATGTATTCTGTGTGAATTGGTTGAGGTTATTTCTCTATGTATTTTGTACTCTCATATTTATAGTGGATTGTTTATGACGTAGGTCATTTGACCGAACCACATTAAATCTAAATCTCTGTGTCTTTTGATGTATTTCTCGTTTGTCTTCTTAATCGTGGTCTTTCGAGGTTTGTTCTGCTAGATTCCGCATTTACACCTGCTTAATTTTGGTCCTAACACTGGTTTGCTAGGAGAAGCAATATGAATAATACATACAATGACAAAGGAATCTACGCTTCTCCTCGTCACATACCAGATCAATCTCAATCTCGCTTCCCTCCTCCTGTCCACAATAGGGCCCACTCCTACCGAATTAAATATATCATTGTTCCTTATAGTATCTCTCTATGTCATGCAACAATTATTTAAACTACAAGTGCATTTAACATCAATCAAATAAGAAAAAAATCTATCTTTAACAAAAATGACTTGGCTTTATGCACTTAGAAGATGTTACCTTAAATTCACAGGCAATAGAGAAACCTTTTCAACGGAGAAACCTTTTCAACCACCACACAAGACATTTTTATCAATTAGGTATCCGATGACAATTTCTTCTACATGTTCATCCAAAAAAATAATAGTCTCATCATGTTTTAACAAATGAGAATCGAAAAAGATTCTTTGAATCTGTTTCTATCCCTTATTTTAAGTTCAGGTTAAATGAATAATCAAACACATTTTCAGAAAGATAATAAAACAAGTCAGACGACAAAACAACATTTCATATGAATATAATTCTTTTATATAAAATATCCTAATTGAATATGAAAGCATTTGTTTGAAATATATAACTTAATGAAAGAAATGTGAATGATGAAAGCATCAGGAGAAATCACTCCAACTTGTAGATTCAATAACTAATTACGCTCACAATTTTTTCACAAAAAATAATTTGTATTCTTTTTGTTTTTCATGTTCTATGTTATTCTTCTTCATTTGGACAAATATGGATTTCACTATCTTTTCCTTTCATATTTTATCCTTCAATTTCTTGGTCATATTATTAAGCACATTCATTTTTATTTTAGTTTTGTTTAATTTAATTGTTTTACCATATTATTAAGAACATTCATTTTTTATTGTTATTATTAAAAGAACACATTTATTTCTCTATTTCCCTTCATTAAATCATCATGGTAAGACTAATATCTTCTTGGGGGAAATATTGAATATATGTTGTACGGAATTAATAATATATTTTAAAGTATATTTTTCCAAACTAACTAAAACTTTTTTTCACTTGCATTATTCTACGAGGTACGTATAAAGATCTCTTGTTTATTGTACATTGTTCATAACAAAAATGCCAATTTTCGGAAGTTTGCGAACAAAGATTTCAGAGAATAATTTGTTTGGACTGGGATGAATAAATATAAGACAAAACTCATGTGACATGTAATAACATTGAATTGCTACACACTTCTAGGTGAAAATCCGATACAAATAAATATTAAAATTTATTAGATAGTATAAGATAATGAAATATGTAACCTCACAAGAAATAGCAGATACCATTTTAAGGAAGCCTGCAACTAGGAGGTAATTAAACTACTAATGAGAACATGTTTTTGATAAAGAAATTTTAACCATGGAGAATTATGCTAGGGCCTTTGAATGTAGTTCAAGATGTCATCTTCCTTTGTTAAACTCTTAGTTTTAGAGTTCATACTTGCTTTGATTTAAAAAGCTTTTCATTTAAATTAAACATTATTTCTTTTTCTTTGGCTAGCTCAACTTCCTTTGATTCAAGAATATAATATTCATTTATTCATATGAAAAGTAAACAAGCTTACTAAGCCTTGCACATATAAATCTAACTGTAATGACCCTCATAATGAACTAGGTTGAACTAGAGCTTTACTAATGTTTTCAAATATCTAATTTTAATGTTTTACGTCAGCTTGGTAAGTTTGGAAGTCAAACGTCAAAGGAAGACCACGACTTTCGACGACTAGAAGTCTATGTGCTTATGTGAGTTCTTGTGTGCCTTGGAATGTTTGGTGAGTTGTTTGGAGTCCAAATTGATGTGGGAGGAACCTAAGAGCTATATTACCATGTTTATAGGTTCAACATTCGGGTACGACTCCACCTAGGACCCACGAGGTTCCTTAGAGAAGGACCCCACACTTGCCAACAAAGCTGCCAAAACGGTTTCAATCGATGATCCTTCACCAACGGATTGTACACTAGTCAACGCCCCGTCGTATTGGGCATAGCTACACACTTAGTGGTGGGGACATTTTCCCCTTGAAACTAGTCCCTGAACCAATCTAAGACCAGCAGGAAGGGCCGTCGATCAAACGACGCCCCGTAACTAGGGTCTGTCGATTGGCTCCTGTAAAAGCTATCAAGGAATCGACCAGGCTTGGGGTGTTTTAGTAAATTCACCCAAAGTATTTTATGAACCATGGGCGTTCATTTTAGGTTCTTAGGGGTATTTTAAGTGGGTTTATACTCCTAGACCTAGGTTAGACTTCATTTTTCAAATATCCAAACCCCTCCCTCAACAAAGAACTCTCTCAAACTCCATTGAAGCTAGAACTCAAGGAAGGGCTAGAAGTGAAGGTCTTGGGCGTTTTCTTCACCTAATTTTGTGGGTTTTATCATAGTCTGGTATGGTAGTTTATCCTTGAACCTTATTTGATTCAAGGAGCCATTCCAAGGATATTTCAACAACGGTTTAAACTCCAACTTCTTCTATCTTTGACTCTAAGCAAAGGGTGTTTGCATGAAAAAGTTTTAATGATTGTAATATGTTTGTTTTAGTGTAAGTTGTTGAATTTAATGTCAAAACCCCAATGAAATCATGCTCATGCATATTTCCAACTTTTAGTTTATGAAGTGGGTTTTAGTGTGCATGATTTGATAATGTTAAAAGTATGGTATTCTTTAAGATATATTGTGATTAGTACTGCCTTAAATTCTTTTTTATGATGAATTGTTGTAGAAATTGAGAAAAGAGGGTAAAGGCTTGGATGAAGGGTTAGTTGTTCTATCTCGTTTAGTTTCAATAAAAATGATCTTGAGTGGTATGGTCCTCCTTTGGTGGTGGTATTTACTTGGATTACATGAATATATATATATATATATATATATATATATTCTGAGTATGGCCTTGAAGGCATGATATGTGAAGTAAAGTGTTGATGATGGTGTTCGTGTTGATATGTGTTAGGAAGCTTGAATTGTATATCTTGTAGAGATTATATCTAAATGAAGTATGTGTATATGTGAAGCAAGCTAGTGTGTGAATTATGATGAATGAAGCTATGAGTATGTTTAGAAGTCAAGTTACGAATATGATGTTCACGTGAAAGGTGTGCTCACATGTACTCACACATAGACTTTGAATGAATGAATGTAGTTAATGAATGTAAATGGGGGATTTTGGGATAAACACTCTTCGTGAGTTGAGATGAAGAGTTTAGTAACAACCTCACTATCCTCAAGAGTTTTCTAAGATAGGTTGGAGGATGAATACTCTTAGTGATTTGAGATGTGGTGTTCAAATGCAACCTCTAGAGATAAGTACCTTTCGTGAGTTGAGATGTGGTGCTAATTAGCTATCCCTTGACCTATAGTTAATGAATGTTTATGGCCCCGTGGGGGAGTTATGCTTAGCACAAAGAGGATTCGAAGAAGGGGTGGATACACTTTGTGAGTAAAGATGTTGTATACAATGTACCTCTTGAGATGAGTGCTCCTTGTTAGTAGAGAATGCGCTACATTGTAGCAATCTCCTTATCCCTTAACTATGCGCCCGCATAGGTGTAGTTATTGGAGAATCTATGTAAATGATAAGAGTATGACCCTACCCTAGGCAAATGGGGATCCCTTATCTAGTAGGTTTTAATATCGAGATTCCATTTCTAGCTCTCCTAGTCTATGTCGGTTAAAGATAGTCACCACAAATGAATGTAATGAACTAAGTTTTCTAAAGGGTAAACTACCTAGGGTAGGTGGTGGAATGAGATGCTATCTATCCATTGCACAAGTAGACATTTTGAGGGAGTCTTGGTGTGTTCTTATGTGAAGATGTATGAATTGGTCCTTATATGATGTTATGAAGTAATTTGAATTTATGTCTAATTTAAAAGAATGCATGTTGATGTTATCTCATGTATGACGAAAGTTATGTATATGATGAATCCAGGGTGCCTATTCTAAGGGAATTCCTAAGGGTCACTAGCGTGGAAGTAGTAGTGTGGGATGCTACTTTCACATTGCACTGGGTGTAACTTGGGGGCTGTCTTGGAGAATGGTTCCTATGTGAAGTCCTTAAAGGCAAGCATGTTCCTCTAGTGTCATTGATATTGAATGTTGGCTTGTTAATTATGGTGAAGAATTCCTATTGTTGGTAGTCTTAAGTATAATTTAGGTGTGTATTGAAGGGATTGTATGGGTGATTTCTTCATGTCTTACCTTAGTAAGTCTTAGGATAAACTTGGATAGGGAAACTTTGTAATGAAATGAGTTCACATTAAGATATAATGAAATGAGTTCATTGTATGGTTTATATGAAATCACTGTTAAGGATAGTCTTATGTTAAAATAATGGGAGTTTTACCTTATGTGCTAAATGATGATTTATATGTTGTTTTATTACCATGTCCATGAATGTTTTACTTAAATAGTATGAAAGCTTTATTTCAACTAAAATTTCCTCTTTTACTTGTGTTTTTGCATATGCCATACTTAGTAGAATGATTGTACTAACACCATACTTTCTATACTCTATAAGTATAGGTTGGAGGCAAGTGGAAGTTTAGGAGGCAAAGCTTGGGAAGTTGACTCTCTCAAGACTTGGTATGTCCTCGTATATTCTAGGTCATACTCTATGTTGATTTATTTTCTTTTGTAACACTTGTATAAGACTTATTAAGTATTTCTTTCAATGTAAAGGGACATGTCCCTAAGATATTTAAGATGTGTCTTTAAGTTGGCTTATGACGATGAGAGGAATTCCTTAGTATTTTATAAAAGATGTGTGTTATTATTATTGTTGAAAAGTTTTAATTACGCACTACTTTCATATCTTATGTAATGAATAATAGCTAAGAGGCTTGTACAAGACATCCGAAAGGTCAAGTACGCCTTGTGACTTTCTTCTAGGGTGTACTTGCAGGTCGTTACAAACTTGGTATCAGAGCATAAGGTTTTGGGAAATAGTTTAGGGTCCAAAGTCTCACAAGCCATATCTCGTAGAGTCTTGTTGATCAGTGTGCGTCACGATACATCCATGAGTGGGAGGCTATAAGATGATATAAGTTTCACTTTCTTCATTACTCTAGTGTCGTGCCATAGAGTTCAGTTATAAAAGTGTCATTTATAAACCTCTTCTCTTGTGTTTATAGTACATGAATACGAGGAGGACACCCGCTAGAAGGGAGGAGTGATGAGTACCTTATTAAAGAATTATTCCCCGTGGTGAGAAAGTCCCTATAGTTGACCAAGAGGATGCAAATGAGGCGATTCCCCCTCAAGTGCCTCAAGATCCTGAAGAGCCTCAAGTACCCTGAGGTCGTCAAGTTCCCTGTGTAGAAGGGGATATGACTAATGCGGAGATAAGGTCTACTCTTAGGGATTTGACCCGACTCATGACGACTCAAGATCATGTGGTCACTAATCATTTGGTTTCCCAAGATAACGTAAGATTCAGACCTCAACCCAATGCAAGTACTCCAGCTTCTAGAATCCGGGATTTCAAGAGGATGAACCCTACTACTTTTCATGGCACTAAGGTGGATGAAGATCCACAAGGCTTCAACGATGAGGTGCTCAAGGTGGTGGATGTTATGGGTGTGACTCCTAGAGAGAAAGCATAATTAGCTTCTTATAGACTAAAAGATGTGGCACAAGTGTGGGTTGAGCAATGGAGGGATGAGGGAAGGTCCGGTAGATTGGGAGGTGTTCAAAGCGGCTTTTCTTTATAAGTTTTTCCCTTTGGAGTGGAGGGAGAGAATGTATGTAGAATTCATGAACCTTCGTCAAGGGGAATGACTGTGAAAAAATACTCTCTCAAATTCACCCAACTCTCTAAGTATGCCCCAACCATGGTAGCCAACTCTAGGTCTAGGATGAATAAGTTCATGATGGGAGTTTCTATCTTTGTGGAAGAAGAGTGTCGTACGACAATGATCCATAATGATATGGATATCTCTAGGCTTATGGTTTATTCTCGACAAATTGAGGAGTCTAAAATTAGAAAGATGAATAGGGATGTAAAGAAGCCTACGACGGAGGAACCAAGTCAATCTAAGTCTAAGAAGAGGTTCTACAACCAAGATTATACCATGGGTAACAAGTATAGGGTTTCAACCAAAATTCCCAAGGAGGTGGCCATGCTTTTGAGAGGTCTAGGTGTGCTACTTGTGGGAAGCAACACTTGGGTAAGTGTCTTAACGGAACGGATGGTTGCTTTGGGTGTGGTAAAAGGGTTGTAAGGTGATAGATTGCTATAACCTCAAGGCAAAGGGAAAAGAGGTCAACCAAGCTCCTTATAATGGTCCGGATTCTAATGCTCCAAGAACGAATCGTTTCTATGCAATCGGACTAAACAAGGAACTAATCCGGAGTGAACGCCCTGGTAAGTCATAATTCCTTATGGTTGTTTTGTTTTTTTATTACATGAGTTTACCCTAAGTGAGGGAGAATGAGTTAAGTAGCAAGGTGTTAGATACCTTTATATTTTCCTTCTATTCTCACTCAAGCTTGAGACCAAAATCCTTAGTAGTTTGGTCATGTGTTACAGTCTTGCATTTGAGTATGAGTTGCATGTATCCTTATGTTTATGAGCTTCATTGATTATATGATGTTTTGCATGCTCTTTATGTTATCATATTTATATGAGTAGATTGGTAGTTATTCTATTTTTCCATGATAATAAGTAACTAATGATATTGCTTAATTGCTTCAAGATTGTTGAGTTTATCTGCCAATGTGTGATTTCCAATTATTACATGTTGAGCTTTGAAATGGTATGATGAGCCATTCTAATGTTGGAGAAGGTAGTTCCTCCATAAATGAGAAGAAAATGAAGAAATAAGTGTGTGCTTTGATTTATGGAATTTGTTCCAAAAAGTTGCATGTGTTGCTAAAAATGCTTAATGATATGAAGTTGGTGTCCCTTGTAAGTTTGGTGCATTGACTATGATTGTTTTGACCATGATGTTATGTGTTATATGCTGCTAGTTGAGTCCTTGATGTCCTTAAAAGTGTTTAGTGTAATTCGAGGATGAATGTTTTTCTTAGTGGGGGAGAATGTAATGGCTCTCATAATGAACTATGTTGAACTAGAGTTTCACTAGTGTTTCATGAGTTAATAATGTTTTAAAATATATAATTGAATGTTTGAAGTCAGCATGGTAAGTTTGGAAGTCAAATCTCAAGGGACGACAAAGACGTTCGACGACTAGACATCTAGGTGCTTATGTTTGTTCTTGTGCGTCTTGGCATGTTTGGTGAGTTGTTTGGAGTCCAAATTGATATGGGAGGAACGTAAGACCTAGATGACAATTTTTAGGGGTTCCAAGTATGGATACGAATCCACGTAGGACCCACGAGGGGCCCTAGAGAAGGACTCCAGACTTGGCAACAAAGCTGCCAAAATTCCTTCAATCGACGACCCCGCATCAACGAATCGTACACTGGTCGACGCCCCGTCGTCTTGGGCGTAGATCCACACTTAGTGGTGGGAAAATTTTCTCCTTGAAACCATTCTTTGAACCAATTGATGCCCAGCAGGATGGGCCGTCGATCAAACGACACCCCGTATCTAGGGTCCATCGATTGGCTCATGTAAAAGTTGTCAAGGAATCGGCTAGGCTTGGGGTGCTTTAGTAAATTCAACCCAAGTATTTTATGAACGATGGAATTTTATTTTGGGGTCTTAGGGGTATTTTAAGTGGGTTTATACTCCCATACCTAGTGAGACTTCATTTTTAAAATATCAAAACCCCTTTGAAAAGAAAGAACTCTCTCAAACTCCATAGATGTTAGAACTCAAGGAAGAGCTAGAAATGAAGTTCCTTGACTTTTTCTTCACCACATTTCTTGATTTTATCATAGTGACGTATGGCAGTTCGTCCTTGAACCTTCTTTCATTCAAGGAGCCATTTCAAGCATATTTCAAAAAAGGGTTTTAAACTCCAACTTCTTCTATCTTTGACTCTAAGCAAGAGCCATTGTATGAAAATGTTTTAATGATTTAAATATGTTATTTTTAGTGTTAGTTGATGATTTTAATGTCAAAACCCTAATGAACTTATGCTCTGCATATTTCAAAAATTTATCTTATGAAGTGGGTTTAATGTGCATTATTTGATAATGTTAAAACTATGGTATTCTTTAAGTTATATTGTGATTATCTACTAACTTAAATGCTATTTTATGATGAATTATTGGAGAAATTGAGAAAATGTGGTAAAGTATTGGATGAAGGGTTAGTTGTACTATCTTTTTTAGTTTCAATTGAAATAATCTTGAGTGATATGGTTCACCTTTAGTGGCGGTGTTTACTTGGAGTATTTTAGTATACATACATATACATATTTGTGTGTGTGTGTGTGTGTGTATTGTGAGTATGGCCTTGAAGGCATGATATGTGAAGTAAAGTGATAATGATGATGTTCATGTTGATATATTTTAGGAAGCTTGAATTTTATATCTTGTAGATATTATGTCAAAATGAAGTATGTGTATATGTGAAACATTCTACTGTGTGAATTATGATGAATGAAGGTACAAGTATGTTTAGAAGTCAAGCTATAAATATGGTGTTTATGTGAATGGTGTGCTCACATGTACTCACACACACACTTTGAATGAAGGAATGTATTTAATAAATGTAAATTGGGGATTTTGGGGTAAAACTCTTCGTGAGTTGAGATGAAGTGCTTAGTAACAACCTCACTATTCCAAAGAGCTTTCTCAGATGGGTTGGAGGTTGAATACTCTTCGTGAGTTGAGATGTGGTTCTAATTAGTTATCCATTGACCTATAGTTAATGAATGTTTAAGACTCCGCGGTGGAGTTACGCTTAGTACAGAGAGGATTTGAAGAATGGGTGGATACATTTCGTGAGTAGAGATGTTGTATCCAATGTACCTCTTGAGATGAGTGCTCCTCGTTAGTAGAGAATGAGTTACTTAGTAGCTATTGGAAAATCTATGTAAAGGCTAAGAGTTTAACCCTACCCTAGGAAAGTGGGGATCCCTCATCCGGTAGGTGTTAATATCGGGATTCTATGTCTAGCTCTCATTGTCTTTGTCGGTTAAATCTAGCTCCCACAAATGAATGTAATGAACTAAGTCTTATAAAGGGTGTTCTACTTAGGGTAGGTGGTGGAATGGGACGATATCTATCAATTCCACAAGTAGGCATTTGGAGGGAGTCTTGGTGTGTTCTTATATGAAGATTTATAAATGGGTCCTTATATGATGTTAATGAAGTAATGTGACTTTATGTGTAATGTTAAAGATGCATGTTGATGTTATGTCTTGTAAGACGAAAGTTATGCATATGATGAATGTGAGTTGCCTATTATAAGGGAATTCCTAAGGGTCACTAGGGTGGAAGTAGTATTATGGGATGCTACCTTCACATTACACTAGGTGTAACTTGGGGGTTTTCTTGGAGATTTGTTCTTATTTGAAGTCCTTAAATGCATGTATGTTCCTCTAGTGTCTTTGATATTTAATGTTGGCTTGTTAAGTGTGGTGAAGTATGCTTATCGTTGGTAGTCTTAAGAATCATTTAGGTGTGTATTGAAGCGATTGTATGGGTGGTTTCTTAACGTATTACCTTAGTGAGTCTTTCGATAACCTTGGATAGGGAAACTTTGTAATGAAATTATTCACTGTAAGATAAAATAAAATGAGTTCACAGTAAGGTTTGTATGAGTTCACTGTAGAGTATAGTCTTGTGTTAAAATTATGGCACTTTTACCTTATGTGATAAATTATGATTAATATGTTGTTTTTATTACCATATTCATTAAGGTTTTACTTAAATAGCATGAAAGCTTTATTTCAACTAAATTGTTTGCTTTTACTTGTGTTTTTGCTTATGTCATACTTAGTACAATGTTTGTACTAACCCCATACTTTTCTATTATCTACTAGTTCTGGAAACGTGCCTTGCACGTTTGACCTCTATTACTGTTATAATTTATATAGGCCCAATTCTTGTTGATATAAAATTGCTCAACATTGTCTGAAGTACTCCTATCTGTGTTTTGTGCATATAAAATAAACTTTCAACAATTTTTTTGGGAGAATAATGAGTAACTTGTAAGGCTAGAGTAATATTTTAACCAATTAGAATTATCACTCAAAAATTCTAACCCCCAAGGCTTATTTTTGTTGGGACATAAATATTCCAACAATCATTAAAATAAAAAAATGAACGAAGGGCACAAACCAACAAGAATAATAGTGACCAATAAAAAAATATTAAATGAGAACTATTAGATGATGTGTTTATCTATCATTAAAATAAAAAATGAACTAAGGCACAAATCAATAAGAAAAAAAGTGACCAACAAAAAATTATTACATAAGAACTATTAGATGATGAAACACAAAGTGTAGTGGATTAATATATTTTATCCAATTTATAAATGGAGAAATTAAGTACATGAAAGGTTGCGATGAATGTGTTTAATGGTAGAAGCTAAAAGGTTTAACAATCAAATTCATTGATAAATGGAAAATGATAAGTTATAACATCTAATCATGTATTTGGTCTAGTTTAATTGTCATTATTGTTTTGCTTTTAAAATTAATAAAAAAATTATTTAAAAAATTGGTGAAGGGCATTTTCGTAATCCAACTTTGAACTTAAAATCTTCCAACTTATAATAATATATGATAAGTATAAGTTGGAGGAAAGTAGAAGTTTAGGAGGAAAAGATTAGGAAGTTGACTCTCTCAAGACTTGGTATGTCTTCATATATTTGAGGACATATTCTATGTTTCTTTAGTTTCTTCTTTAAGACTTGTATAAAACTTATTATGTATTTCCTTCAATGTAAAGGGCCGTGTCCCTAAGATATTTAAGATGTCTCTTTAAGTTGGCTTGTGACGATGAAAATTATTCCTTAGAATTTTATAAAAGATGTTTTTATTATTATTGTTGTGAAAAGTTCTAATTCCGCACTACTTTCATATATTATGTAATGAATGATAGCTTAGAGGCTTGTACAAGACCTCCGAAGGGTCAAGTACGCCTTGTGGCAACTCAAGAGTGCTCCTTTCTTCTAGGGTATACTTACGGGTCGTTAAACTAACTCTCACGCTAAAACACTCTATCGCTTTCAACAAATTGTCAAAAATTTCAAGATGATCTCTAGTGGTCGAAACGTTAAAAGATTTAATGCATCCACAATTTCAGTAAAAATTCCAGTATCTACGTTGACATGTAAGCCACCTAGTCTATGGTCATGCATAAATTAATATGGGGTTAGACAAAGATCATAGTGTTTGGTCCAAAAGAATGCAAGAACCTTTGAGTTCATGATCAGTCCTTTAAGAATATTGTGTAAAAAAGAATATTCCTTAATTAAATCCTTTAAGTCCACTCTCTATAATGAAAACCTAATGCTTTCATAAACATCACAGTCAAAGATTCACATTAACGTGTCTTCCTCCTGTTTGTCATCTAGATGAATATCTAGTAAATTAGGCTCCAAGTATTTTTACTCTTCTGTCATCTTGATGAATATATATAATAGGAGGCTCCAAGCCTTGACCTTTTCATTACTTCTGAAAAATCCTTTTGAAAAATACGCCACCTCTTATGCTTTTGATGTCAGATAATGATGTTGGATAAGAAGATTAACATAATACTCATTGTTCTTACTATCCACATCGATGGATTTCTCGTTTTGACGAAGCTCCATTTCTCTCCTTAAACCCAATGACTTAACTTCACAAACAAATGTCAAGCCTAACACATCTTGATCCACTATCTCTGCATCCATATTCAGTATCTCCTTGCAGCTACAATACAAGAACTGATCCACGTCCCTAATGTCTTCCAATAATACACCTTTTTTGCCGATTGCAAGAAAATACGCGATAAAAAAATATCTCTAATTTGTACATCATATGCTAAGGCCAACGCACTCATCCTACCTGAGAATCAGAAATACTCAAGGTGCAACATATTCAGTTAAGATGATCAGCAAGCACAAATTGTAGGAGATATTACATATGGAAAAAAAATTACATAGAAAATATTTTCCTTCATACCAACACTACTGTTTCTTTTTTGGTTAAAGGAAAATATTTTCCATGTAAAGTATTTTTCCATATTCAATAGCTGCTACCATTTGTGTTTTCTGCAGCATCTGAAGTGAATCTGTTACACCTTAAATAATTAAGGTTCTTTTGTAGGATGAATGTGTTGTCCTTACCATATGATGTACAAATCATAACTTTTTTATTGCGTATATTACATGAAATTGGCTAGACAAGGTGTATTATTGGAAGACATTAGTGGTGTGGATCTGTTGTTGTACCATAGATGCATTGAGATATTGAATATGGATGGAGAGATAGAGGATCAAGATGTGTTGTCTTGGAATTTGGTGGTTAATTTGAGTCATCGGGTTTGAGGAGAGAAATGGAGTTATGTCCAGATGGGAAAGATATTGTTGTGGACAGTAAGAACATGAAGTATTAGGTTAATGTGCTTATCCAACATCGTTATGGTACATCAATAGTATTGCAGGGGACTTATTTTTCAAAAGGCTTTTCAGATGTTATAACAAGGTCAAGGCTTGGAGTCTTTTATTATATATTCATCAAGATGACAAAAGAGGAATAACACTTGAAGCCTAATTTACTAGATAATCATCTATGTTACAAATTAGAATAAGCCATGTTAATGTCAAAGTTGGACTGCGGTCCAGTAATAGATCAACGTGAAACAACAGAAATAATGACTCTAAAGTTCATCAAAGCATTAGATTTTCGGAAAGAGAATGGACTTAAAGGATATCATCAAGGATTATTCTTGTTTCAACATCATTTTGATCATTTTGTACTTTCAAGCTTTGCCTAATGATTCTTTTCCTTTTACAAGTGTGCATTCCTATAACTGTAAAAGAAGCATTATTTTAGATGTATGCCCTCCATACCCAAAAGAGAGAGGATTTTGGAGTTAAAGAGTTGGAATGTGTTTTGACAAAAATCTTTGTGATTTTCAAAAAAGGAAAATATATATCTCGTGATATTTTGAACAAATTCTTTGTGTACGCAACAACTTCCAGGTCCTCCATCTATGCTAAAATAATATTCTTGTAAAATTTGTCCTTCTTTCATTTGACGGTATCTCCTCCTTGAAGTTATTCCTGGAGTGAGGATTTTTTGTCGCTTTCTTGTCACATTCAATATAGTGATTATATCATACATCACCCTTCAGCCTTGAATTACCTTTGTAGATAACAAACATCTATGATTTCTGATACAATCAAAATTACACCCTAAGATTATACAAATATAGCAATCCAAAAAAGGCTGAGGTAAAATTCCACAAATAATAGTGTGAAAAAATGATAAAAAATAGAGAAATAATTGATGGTTTGATTTCTATTCTATAAGAGCTGAAAAGAATTTGTATAACTAAAACTAGGATTAATAATATAACTAAGAGCTATAAACTTATAATATTAAAGCATAAATCTTGTGTCCCAACAATATGATGCACAATTTGTCGAACATAATATAGTAATCAAACAAGGTTGGAGTCGAACCCCACATAATCAAAGCAATTATTTTATAGTAACAACATCCAATGGGTGATGAAAACTCTTATTTGCTTTCATCAAAAACCAAGTATGGATATAAAAATTCATGCATCTCATTTTTTTTTTTACCAAAACCATAGAATAGCTGTAGAATAGCTGTCTAAAAATGCTACACTCGTGAAGTTCTTAGTCGGTATAAAAAACTCATTTGCAACATAGTAGTTTTCAACAAATCTTATTGTAGTAGTAATTTGATTAAGAAATTTCTCCGTTTGATGATAAAAGAAAGCGTAGTTGACTAAGCTCTCTATTAACATAGCACGTACCATTGTGGTAAATATGGATATGTCATGTTCAGTAAATTTAGGCTTTAAGTTCGTAAAGTTTATTATTCGGTTAGTGTAGGTCATGTAAGTTTATCAGTTCTTATTTTCTAGGAGTTTGGTTAGCACGATCTATTTTGTTAGCGCTGTATTAAAACTCCATTGGAGGCAAACAATTTCATTCTACTTATGTTCATTTTTTTGTATCAGCGCCAATATACTCTAACGAGTACACCATTCAAGATACTTCAAAAAATTTCTGCCCACAAATGGGCCTTTCCATCTCTGTGCTTTATAATGACGCAACTCCAATACTCAAAACTCTGATTCTATTCAACCCTTCTTCACAGCTGCCCTTTAAATTGTCTGGCAGCCACAATTTTACCATCTGGAAGGACCAGATTTCCATGCTACTTCATTGCCATGACCTCCACGATCATCTTGACGGCACATAATTGTGCCCACCTGAAGTAGTCACTATTAATGTCCTTTAGACTACCAACCCCAAGTAAAATGATTGGTTTTGTAAGGATAAACTAATTTAAAAGGCTCTCATGGTTTTTGTTGATGCCACAATTGAATCCACTGTAACTTCTGCGCTCATCACACTTACTAAGCGAACAAATCGCGAACCCGCATCTTCAGCCTTCGTCACCATCTCAATCAAGTCAACAACTATCACAAATAAATTGATGAATATAGGGGAGAGATTCTCTCTCTATTCAATGAACTCGCCACAATAAGTTTACCCGTCAATAATGAGGAACTAGTGGTTTAAATATTGAGTTGCCTTGGGCCAGAGTTCTGTGAGATCTTCGAGTGCATACGAGAACAGGACTCTCCAATAAGCTATGAGGAACTCTTTGATAATATTCTGGATCATGAACTATTCATCTAACATGAGGATCTCAAGAAGAGTAAAACTCAGGTCAGTGTAGTTGTTGCTCAACGTTTGACTAATCCTCCATCTGCCCCACGCCACAAACGGTGCCCAACCAACATTAATAATTCGCATCCCCAAAATAGGCAACCACTCATACCAACACTTCCAAGAATCACGTTGATAACTATCAGTGGCGTAAATTACCATACCAATCTTCACGAGTCTGTTGTCAACTTTGTGACAAATTTTGACAAACGGCAAGTCTTTCCCGCTCCCATAACTTATTTGAACCAAAAGCAAATTTTGTTGCACAAACAACGCCCAATAACCCTGGATTCTGAATTTAGGTGTGTCTCACCATATAACCTATAATACAAACACTCTTCGCAATATTCAGGACTCCAAAAGGATCGAGGAAGTAACAACGGGTAACGATATTGTGATTCCAATTACTCAAACGATTAAAACTCATTTAAATACTTCCAAGACTTCTTCCAAACTCTTTAATATTTTGTGTTCTCCGACTATCAAGCACAAAATTGTTTATGTGCATCAGCTTTCAAAGATATTCTAACCTAAAAAAAAAACTTTTTAAATTTCTTGTGAAGGATCTGACTACAGGAACCACTCACTGTGCGGCCCGGATAAATCATGAGTATATGAATGGCCATTATCATCTCGACCAAACATAAATTTCACCATTTCCTGACCTTCCCTACATCTGTTGCATCAAGATTGGGCCACCTCTATTCTCGAGTTTTTTTCTCAATTTTACATAATACATATCTTTCTTATTCTTTTAAGGACATGTTCAATTTTTGTAATTCTTATTGTTGCAATAAAGCGCACAAATTTCAATTGTTTTCCAACACTCTATCCAACAACTTTTCATTTAAAATAATTTATAGTGATCTGTGGGGCCCATCCCCTATTCTCTCCATTCATAAAAAGCTGTACAATTTTCTCTATGTTGATTAGTTCACTAGATACATTTAGGTGTACACAATGAAAAAGGCACGAGGTTCAAAAATATTTGAAGCTAGGTCACGAAAGTTTATCATTTTCTATTTTTGAGGAGTTAGCTTAGCATGGTCGATTTTGTTAACGCTGTATAAAAACTCCACCGGAGGCTCATTAATAAACATACAATTTCATTCTTCTTCTGTGCATTTATATCTATGAGTGGATTATGGGAAACAATCTTGAAAGGGTCAATTGTACACAATATTACCTTTAATTTTTCAGTAGAGGCTATGGAGTTTATGATAGTTCAGTTTTGTTATCAATAAGATGAGTAAAATTTTAAAATTAAATTGTTACTTAATTTATACTAGTGAAGATTTCCATTGTCTTGGGATGATTCATTAGGATCAGTAACTAGGAAATAAATACTAAAGAATGCTTACTGATGGTATAGTAAATATATTAGTCCAAATAATTTTGAGATCGAATTCCACAAATAATAGGGTGAAATGATACAAATAAGAGGATTGCAAGAAACATGGTTTGATTTCCATTCCATAAGAGTTTAAAATATTTTTTATAACTAATTTTAATGACCCTTTCTGGACGTTATGGGTACTGATATGAGTCATTATAAATTCCCTCGTTTCCTGAGTTATAGTGATCATTATATGGTTATTATTGACTATGTTGGCATATTGTTGGGCTTGAGGCCTTGGTCGAGGACCAACTGGATTTAAGGTTAGCCTTCTATGCTCCGGGAGCTAGGTAGAATTGGTAAGGTACATCCAGATGGTGGTGATCTGGAAGTCTTGAATCTACAGCAGACAACATATACGAATTTTCAGAGTCCTATGGTCCCACAACACATGAAGAGGGTTATCCACGTGGGTTCTACCTAGCATGTCAGTAGGTAGGGTTATCCACATGGGTTCTACCTATTTGAGATTATTCAAAGTAATAGGCTATGACTTTGTACTGTTGGGCATGCTTGCTTTTATTGAATATCATTAATATGTCAGTCTTATGGGCGGTCGGTTGGGATATGTTTGTTGTTGTATTCATAACTGTCTTATGGGCTAGACATCTGTACATGTGATTGGGAATATTAGATATAAAATCACTTTATACGTCTTGCAACAATCATATAACAATTATAATTAATAAATATAACTTTGTAAGCGCTCAAAAACTCCAATCCAAGTATATTTGAACGATAAGATATTTCTTAAAGATCATGCAACACCATAAAAAAAAATTAAAGTGGGACACTAATAAATGTCACAGAGTTAGACGCGTAATGACAGGAAACACTTATTTTTCCTACCAAACTTCTTTTCTTTTAAGAAGATTTAGTTATCATCCTACAATTCAAGATACTTTTAAAAAAGTATAACTAACAAAAATAGCTATAGTTTTAGGGTTATTAAATTTAAATAGCTATAAGTATCATATTTTAAAAAAATAGCTACATTTTGGGTTAAAAAATGGCTAAACTACATAAAAACTTCGTTTTTTTAATACAAAAAACATCCAAATTAATTTCCCACTAAATGAGGTCAATTAGTTATTGTAACGAACAATGCTATTTTTTAGCTCTTAAAACCCACTAATTTGACACTTTAAAAAATGTAACTGACTTATATCTTCTAGGATTCTGATTAGTTTTATGTTCCTTTTTTCTTCTTCATTTAACGCCTAAAACAAAAATGCAATTTCATGGCTACTATCACACTTTTGATCCGGCATTTCGGAAAATGGAGCAAAGAGAATTGTTATGTGAATATAGCATTGACGGGATAGTGTTGAAGAAATATGCTTCGTATTTTGATTTAGTTGATTTGATTCCGATACAATTGAACATCATTCTAACAAAAAAAGTGTATGAAAATTAAATACACTGTCGAAGGTAACGACACACCTATGGAAATTTTTAAGTGGGTGTGCGTATATATGTTTAGTTGAAAATTATCAACGCTCAATTGGAGTATATCCTTTGTGTGTAAGTGTTTTTTATATTGATATAGTATATTTTGATTCTGGAGATACTTCTATTGAATGTGATGTGTTGCAACTTGAATACAATAAAGTATTAATTGGTACAGATGATACATTGCCAATTCTTTCAACGTTTGGCGATCGACCATTGATGGTGGAATTATTAAATAATTACAAACCAATTGCAAAAGGAGATAATGATGGATCAAATATACATGGATAAGTTGACATTGAAGGATGTTATAAAAATATATTCAATCGAAAAATAAAATATGAAACTGGATTTTTTTAAAATAATAGTTGCTTAGTAATCTAATATTGTGTATACATACAAGACAACACATTCAAATAAAAGATGCATTGCCACAAATCAAAATTGATGCAAGTAATATTTTTAAAACAGAATGACAACATAATTTTAAATGCACTAGAAGGTATTTAAAAATGCACAAGTATTCAAATACAAAGTGTAATGATATGTCACACTATAAATATTCAATGGTTATATGTATGCCACAATACACTAATTTGGAAGGTATATCCTCTACAAAACTTATTTGTTCAACTTAAACTACATTCATATGACTACACCTTACTACAGTCATTTCAGAAAACATAATGACAACATAACTCTAAATACACTAGAAAGTATTCAAAAATGTAAACGTATTCAAATATAAATTAAAGTGTTCAAAGTATAATTGTATGCCACACTATAAGTATTCAATAGTATCAGCTGGGCAAAGATACTGATTTTGTGGATACTTTAAAGAAGTGAAGTTGATTTAGAAGTAATTGAGTTGATTTGGGGTAAAGAATTTGATTTGAGATAATGAAAGAAAAACTTTAAAAGTGGGACTATGGGAAGAGAGAAAGAGTGAAAAGATGGGGAAATAAAATTAGGCATATGAATTTATATAAAGCTTTTTAGGCATTTTAACTTAAATTTGCTATTTATTCATTAAATATAACCATAAATTATAAATAAAGTATAATATAGGTATATTATTTAAATATAGAAGGTAGTTTGTCATTTTATGTAGTTCTTTCTTTAAAAAAATATAGTTAACATAAGAATTATATAGCAAATTATCATCTAATACACGAATCAATGTATACTTCTAAAGAAATTTCAAAATATTAAACATTACGTTTCAAAAAAAACCATTGTTACTTTAGCACTCCCTTTCCTCTAAACAAAGCTTATGATATTCAACATATATAGATAATAACACAATAAAAAATATTATCGGTGTGTTTTGTTGGGTTAATTATTTTGAAAAATGTTTTCCCAATAAACTCATTTTTCACAAATTTAAGGAAAATGACTTCCCTTTGAAATTTAAGCAAAATATTTTTCAAAACTCTCTTCATTATTTTTTCCCAACCTCAATCCAGCCACCCCCCCCCCCCCCCCAAAAAAAAAGAAAACAAATTTAAAATTTTGTTTTTAACAAATATTTTTAACTTCAATTATTTTTTTTGCCACCCTTACCCTTACCCTACCCCCAACCTCTATCACCACTCTCCCAAAAAAGTGAAAAAATATTGTAGATATATTTCCGATTTTTTTTTATATTATTATTTTTTACCATTGCACCCCCTCCCCCCCCCACCCCCCCCCCAAAAATAATTTAAGTTTGTTAATAAAAAAAATATTTTGAACTTCAAAAAAATATTACCCCTACGCCCCCTCCAGGCCATCCACCCCCCCCCCCCCCAAAAAAAAAAAATTAAGTTTGACTTTAAAATATATTTTCAACATTTCCGAAATTATTTTCTTCTATAGTAAAAAAAATATTTTCTCAAAAACATTTTTCATTCATAGATATTAAGCAGTAATAAATCTTTTCTACTCACAAACAAAACATGAAAAAGTAAGTAAAAAATTCACTTGTTTCTAGGAAAATATTTTCTAGAAAAACACTTTCCTTTATATCAAACACACCCGATGTTAAAAACCACAACTCACCAATTAAGAGAAAAAATCCTATATTTGAATAAACTAAACCTAACAAATTAGAGAAAGATCGCCACAAAAATAATCCTAGTCATTGAAAGAGATAACATGATTATACAAAAGTACTCTCACCTAGACAGTGTATCTCGATTTCATTTCTCAGGCTCAAGTGAATGAAAGAGTATGGGGTGGGGGAATAATTTGAATCTCACGCCTGACAAAAAGGTAATAACTCATTTTTTTCAATAAATTTATGAATCCTCTTGTTACGTTACTTATTCTATCTTGTGATTTATCCCAAAGAACACCATAGTAGAGAGTTGTTTAATTGTTCTGACCCAAAAACTCAGGTCATGATAGCATCTTCTCTTACCCATTTTATTAGCTAGACATCCATACATGTGCCTGAGACTTTTAGATATAAAATAACTTTTTATGTCTTGTAGCGATCATATCAATATTATAATTAAAAAATATAACTCTGTGAACGATTATAAACTTCAATCCAAGTATATATTGGCCGATAAGATATTTCTCCAGGAGCATGCAACACCAAAATAAAGGAAATTAAAGTTGGACACTAATAAATGTCATAGAGTTAGATGCATAATGACTTGAATCACTTATTTTTCCTTCCAAACTACTTGTCTTCTAAGAATATTTAGTTATCATCCTACATTAATTCAAGATAATTTTGGGGAAGAAAACACAGTTAGCATAAGAAGTATATAAAAAATTATCATGTAATACACAAATCAATATATTCTTGTATCGTCATTTCAAAAATCCATTGTTACTTTAGCACTACCTTTCTTCTAAACAAATCTTGTAGTATGCAATATATATAGATATTAATAAAATGAAAAGCATTGATCGCATATGTCTAAAACCATAACTCACCAAGAAAAGAGTAACCATTCTATATTTAAATTAACTAAACCTAACATATTAGAGAAAGGTCGCCACAAAAATCATCCTAATAATGGAAAAAGATATCATGATTACACCAACTCCAAGCTTGACACTATCGCTTGATTTCATATCATAGACTCAACCAAATGAAAGAGTATGGTGGGATAATTTGAAACTCATGCCTGAAAAAAGGCAATAACTCGTATTTTAGATAAATTTATGAGGCATCACGTTACTTATTCTATATTGTGATTGATCAAAAAGAACACCATCCACATTAGCAGAGAGTTGTTTAATCGTCCCGACCCAAAAACTGAGGTCATGATGGCACCTACTACGTCCCATTAGTAAGTTAGCCGAACTCATTCTCTAGAGCTAGAAGTAATAGTCTATTGCAGGAAAGGAAAAAGTTGCAAAATTTTTACAATAATAATAAGAACAAATTAAAGAGGGAGAATAAAACAATACAGAAAACGAACCCATGACCCGAGTTAAGTTGGTATTTGAGCAACTATTAAAAACACGATTGCAATAATAGTAATAATACAAAAATATAGATTTGTTTCCAGGGGCAAGATAATGACTTGTCCTAGGGTCCCCAAGGCAAAGGGAGAGAGAGGCAACTCTAAACTCAGGATCTCACCCAACTCTCCAAATCCAAGAGCTGCTCTACATCAAATCCAAATCAGCGGTGAGAACTCGTACTATGACCTGTAGGGTATTGAAGTGTAGCATGAGTACCAACAATAGCCCCTCAGTGGGCGTTGGCTGATTAAGGTCCCAAGATAAAGTAAGCATAAACAACATGTAAGGAAGGATCATATATCATAAATAACTATAAGAAACAAAAGAATATCATAATAAGAAACAACTAAAACAAGGAACATATAGTAAAGGAAAACATATGAAGGAATTTAGGGATGAACCTGAATGCTCTAGCTCATCAACAAATTAAGGAAAAGGGACAACTGATGGACATAGTTAGCCACATGCATTATATTCTAAACCCTCAAAGAAAGCGTGACCAAGTACCTTATTTGATTGAAATGCACCCATGTTTGGTACATGTCTTCCCCTTGCTTTTGAGCAATGTTTATTATCTCACCCCTCAGCTTAGTGTTTTTCATGGATGGTAAAAGTCGATTGAAGAACTTTGATAGTGGTTTAGAATCTAACTAATGCCATGCAATTCCTAACAATGAGTATGGGAACAAGGTAAGCCTCACATAGTCATATGAGACTCCAATTGGGATGTATGTATTGGTAATTTCTATTAAAGTCCTAAGGTGGTTTAGAGGATCCTCATTAGGGAGACTACTGAACTGCCCATTAGAATGGAGAATTTGTACCATACTCTTCTTTAGTTCAAATTCACCCCCGGTGGAGGTTTCCTAATACTAGATTCCAAATTGGCTTTGAGTGGGATTTGCACATTACGTACAACCTTGCGGGGATGATCGGAACAACATGGGGTGCTTCTTGGTTATTCAAGTTCCCTCCATCATCGGCTTCCTTTGGTTGTCCACATTTTCCGGGTTATTCAAGTTTCCTAGATTATCCACATCAACGTTTCCCATAAGAAATAACCGTAATTCTCCATGTCATCCCAAGTTATCTATTTTCCTGCACTATCTTAAGACTCGTTCATGTCATTGTAAGGTATGACAAGATCTCCTTTCCGAGACATCTTTTTTATATATATCAGGCATTGCATTCTCCGGATAATTCAAATCGAAGAAATTGGATGTCCAACTCAGGCCTCTATGACATGACCGAGATCCAGACATATAGAACAAGTGCCTGAAATAAACAAGCTAAGATCAAGTAATTAATAACTGAACATTCAAATTGTAGACATAATATAATTGAATATAAGTAAATTTCTAACACCCCAGAAGTGGCGCCAAACACTTGTTGATCCCCAAAATACACGAAAGTGTACATGGCGGCGCAGGTAATATAGATTCTTTAAGAAATGAGTTATTGTTCCCAAGGGACATAAGATACATTTATATTCACTTAATTCTACAACTCAATGTAAAAAGTAACCTTCTAAAGAGCTGATGATTTGTTTTTTATCTACTAATAATTATTCACTTAACGGAAGTAACTAACTGTGAATACTTTGATATAATATTTCAAGCAATTTTAAAAGCAACCCCGGGGCTGCAACATATAATGAATATCATGCATCATATTATTGGCTTAGAACTACTTTCAATTGTCAGGCTACTGTTTTATAGAGTTGATGGTATGATCCGGGTTATACGCATCTATATTCTCCAGTCTATCTAACCTTTCTTCTCCCAATTTTAACATTAGACAGTAGATTTTTCTATGGTGCGCAAGCATAAAATACTAAAACAAGAATATAGAAGTAACATGTATTGAAAATCGAAAAGTAACTAGAAAACCTCAAATACTCAACATTCAATTTGTAGCTACAACCCAAGAACTAGGGCGTTTAGCTACTCATGCTATTACAAAACCAAAACATATGATTGTTCATGCGTTTCTGGAAAATAGAAGAGATAAAGAAATAAAACCTATTACAACCTTGAATTGTTTCTCTTGCGCACTAAACAAAACGTCCAACCCTAATAATGTAGCCCAAGAGGTCGATTTATAAGTTTAGGAAAATAGGAGACAAAATGTAACTTATCTAGGAATCCCTTTTAACAAAACTTTAACTTGAAAATTCAGCACATTGGTGGCGTGTCGCACCTCCAATTGCGCCAAGAACATTCTACAGTTTTTTTGATGTTGGCTCACCTAGCCTTGCAGAGCCATTGAATAAGTGCCTCTGAACATCAGTACATGACACGTCACGTCTAACAGTGCGCCTCAAAAGTGCTTCTATCTTTTGTCCCTTGGCGCCTCGCTCCCATCAGTGCACCTCGCCCTAGGGCCTCCATCCTTATCCAATTTCAGCAATGTTTTGCAACTCTTTTCTCTCCTTTAAACTCCATTCTTCTTAAGAGTTCCTTGAAACTTCTAATCACCTGTTTTCGTGCACAATCATCGCAAGTACAACAAAATCAAGATAATAAACTAAAGATCATTCTTCAATTCAAGCACTAAATGGGAAAATATTGACCACTTAGGCATATAAACATGCCTAAGATCAAACTCTTTTATCCTCCCCTCATTTCTCCTCATTTCCTTTTTTTTGTCTTCTAGAACTCTCAACTAAAACCCTGGGCATATTTTAGGATTAAAAACAGATCCTAGTCATATTAGACCCCTAAATCCTTACAAAACCAAATTCAATCTAAGTACGTAAGGAACCTACCAAAATACCCCTAACTATTTTCGGGTACCTTTTCTTAATTGGAAAGCATTACTTCAAAAGGGCATATATCATTCATCTGAAGTCGAAACTTACCAAACTCGGTGGATTTGGAAATAATATATAAAGACATCTAGTTTATTACCTTGTAGACACTTTAATTTATCACGTACTCAGAGTTATGGTCGTCGAAGTTGACCTGAAACTTAAAAGAACTTAGGAATGACTTGAACGATTCTCTCATTAATTTTCTTGGATCTCAATGTGATACATATAGTAACCTTAACACTCAACAATTTTTAAATTCATTGGTACAATTATTCTTACAGAGAAGGATGCTCCAAGTCTTAGCTTAAAAATTTTCTGGGGTGTTACAATATATGTCCCTTGGGATCATTCGTCGTCAAATAACAACTAGATTGGTTATGGAACGGGGCTACTCTGTGTTGCCAATCTGTGTTAGAAAACCAGAAATTATAGATTCTAATAAATTATTCAGAAATACGAAGTAACTAAAATTTATAGAAGCAATAAGAAATATGAACAAAAATTTAATTCAAAAAATCTATAAAACGCACCAGAATGTGAATAAAGTTTTAACAGAAAATGATCAAGCCCACTGAACTCACACTGTCCCCGAAATTATTCCCCTCTAGTATTCGAGATTTGATTTGGAATATTACCTCCCAGGGTAAAATGATCTCAATCACCAAAGTATAGATACCAAAAACTCTGGTGTCAGCGAACCAATCAACAGCAGGAAAGTACACGAAGAAAATTTTTGTGCAGAAGAAGAAGAAGAAACTCAAAAAATTGGTAAGGAAATATTCTGAAGAATGAGTGGTATTTATAGGCAAGAAGAACAGGTTTCGAAAGGTTGCAACCCTTTCACAATCCACCTGACCATTAATGAAAGTTTGCAACCTTTCAAATGGTAATGACTGTTCCTGAAAGTTGCAACCTTTCAGAACAGTCATGGAGGAAATTTTAAATCAAACGAGTCGCGCGCGGATCCGAGTCGGATCAAGTTAATCAACTAAAAAGTTTAAAATGTTTTGGTTAATTTCAACTAAATAACTGAAAATGTCAACTAATTAATTGAAAATATTTTTGGCTATTTAATTTAATTAATTAAATAAATAATTAAATAATTAAAACAAACTTTGTCCAAAAATAATCTCTCGATCATTTGCCGAAGCCGAAGTCGAGCCGAGCAACGACGATGATGGCGTGAGGGGGTTCCCTCTTTCCAACCCTTTTAACAATAAATAGGAGTGTTTCTATATTTAACATTTCCTTTTCTTCTTTCCACCACCTATGAGGGACAAATGACTTTTCATTAAAGCATAAGAAGACTTTTCAAGTTCCCAACTATTCAAGTTCTCAACTTTTCAAGTTCCTCTCTTTCCCTCTCTTTCCCATCAATTCTTGCAACATACCCAACAATCCCCCACATTGATGGGAAATAGTTATAACATAGGAATGCACGGACAATTATGTACTTTACAGGCAAGGATTAATTGCATATGGATAAGTAGGTTTCCCCTTGGACTTTCCCTAGTGAACATATGTCGGATATACTCGGTCAATCGGTAGATCTGATATCTTTGAACCGTCGAGCTTTGGTGTATACCTATACAACCATATGTCACACAATTAACCCATTAATGTTTATGGTTCTTACGGTTGTGTTCTTTTCAGCCATGAACACCTCCTGGTTTCATGAGTGTATAGAGAATATGATTTTGACATAAACTTCTCTTTGAAGCGGCTTACACTTCACACTCATATAGGTGATTTCTAACCGTGTCATCTCATAGATACAATATTTGGTCAAATCTATCAAACTTAGCAAATCATTAAACACTTTAAGCTTTATTACCTCATTAACAAGCCTTAAAGTCTTAAACTTGTTCCTGAACATTGTCTTCATCATAAGAATGGATTGAGTTAATTGACAATGTCGAACCGTCAACCAAAACTTTGTTTTTCTCTTTGAATCTAGCTCTTGGGATATCCAGTCTGCTAGATAGAGTTACCGTCATGCTGACTTGTCCTAAGCCGTCAACCCATTCCCTTAGATGATCTTTCAACTGCCTCTCTCACTAGGCCTTTCGTTAGTGGAACTGACACATTATCACTTGACTTTACATAGTCAATTGTGATAATTCCACTAGAGAGCAGTTGTCTTTTGGTGTTATGTCTCCGTCGTATATGACGAGACTTCCCGTTGTACATGACGCTCCCTGCCCTACCTATTGTTGCTTGACTATCGCAATGTATGTAAATAGGTCCAACAGCTTTGGGCCAGAATGGAATATCCTCCAGGAAATTCCGGAGACTTTCATCTTCTTCACCAGCCTTATCCAAAACAATGAATTCAAATTCCATTGTGGAGTGAGTAATACATGTCTTTTTGGACGATTTCCAAGAGCATGCTCCTCCACCATGTATGAACACATAACCACTAGTGAATTTTACATCATTTGACCCGGTGATCCAATTTGCATCACTATATCCTTCAATCACATCAGGATATTTATTATAATGCAAAGCATAGTATTATGTTTATTTCAGATAACCCAACACACGTTTCATTGCCATCCAGTGAGTTTGATCCGGATTACTAGTGAACCGACTCAGTTTGCTAATAGCACAAGTTATATCTGGTCGCGTACAATTCATAATATACATCAAACTTCCCAATACTCTGGCATATTCCAATTGGGAGTCACTTTGACCTCCATTCTTTTTAAATGTACAGCTTAAATCAATTGGAGTTTTGACAATATTGAAATTCAATTAATTGAAGTTATCCAACACTCTTTCAATATAATGAGATTGAGATAATGCTAGTCCCTGGGGAGTTTTGATAGTCTTGACCCCTAAGATCAAATCAGCAACTCCTAAGTCCTTCATATCGAACTTGCTGGACAACATGCGTTTAGTAGCACTTATATCGTCAATGTTTTAACTCATTATTATCATGTCATCAATATACAAACAAACAATGACTTCATGATTCATAACGTTTTTAATGTAAACACATTTAACACATTCGTTAATCTTGAATCCATTTGCCAACATTGTTTGGTCAAATTTAGCATGCCATTGTTTGGGTGCGTGCTTGAATCCATAAATTTACTTTACAAGTCTGCACACTTTCTTTTCTTTACCAGGAACTACAAACCCTTCGGGTTGTTCCATGTAAATTTCTTCCTCCAACTCTCCATTTGAGAAGACCGTCTTTACATCCATTTGGTTGATTTTAAGATCATGCACTGCTGCTAGTGCTATTAACATCCTAATTGATGTTATCCTTGTTACTGGAGAGTATGTGTCAAAGTAATCTAGACCTTCCTTTTGTCTGTACCCTTTGACTATCAGTCTAGCTTTATATTTGTCAATACTCCCATCATGTATAATTTTCCTTTTAAAGATTCATTTTGATCCTAAAGGTTTATTTCCTGGAGGAAGATCAACCAATTCCCAAGTGTGATTACTTAAAATTGATTCGATCTCACTATTGACTGCTTCTTTCAAATAGGTTGACTCACACGAAGACATATCTGCTTTAAATATTTGAGCCTCATTTTCAAGCAATAGTTCTACAAAATCTAGTCCGAAAGAAGCAGGTTTCCGTTGGCGAGTACTACGCCTAGGATCCTCACAAGTTAGAATATTTTCCGTTGATTCTTCTCGTGTCCATTTAGGTCTTTCACTTGTCGACTCACATTCAGTTTTACACGGATAAATGTTTTCAAAAAACTCTACATTATCTTACTCAATTATCGTATTAACATGAATCTTAGAATTATCAGATTTGTGAACCAAAAACCGACATGCCTTACTGTTCACAATATACCCACTAAATACACAGTCTACTATTTTGGGTCCAATTTTAACCCTCTTCGGTAAAGGAACCTCTACCTTGGCTAAACACACCCACACTTTGAAATATTTCAAGTTGGGTATCCTTCCTTTTCACAACTCATATGGAATTGATTGTGTTTTTCGATGGGGTACTCTATTGAGTATCTTATTAGCCGTAAGGATTGCTTCCCCCCCCCCAAAGGTTTCGCGGTGAACCAGAATTGATCATTAAGGCATTCATCATTTCCTTTAATTTTCTCGTCTTCTGTTCCGCCAAACTATTTGACTGTGGTGTATACGGTGCAGTAGTTTGATGAATAAAACCATATTCCAAACATATGTCTTCAAAAGGAGAATCATATTCTCCACCCCTATCACTCCGAATCATTTTTATCTTTAGATTCAATTGGTTCTCCACTTCATTTTTGTATTGCTTAAATGCATCAATTGCTTCATCCTTACTATTAAGCAAATACACATAACAAAATCGAGTGCAGTCATTAGCAAAAGTTATAAAATACTCTTTTCCACCACGAGATGGTGTCGACTTCATATCGCATATATCTGTGTGAATTAAGTCTAAAGTTTTGGAATTTCTTTCAACAGACTTATAAGGATGTTTAACAAACTTACTTTCCGCACAAATTTCACATTTCGATTTATCGCATTTAAAATCATACAATACTTCTAGAGTAACCAATTTTCCCAAAACTTTGTAATTTATATGTCCCAAACGGGCATGCCATAAATCATTTGACTCCAATAAGTAAACAGAAGCAGAATTTGCATTAATACTGTCAACAACCATTACATTCAGTTTGAAAAGACCCTCATTGAGGTAGCCCTTTCCTATGAACATTTCGTTCTTACTTATTACAGCTTTATCACTAACTAAGACACACCTAAACCCGTTCTTAACGAGTAGTGCAGCAGAAACTAAATTCTTCCTAATAGTAGGGACATGCAGAACACTGTTCAAAGTTAACACCTTATCGGATGTTATTTTCAACATTACTTTCCCAGTTCCTGCAATCCTTGTTGTTGCTGTATTTCTAATGAACAAATCTTCATCGTACTCAGCAGGAGTGTACGTTGCAAAGGCTTCTTTCGCAGAGCAAATAGGTCGAGTGGCACCTGAGTCGAGAAACCACTCCTTGGGATTTCCAACTAAGTTACACTCCGAGATCATTGCCCACAAGTTATCTGCATCTTTCATCTCTTCCACGATGTTGGCTTGACTTTTGCCTTTGCCTTTGTCTTTGTCCTTTATTGGAGCACGACAATCAGAAGACCTATGACCAGCCTTGCCACAGTTTTAACATTTGCCATTGAATTTGTTCTTGCCTATTCTGACTTCAGCCCGTTGGACTTCTTTCTCTTTTTGTCTTTTGCAGGATCTTCTTCAACAATATTAACTCCAATGATTGTTGAGCTCTTACGAGACTTCTTTTCGGCATTTTTGTTAGCTTCCTCAATCTTGAGAAGAATCACAAGATCTTTAAGCTTCATTTCTTTAAGCTTGTGCTTTAGATAATTCTTGAAATCGTTACATGAAGGAGGCAACTTCCCGATCATTGCAACCACTTGAAAAACTTCATTTACTACCTAATATCTTCTGCAATCAAATCATGGAGAATAAGTTGAAGTTCCTTCACTTGTGATCCAACAGTTTTACTATCTACCATTTTATAGTCTAAAAACTTTGCAACCACAAACTTTTTCAAGCATGCATCTTCTGTCTTATATTTCTTCTCAAGTGCATCCCACAACTCTTTTGAAGTTGTTATTGCTCTATAGACATTATATAAGTCATCCTCTAAAGCACTCTAAATATAGCCTTTACATAGGAAGTCTGCCTGTTTCCATGCTTCAATTATCATAAATTTTTTCTATCTGGCATGTCAGCAGCAGGCACTGGAAATTTCTGCAGACCAAGAGTGGTAAGCCAGAAAAATACCCATTGTTGCCATCCTTTGAAATTCACACCTGTGAATTTATCCGATTTCTCTGCTTGTGGTACAGCAGTTCGAGTTGGTGCATCAACATCCACTGTAACACCATTGTTTGCCATTTCTGATAAACAAAAATCGATACTGTCTTAGAAAGCAATAAATTATAATTGCAGACTTAAAGGAGTATAAAATCACAAAGATTTTTGTCTCCACCAGAAACACATATTAAAATATAATTTCCTTAAGATTGTTGTCAATCTGTGTAAGAAAACCAAAAATAACTGATTCTAATAAATTCTTCTCAAACACGAAGTAACTAAAATTTACAGAAGCAGTAAGAAAGATGAACAAAAATTTAATTCAAAAAATCTGCAAAACGTACCAGAATGTGTATACACTTTTAACAGGAAATGATCAAGTCCACTGAACTCACACTGTCCTATTAAAGAAATTATTCCCCTCTAGTATCCGAGGTTTGACTTGGAATATAACCTCCAAGGGTAAAATGATCTCAATCACCAGAGTATAGATACCAAAAACTCTGCTGTCAGCTAACCAATCAAGTGCAGGAAAGTACACGAAGAAAAGTTTTGTGCAGAAGAAGAAGAAGAAACTCAGAAAATTCATAAGGAAATATTCTGAAGAATGAATGGTATTTATAGGCAAGAAGAACAGGTTCCGAAAGGTCGAAACCCTTTTAGAATCCACACGACCATTAATGAAAGTTTGCAACCTTTCAGAACAGTCATGGCAGGATTTTAAATAAAATGGGAAAGTTTAAATAAAATGGGTCGCGCACGGATCTGAGTCGGGTCAGGTTAATCAACTAAAAAGTTGAAAACATTTCAGTTAATTTCAACTAAATAACTGAAAACGTCAACAAATTAATTGAAAACATTATTGGCCATTTAATTTAATTATGTAAATAAATAATTAAATAATTAAAACAAACTTTGACCAAAAATAATCTCTCGATCGATCATTTGCCGAAGCCGAAGCCGAAGCCGAGCCGAGAGAGCGACGACTACAACGGCGCGAGGGCATTCCCTCTTTCCAACAGTTTTAACAATAAATAGGAGGGTTTCTATATTTAAACTTTCCTATTTTTCTTTCCACAACCTATGAGGGACAAATGCCTTTTCATTAAAGCATAAGAAGACTTTTCAAGTTCCGAACTATTCAAGTTCTCAACTTTTCAAGTTCCTCTCTATACCTCTATTTCCCATCAATTCTTACAACATACCCAATAATCTGATCATATCTACCATACAAATTAGAATTTGATTGCATTACTACTTGGAACCAACTAATTGCTCTCATTTAGCTATTTCTCATAGAAAAATCTCATCATCTTCTTCCTTGTCATTAATAACCTTAGACGGAATAAACCACAACATCGTTATCAAGATAAGATCATTAAACTTCTCTTTATAACACCACTCCATTAATAAAATGATCTCTAAAAAGATATCCTCCACGCACTTTGGAACTCATATCTATCTTAATTTCAAATACATGAGTTGGTTTCTCATCTTGTTATCTCCCCCTTAGTCCTAAAGCTGACACTTGAATGCTATAGACCTATCCCACCATCTCTAACATATCAACATCCTATTTTACTCTAATAATTGGGAGAATAATATCTCGTGACTACCAAACTCTGCTTAAGCAAGTTCTAAGACCTCTTTCTAAGGTGTTTCTCTTAATATTTTCTCATTACATACCCTCTTGGTAAACTTCTTGACGCTCTTATTAGTCTTGTGACTTTGCCACACTTAAGTGTCCATATATAAAGGTGTGTGTATCTCACTTGTACTACTTACATTCATTGAAGCAAACATCTCAATTTCTCACCTACTCTATCTGAGGTCTTCAACATCAAATCTCAAGACTAACAACATCACCCTCATGTAGCCATTCTTTTGGATATGACACTCACCTTAAATTCAAGATAAATGTTTATTACTAAACCCGAATATTAACATGATTGCTCACCTACTATACGATACCTTATTACATGATCAGTTCTATAACCTTTTTTAACATCATGAACCTCTCAAACAAATCATCAGCCTATCTTAGATATATCACTTTATGAATACTCTATGCTTCCATTCAACACATATACTTAGCCTCCTCTAAAACGATGACACATTGACATCAACTATATTTGGGTTAACAATGACTCTAACTTATCTTGACTAGTAACTATTTCTCTTTCTTCTATCAAGAACTCTCTAGAACATTATTCTTCTTTTTTTTACTCATAAAGGAACTCATTACTTATAACTGATTGGGTACAAGATTTCAATAACATAATTTGCCCCATCACTATACCTTTTCTTAGATTAATGAACATCTACATATATTCCTCTAACTCAGGCCCCTCTCACTCCTACTTCTCATGATCTCGTAACTCATGTTACCCTTTTCGAGCAAAAATACTACCCAAGCTCTAATCATACTTTCTAATAAGGATCATTGCTGAAAAAATGCTTAAGGAAAAGAGTATAACTCACTTTTTTCTCTAACACACGATTCATATAATTATGGGTGATTTCCTCTGATATTGAACGCTTAACTCAGTCACAGGCTTTTGTTAAGCCCATTTGTAGTCTCATGAATTCCTCAAGATTTGTGCTTAGAGAAGCTCACCTACAAATGTACTAACTTTTTTATTCAACCACCTCTAGTGTAAGAGGTGGTTGAATGATTATGAGAATCACATGAGTACGAATAAATACCTTTAACATAGATTTTTGGAACGATTAAGAGTATACAAGAAGGGAAACTTTTCTTAAATGTTTGTTGTCCCTCATTTATAAACGTGGGGCCGTCACAACCATAAACTAGAACCTACTGACACCACTTTTTAATCACCCTAAGAAATTTTAAATATGTGCTATGATACCAAGTTTGTCACGACCCGAGTGTTCTCCTTATACGTGGCGACACTTGAGAATTATTGTTTGTCCCCAAGCGAAAATTTTCATCCTGGCTGACTACAAGCAGAAAAACATACTCAAGCATACAATGCTTAAAAATGAATATAATTTATGAAATTCAAATACAAAACAATAACTCAAATGATTTACTCTGAATATAAATAGAATATTTAACTAGCAAACAATAGGCAATTTAAATTTAATAAGATAATGAAACAAACTTCTCAAACACTACAGTCTATCTATGATGCCTCTAACTAACAATGATTGAAGTCGGGACAAAATCCACGACACTGATATATCTGAAAGTATAAGTGCATCGCTCTGGAAGAAAGTAGGCACCATAACTAACTCGAACTGCATGTGGTATCAACTAAGAACCCGCTTATAATGTTGAGTACAAGTATCTGCATCATGAAACGATGCAGGTAAAATTGCTCACTACAGGGAATGTACGAGCATGTAAGGGGAACTCTAAAGCATAAACATAAGCTCAAACATGATAAAAGGAAATATGCTTACCTCCTCCTAAATAACTCAACTAAACTCAACTCAAGAATAAGATACTCAACTAAAGAATATCATACTCAACTCAAAGGTACGATACTCAACTCAAAGGTAAGATAGTGAACTCAAAGGTATACTAAAGGATACCTAAAACTACTTAAACTTACTCTACTCAGAATACTCAAAGATAAGATAACCAACTCAGTAATAAGGTTTTCAATTCACTAAAACATCGCTCAAAAAAGGATACTCAACTCTGGATACTCAACTGAAGATAAAGCAACAAAAAAGTTGCAATATAGGGAAAAAATTTAAAACAGTAGATAGCAACTCAATGTATTGAAGGATACAATAACAACTAAATTTGTAAATAATAAAATATGATACAACTCGATGGGAGTTACTCTAACCCACAACCATCACTATAAATTACGTAATGATAAAATGTCTCGCCCACGCTACCAGAACTGTCCTATAGCTTGTCGGGATATAGAATGTCTCAACTAAGTGGATCCACTAATCTAAAAGCTTCAAGGAATTATCTAAAAGGTTTGACAATTTCTACCCACGTTAGTTATATGATTAATGGAGACATGAGTTATCTTCACCATATCATATCTCAATACTATTCAAAAAAAATTACTAAGCTCATATGTTTGATAACATAACTCTTTTATGGTTTGAGATTATTAATAAAAACTAGCTTAAACACTCTCTTGCAAATCGGTGTTTCCTTTCTTGTTTAAATGTAAAATAAAGAACTTTACTCTTAATCTTACTCAATTCAATGCTCAAGGATTAAATAAAATCTAAAAATACTGTAAAAGAATTATCGAAATAAAGTTAATCACGAATTATGGACATTTATGACAAAATTCAAGGTTTTGAATAACCGTAACAAGAACTCAATACTCAAGACTCAATAACTCGGAACTCAAGAACTTTAAAAATAATACTCGCTTAAAGAATGCTTGACTTAGAGGGTTTATACAGAATTATAGGCATGGATGAATTAACTCAAAGACTCAAATATACTTATTATCTCAGGACTACTCGACTTATAGGGTTTGTACGAACTTATTAGCCAAAACTAATCAACTCAAGTAATTCATGGGTAACATGTAATAGTCCAATGATTAGGAATATACTCTTGAAAAGGTTAGAAACTCGATACAAGACTTAGAACTTGAAGATACTACTCCTCTCAATTATACTTAATTTATGGAGACCTGCAAAATTTATGGGCATAGACGACTCGAATAAGGGTCTACATAACAATATGGAACTCAAGTATATGACTATTCTCATTCTTATACTTACTTCCTCAAAGCATATCTCAAATTGATAGTTGATTTCAAAGGATTCAGAATTGAAGTCAAATACTTTCTTTGACGCTAGTCTTGATCCTCTCTTAAATGTAAATTATTAATTCAAGAGTTATGGTTCATGAATACATTGTGCTCAGTTACTTGAGTCTTGAAACAACTCATTAGAAGTTTTACAAGACTTCTCAAAAATACTCAAAGGGACTTTCTCAAATGTTTGAAATAACTCTCAAGAATTATCTCCTAACTCAACCTTGAATTTGAATTATGTATTCAAGGGTTATGATTCATGTTATGAATGATTTCTATGTGCTCAAAAGTAGTTTAGAGTGTTTATAACAAAAAGGGAGTGAAGGTAAACTTTAAAAAAACTCAAATAGAGTAACGGACTCCAAAATGGACGGCGAAGCGACCTTGGCGCATTGGTGGTCTGGGGAGCCAGCCCTTAAACTATAGAACATAATTTTGGGCGCATAATTCCATGCCCCAACCCAAAAAATTTGACGAATTTCTTTTCTCGTTTCCTCATCCTAACTAGCCTCGAATCGAACGGTTTCTTCCCCAATCACTTGGGTTAGATTACTCAAAATAAGTACACTCTAATATACTCAATACATCACTTAAAACAATTACTTTACTCTAAAAAATAATCAAAACTCCAACAAAATGAGATTTAGTATGAACTTCAAGAACATTTGTCAAGAACTCTAATCTTTCAACTTCAAGAATGAAATTTGCATTGAAAATAACATGATTGGCATGTATCTGAACGAACTCAACACTATGGAACCTTACATACCGCTTACGGATTAATCCCATGGTGAAAATTCGTAATAAAACTCAAGAATCTCGACGAACGCTTTGATCCTCCCCTCTTTTCTCCTCTTTTCTCTTTTTGAACTCTCAACTAAATCCCTAGGTGTATATTAGGATTATAAAATTGAACCTAATTAGATTAGACCCCTAAAACCTTACTAAAAACTAATTAAATCTGATTGTGTAAGGAAAAGACAAATATATCCCTCACTGTTTTATGGTAACTCTCCTTAAATCGACAACTTGACTTCAAAAGGGAATATATCACTCATTCAAAGTCAAAACATATAAAACTAGGTGACGCTGTAAAGATAATTCAAAGAGATTTCATTTAGTGCGTTGGAGCCTACCAAATAATCCAATGTGAGTTATGGTTGTTTGAAGTTGACCCAAAACATAAAAGAACTTAGGATGAGTTGAATTATTTTCTCTTTTTGTTCTTCTTGGATCCCAAGGTGCTACATCTAGTAACCTTAAAACTCAAAATTTATTAAATCAAATGGTAAAATCCTACTCACAACAAAATATGGTTTTAATCTTAGTTCAAAACTTTTTCGGGGTTTTACACCATCCTAAGGATATAATATACATCCAAGGATCTAAGTCTATACAAAGGATAGGGACTTCGTTAAAATTACCAGTATAATAAGAGTAAACCTCACAAAGCCAGAAACCTCATAGCAAAGGGGACCTAACTAAAGAAGTACTCTTAAGAAGAAGTTATACGGTGTCGTTTGGTCTAAAAATAAGTTATGATGAGATAAATTATGTTGAGAGTGTTTATTCATGTGATTCAAAACCCTGAAATTATTTCTTATTGATTGTTTGGTTTGTTGTATTAAATATAATAGGTATTGCCTACTTTCTAAAAAAAGTTGTTTGTATACAAAACCACCCTCCAATTTATTTAAGTTCTATAGATTCGTTTATAGAGCTATTGATATATGCAATAGGCATTGCAATATTTTACTCAAAAAATAGTGGTGAAATAATATTTTACTGCCCCACAAAAAATTAATTATTATAATTTATTCTTAACCTTAGCCAAAATGCTCAAAATCTTTATATGTACATATATATATATATATATATATATATATATATATATATATATATATATATATATATATATATATATATATATATATATATATATATATATATATATATATATATAAGAGAACCTTGGGATTTCCTTTAAATTTTTTATTTCCAAAACCACTCTTCTTCTTTCATGAAATGATGTGACTTTTATGAAAAGTTGTGACTTAAATGGAAAGTTGCGCATTTATCAAAAGTTGTGACTTTTATGAAAAATAGTGATTTTAATGAAGAGTTGTGACTTTTATGAAAAGTTGTGACTCTTAAAAAAATTTATATAATGAAGAGTTGCAACCTAATGAAAAGTTATGAATTTTATGAAAAGTTGTGACTTTTATGAAAAGTCGCGACTTTAATGAATAGTTGCAACCTTTATGAACAACTGCAACTTTAATGAAGAGTTGCGACTTTGATGAAGAGTTGTGACTTTTATGAAATGTTGCTGCTTTTATGAAAGGTTGTGACCTTTCCAAAGATTACAACATTTCCAAATAGTTGTAATCTTTTTGATAAGGCATAATAAATATTTTTTTACACTACCCTTTGTAGTCTATAAATAGAGGGATTTACTCTTATTTTAAAACTAACAAAATTCTAAACCTCTTCTTCATCTTCTTCTTCTTCTTCTTCTTCTTCTTCTTCTTCTCCTCCTCCTCCTCCCCCCACCCTTCTCCTCCTACTACTTTAAAATTAAATATTTTTGTACTTTGCTCCTGTTGAGTGACTCACTAAAACCATTGCTTATGTTAGAGATCCTGGTTTGTACTTTTACAATCAATAATTTATGCTTATGTTATTAAGGATAAATGATAAGATTTAATATTTTTCATTTTCATTTTAATTATTTATGTTTGTTACAACCTAATCTTTCATATAAGATAATATAGATTTCTAGTGATAATGCCGGATATGTTTTGATTAATATTTTAGAAATTCTGTGATATTTAATTCCAGCGCAAAGCGCGGGTAATTTTACTAGTTATGTAATATGATAGAAGCTTAATGTTTTCCATTTGATGGAAGATGCACTATTTTTGGAATATTTTAATCTTTGTATATTCATTTTCATATATTGGATTTGATTGCTAAAAAATCGTAATTTACACTAGGTGGGTATAGAAGGATAAAACTTGCATCAAAATGTTCAAAACTAGACAAAAACTCACCAAAAATTGCCGCAAAACAACACTAAAAGAACTAACAAAAATGCACCAAAACAGCCTACGCGTAACAAAACTGTAGAAACTGAGTTTAAATAGCAAAATCTAGAATAAAAATGCACTAAAAGAAGTAGAAAAAGAACTGCACTAATTAAAAGGATATAATGGGTATTTTTGTCATTAGAATTATTTAATAACACGATAAGTTATCTAGGGATCGTTATTCCACAAAGAGGCAGGGATAACTTATTCCAGTACTATTTGTTTATAGTGGAATAAGTCATCCCATCTTGTGTAACAAACTAAGAGACACTAAAAAGTTAATCCCATGACTATTTTTTCTTATGTAAAACACCAAACGACCCATAAAAGCTAATTGTGAACCTAGAATCATACCAAGGCTTTAATTGCACCGACTACCCCAAAAGCGAGGGGAAACAACTCCTAATAGAAAAATAACAAATGCCTCAAAAACGAAAGTCCATACTAAACTAAGGATTGCACAAATATAAACTACTGTAAGGTGCAAACGAGAATAAAAAAAATACGAATATGGAATAATATCGTAAACAAAAACAAAAAATCCCAAATAACATTCAATAAATGGAAAATATTATCTAAGAAACCTCAATGTAAGAACAAGTTCAGTGTAACCTAGCCAAAAGTAAAATATGCATGCTTCAAAACCACTAAACTTGAGCCCTACTATATAAATCACCTCCGAGCACTGCCAAGCTAGAATTATTTATTAACAATGTCAATATGGACATTAAGACATAAAAGTTGAAATAGTTAGAGAAAGACCCAAAAACTAGTGAAAATGAGAAAGTGGGACCCACACGAGGAATCCATTAAATTTGTGAGGCCCTGAGGCTACCCCTTAATGTAACACGGGACGTAGTATCATAAGTGACCCCAAGCTAACCATCCTAGCATATCATAAGCATGCTTAAGATTTCGTAAAAATAAATCATACTCCACAGAAGCTAAAACATGACATAAAGAAAATGAGGGGAATATCCACTCTAAGTGTGGATATATAAAAACTGAGAGTTTAGTAACAATTGAATAATCAAACTCAAATAAAAACTCAATCAAAACCATGTCTAAAAAAAAGCCTCTAACTAACTAGAGATGCCCCAGCCAACTCTAAAAAAGCTGAAACTGAAAGATTTAAAATAGAATGATAACATGTCAATGTCAATTCTTTTGAACAGGAGATTAGGAACTGATCTACGTTTGATCAGAATGCTGATGATCTAAACCTACATCATGATAAGATGTAACGCAGATGTAGCGCAGAGTATGCGTCACTACATGAGTACGAAGCATGTATGATAAGATAAAACTAAAAAATAATATACCTAACTGAAAAACACAATGATATAATCTAAACATGAAGGAAATAATAAAATATACTGAATACTGAGCTAACATAATTCAATGACCAAGTTCAAACATGCTAAATCTGAACAGTGAACTATAATTGATGACCTGGTCAATGCATTAGAATCTGAGAGTGGGAGCTAGTATTACCCAACATAAAACCACGAGAGCTATATGAGGAGTCCGATGTATCACACCATCAAAAGGACCCAATATAAGTTTTAAGGGTATAAAGGCATGACTTGTGACATAAATAAATATGTTTCCCACACAGGGGACATATCCTATGGGGGCACATAGTTATGGGACTATGAACTCCCTACTGATTATTCCGGTAACACATTATAACTAAATTTTATCATAATAAATAGCTCCAAATATTGACATGCTAACTGAAAATGCAATGATAATGTACTGATAATGAAACATTCTTAACTGAGGAATGCATATGTGAATAAACTAACCTAACAAGTGAAATTCATGAACTAAATGAATCGACACGACTAGGATTTGAGATTCATGGAAAACACTAAGCAATCATTCCTTAAAAGAATTATAATATGATTTGTCTTAGACAACTAAACATAAATCTGAAATTTTAGAAACTCTAGGTCTAACATAATTTAGAGAAACAAGAATCAGGCTGAATTCTAGGCATAGTGAATGAAATGAATCCACTAGTTAAATCCCACATATGGGGTGACGAAATTGAGAGAGAAATCTTTCATTTTGATGCTTTAAATTATGAAATCTTTTTGCGTTCTTGGAGAGGTCTTGGTCAACTCTTTGTCCTTTTTTTGTTCTACTTGGTGAATTTTTGGAGTATGAGTTGACTAGGGTAAGTTCTACTTAAGTTACTATGCTAAAAATGACTTAAACAATGTATTTTAGGGGTTATACAACATAGTTTAGGGGTCCAACTCATAGTTAAAGAGTTAAGCAACCCCTAACTTAAAAGATGTCGAAACATACAACTGGATGGACAACGATTTCTTAACTGGCCTTAGTCTGTTCTGTCAACCATAATTTTGTCTTTCAAAGAGATGGATTCTTAGGGTCTGAACCATGGCATGGACCACATATTGTAGTCCAACCTACAGTCTATAGGTCCTGCCGTAGGTCAAACACAAGACGAGTTTTGTCTGAGTTTTTGGGGCTGACTGTTGGTGGCTAACCACTGACCCTACCAATGATCTTTGGCTCACCATACGGTCCGTGGGAGATGCCCATCGGGGGCACCTATAACTTCTGATTTTTTTAAAATCTGGTATTTCTTACTTACGGAGTGTTACATTATGTCCCCTTCGGGAACATTTGTAACGATGCTCAAAATGATATGTTAAACTAGAGACTTGACCTGTGTGTTAAGTAATGATTTAACGGGGTTACTTTCTAAATGAATAATCATGTACTAGACCCCTAAGTGTAAATGAGTTTCTAATGGTTCAGGGAGATAGGGTTGCAAGACCATGGGCCAAGCCAAATGGGCAAGCCTGAGAAAAAAAGGGCCAAGGCTGCCCCAATATGGCAAGGAACTGCTGAAGGGTCCACGATCATTTTCATGAGCAGTGGTCTTGACCACGGTTATGGAAGGGCTCGTGAAGGCCTCTTAGGCATGTCTAAAGCATGGAAAGGAATCCTAGCCATTACCTAGGCAGCACGACCCTCACCATGACTTGTGGTCTTGACCACGAGGTACGGGAAGTGTCTTGATATTCCCTTGTGATTGTGGGAGGCTATGGTTCATGATCCACCATTTAGACACTACCTCACCACACCACGAGGTTCTTCATGACTCGTGGTGGCCACCACGATCCATGGTTCCACCCTTGGTGGTAAGGCAAGGTGAGAAGAGAAGGTGCCAAACCAAGGCACCCCTTCACGATCCACTTCACGACTCGTGGTAAAGGCCATGGGAAGGCTCGTGGGATTGCCTTGGATTTGTGAGGGAGTCACAAGTTGAAGAGTCTACTTCCTCAAAGACCAAGGGAGACACCATGACTCGTGGTGCCTAAGACGATCGTCAACAAGGGCGTGAAGTTCGCTTAGCTTCAAGAAAGGCAAGACATCCTTGCCTAGCTAGTTCCCCAAGTCCTCTAGCTCAACCACGCTCTTTGTGTCAACCACGGATCGTGGGACCTTTATTGAACTTGTCTTTTCCTTGGAAGGCTTTGCAAAGTTGAGGAGCACACTGCCTCAAGGACCACGGGCACCACCATGAGTCATGGTGCCCTTCATGATCCGTCTAGTGGGTTGTGGTCCCTGGCAAGGCTACCCAAAAATGGGCAATTAGGTAATTCCCCAATTAATTAAATATTTAGTAGGGTCATTTAAATAGGCTTATAATATATATATATATATATATATATATATATAGTTGTAGTAGTAGGAAAATTGTCTGTGCTTTACATGGGATTGAGTCATTTTATTAATCTTACATATGATTATTCTGTAATATTCATATTATTGATAGATACACTACATTTTGAAGAAAAAATTATCCCAAGGAAAAGCGCTCTTCCGAAATTTTAAAGTGCTATATTTTTTAATATTTATTTTTGTCATATAAAAATTAGCAGTCATAGAGAGATTTTAAGTATAAGAAAGATTACGAAATTCTCCATAGAAATAGTTGGTCAGAAATAGTGAAAATTTCTTAATGCAAAAAATTTATAAATAACAAAATCAGACATTAAAGAAGAGGCCAAAATTCCTCGAACAACAATATTAACAACATCAAGGCCATACAAGAACATATTTAACTAACCTCAAATTGAAGACCTGCAACTCCTTTCTTATGAACCTCTATCAATCTATTTATTGTAGCACGACGTATCTTGTATATTGTTAAAATTACCGTAAAATTATTAGTACCATATATGTTTTTCCTCATGTATCAAAGTAATCATTAATATTACTTAGGTTTCATATCACCGACCCCAAGTTAGTTGGAATTAAACCATAGTTATTGTTATGGTTATAGCATGCAGTTACAAAGAATTAATGCAATTATAAACCAAGCAGTAGGTGACATTTGAATGAAAATGTTCATAGTTGGATATTCTAAACAAATTTTTTGACACTTAACATATTAAAATCTCACAACATAATTTTGTGAGCACTTGAACTCACAAATATCCACAAATCATACAACCTCACTTTCATAGAAATCAAGGAAAAAAAGACATGATGCGAAACATATTTTTCAAAAAGATAGTCTATTGGGATGATCCAAGATTACTGTTCGCAAATTTAATTGAAATTATTCAAAATAAAGAGTTGTTACTTTTTTATAAACACCAGAAACTTTATCAAAATAAAGAGTAATCACTACAGTAAAATTGATCTTTAATGACAATTGATAGTTTAATTGACTCTAAATATGTATTTTAAGAGACAATTGGTACTCTCTGTAAATGTCCCTAAAGTTTAATGCAATATTGAATCTGATGACAATTAATTAATTTCGATTAAGGCTCTAGAACTCTTCTTTAAAGCACATATTTTTTGTTGTAAATAATTATTTTTGTTATAGTTTATTTTGTAAATTTGTTACTTTCAGGATAAATTGATATCTTATTATGTCCAAAGAGAAGAGACGAAGAAATATGAAAATTTCTTAACTTGCGACAAAAGAAGTGAGCTAACTGTGTCTATACTAATATTCTAGGAAGATTGCAATAACATATGAATAGTCTCTACCTAAGAAAAGACAATAAAAATAATATACTAATTAGGGCAAGCAAGAGAGAAGTATGATTGGTTCTTTTAATAAACTTCATCATTGGTTCCATATTAGTTATCAAATATTTATTCTTGTGTGCTATCAAATATAGCACAACCCACAAGCAATTTTCCCAAAAACAATATAAGAGAAGACAAATTTTCAATCATCCTAACTAGAAAGTATACCAGAGCTAAAAAAAAGTCACTAAAATAGCAAATAGATATTGCTGTAGATGCATGAATCACTATGATTTACCGTAAAGATTAAGCTTCACGAAATATGAGAAATAAAATAAACTTCACATAGGTTTAATTAATGTATTTGAATTTGACTACCCTACAGCAAAAAAAAAGCCTACATATAATATTTGCAGAAACGAAAGTTTTTTGTTTACTAAAATAAAAAAATATAATGAATTCAACCATTTCAACAACGTTATGAGTTGTGGAATGAGAGGTTCAAGATTAGTAATGTCCCATTGCATTCAAAATAAATTTTCTTTTATTATACGAAAAAACCTGTAGAAAAGGACAAAACAGAAGATAAATTTTCAATCATCTTTACTAAAACATTTAACATTGTTAAAAAAGTCACCAAAATAGCAAAATGAATTGTAATAATTATATCAATCACTATAAATTACAGTAAAGATTAAGCTCCATCAAATAGGAGGCTGAAAACTTTGGGGAATGAAAAAACCTTCAGAAGATGCTTAATTAATGTATTTGAATTCAGCTACCCTACAACGGAAAAAAACAACAAATAGTAGTGGCAATAAATCCCTCTATTTGTATAAAACAAATGGTAGTGTTCATAAATGCTTATTTTTCTTTATCGTAAAGTTCACAACTCTTTGGACAAGTTATAACCCTTCAAAAAGATCACAACCTTTTTAAAAAGTCATAATCTTTCATAAAAGTTGGAATTTTTTCATAAAAGTCAAATCTTTTCAGAAAAGTACTACATTTGATTTAAATTAGCAACTCGTTATAAAAGTCACAACTTTTCATGAAAAGGGAAGGCTAGTTTTGAAAATTAAATAAATTAAAAGGTAATTCTAATTTGCGGAAGTAGAAGAAGGAGATCAGAGTTTTTGTTGTTTAAGAATGAGAAGAAATCCCTTTGTATAGGAAAAAAAAGGGTAGTGTGAATAAGTATTTATTGTGTCTTATAAAATAGGTTACAACTATTTTGAAAAGTTCCAATCCTTCAGAAAGTTCACAACCTTTCATAAAAGTCAAAACCTTTCATAAAAGTCACAACTTTTTATAAAGTCGCAACTCTTCATTATATAAATTTGTTTAAAAGTCAAAACTTTTCATAAAGGACACAACTCTTCATTAAAATCACTATTTTCATAAAAGTCACAACTTTTGATAAATGTCGCAATATTTCATCTAAGTCACAACTTTTCATAAAAGTCACATCATTTCCTTAAAAGAAGAAGACTAAGTTTGGAAATAAGTAAATTTAAAGGAAATCCTTTCTTCTGGTCACGTCATGTAGGCGTGCCTAAGTGTCTCATTTATATAAATATATGCTAAATATGATATGATAGTTTTAAACTCTTGAACACCCATTTTAAACTCATTATTCTCAAATTACCCAAATCAAAAGACCCAACTCCTTTTCCCTCCGAAAAATCTTCTCTCTTAAACTTCCATTGAAGAACATGGATGGAGCTCAACAATGAATTGAAGATGGGAGATTTTCACACAAAAATCATGGGGAATCTAAGGCTGAGGTATAGGAGTTCTTTATGAATTGACTATCTAGCATCAAGGATCCCTTTTAAATGTGTTTTCCAACTTCCCCAAATTCTAGGTTTTCATTCAATTCGTGGGTCTTTTTCAAACATGACTTCTTTGATCAAAAATAGATTAATTATGATTCAATATGAATGTTTAAGGATGAATTTAAGTATTGATTATGTTTTTGATCGAATTATTTAAAGATCCATAAATATTCCTCTTTTATTAACACTAAACCTTAACTAGAATCAAATGATGATTGGAGGTTATGTAGTTTAATATGTTCTTGTATAATTCATGATTGTATTGTTATATTATTCTATTAAATGTATGAATATCAAGAAGTTAGGGTGAAATTGAAGGAATCCATTGAAGGCTAAGAATGAAGGTATTCAATTATAAGTACTCTATCTCTTGAATTGATTATCCACTTGTGGTGAAAGTAATTACCTATTGTGTAGTCATAGGTTGGTTGGTTTGATCCACTTATGGTGGAGGTGCTATTTGGTAGTATAAAATATAGTATTGCGATGATGTCCTTTTTTCCTACAACTCTAATATGGCTACGTATGATATGTTGTGAGTAAGGGTGATGTATTACGAACATGGAGAGATGTATATGTTGAGTTGGAAAAGATGCTACGGTGAAAGGTCCCCGCGCACATAATCCCCTATATGTATGAATGTATGACTCTATACATGTCTTGAATGACTTACTTGAATGATGAATGTAGTTATGTCTATTGAAATGAACCTTAGATATGTTGACCTATATGACATAAGGTCCTTGAAAGAAATACATGTGAATTGTGCATTGGATTTGTTATAATGGACATGTGAGGTGATCCCTTTTGAAGGGAGGTGCCTAAAATGATAATGTTGTTGTTGTGATGCGTTGTAAGGGAAGTTATGCGCCACACAATACATGCATAAATATGGATATGATGTTTCTAGGATGTTACTTGAAAGGATAATTCTCATATTATATGCACTTTTACACAATACTATGCATGAATGTAAATTAATATGATGATATGCTTATGATAAGGTGAGATAATGATGAGCATGTTGTTGTGTGGAATTAAAGGTAATTCTTATGTACACTACATGGCTATGCTATGAAGTAATATTCTAACATTATGTTGGTTTTGATGAAAGGACAATCTTATCATATAACCTATTAGCAATGTACATGTTATATGAGATGTTAAGCCCCTAAGACTTATGTTGTGAATTAATGTTTTAGAAAGACATAAATACAGTTCAAAAGGGAATTTAGCTTATAACGTAGTGAACTTGAAAATGAGAGGTGTTACTTCACAAAGGAAGGAAGGTTCACCTAATGATCTCATAAGGTTGAAACTACAATGCTAATTAGCATAAAGAGGACTTCCATTAGCAACCTCCTAGTTCCCTAATTATGTGCCCCTATTGGAATATTAGCTAGTGGATGCACCTAGATGCGATTACAAATGTTTATGTCTTACCTTTTTAATATTATTATGAATGATGTTGGTTTCACTTGTTATAAGGGTGTATGAAATAAATGATCATGCTTATGACCTCTTGATAGGTTTGCTTTGTACATGTGGGGTTATGGGACTTCACATGTACATTGCATAATTAAACTTGTAAAGGGGTTATAAGGATGCTTTCTTATGATGTGAACTATATGAAGCATGGTTAAGATATGTGTTAAGAAGGTGTTGCATGAACTATGACTAATGATTTCTAAAAGTATCTATAGTCTTAGTTACATTCTTATTATGAGATTTGTGAATGATGCATTCTTTAAATGAATTTTGTTTATGGTTGTCTTTCCTTCATATGAGCTAATGTTTATAATATATATATTCTTATACATGATGGTTATAAATGAGTTAAATATGAGATATGCATGATGATTGGATTTCTTATGTGTTAGTATGAACTTATGTTAAGTATGATCCTGGTGGCCTAAAGGTGGTACTTAGTGTAGGTAGGACTATGAAACCTACCTATTCATTGCACAAATCAAAGCTTATGGTTAGTCATGCGGGTGTCTTACTATGATGTTGTGAATTCATATTTTAATATGCATGTGTACTATGTATTTTACTAGATTATATGTGCACTATGACTATGTTAGGAGATTATGCATTGGTGATGTTGTTACCGTTGTACTTGATGGTCTATATATGAGATATGTGTGACTTATGTTCTCCAACTCCTTTAAAATAATGATTTTCAAAATGTATCAAGCATTGTTTAAACTAAATGTCCCTTTTAAAGCATGTTTTAATGGTTTTTATATTTGGCTTCCATACTTAATGCTTTTGTTCTAATCCCTTCCTATACATTCTTACAAAGTGTAGGTGTTTGGATAGTTGATTTTAAGATAGGTTTCTAAGGAGATCAGGAATGAAGACTTCGAAAATCCTTATAGTTTCGATGAAAAACCTACTATGTACACTTATGTCTTTATTTTATGTTTTTAGATTATGTAAGGTTCGTTTTGCTATTTCTAAAATGCTAATGGCTTGTATAATATCTCTTCGAGGTCGAGTACGCAGTATTATGACTATGGGGTGCTTTCGGGTCGTGACAATATTGGTCCTCGAATGAAGACTAATTAACTTTATATCGAGGGAACAAACAGTAGGCCCTACCTCTAAGAGTGTGTTTTCCAATTTTCCCATATTTGGCTGGGACAAAATTTTTGGAATATGCTTTCCAAATCAACTCATTTTCCTCAAAATTAAGGAAAATGACTTCCCTTCAAAAAAATTAAGGATAACATTTTCCAAAACTCTACTCCAATTTCAAATTACATTTTTTTTGGGCAAAACATCAATTTTAAAAAAATATTTTCAATTTCAAATTTTTATTTTTTCACCCGATCCCTGACTCTCCACCACCACCATCGACTAACCCCCCCAACCCCACCTCCTCCCCAAAAAATTAATTTTGCTTTTTAAAAATATTTTCAACTTCAAATTTTTATTTTTAAACTCCTCCCCCCCCCCCCCGGCCAGCCCCCCCCCAGTCCCGCACCCACCCCCAACCCCCAACAAATTATTTTTGTTTTTAAAAAACACTATCACCTTCATAATTTTACTTTTTCACTCCTACCCCCTACCCCCTTGTCCACACCCACTACCCCCCTCCCCACCCCACCCCCACCCCCACATCAAAAAAATAATAATTTTGTTTTTAAAAAATATTTTCAATTTCATAAATTATTTTTTACTCAACTAAAAATAAAAGATGTCTCTCAAAAATATTTTTCATTCATAAATCATACACTAAAAATCATTTCCGGAAAATATTTTCTACTCACCAACCAAATGAGAAAATAAGTCCACAATCTACTTGTTTTCCAAGAAAATATTTTCCATGGAAAACATATTTTCCTCCAAACCAAACACATACTAAGTATTGGAAATTGAAATATGGGTGAATTATGTTCCAAGGAAATTCAAACACACTTAAAATGAGAGTATAACTGAAGGAACAAGATACTAAGACTAAAATGTATGCATGAATGGCTGAAAAAACTAGGTAGGAACTATAACCTCAAACCGGAATGGAATCGAAAAGAAATAGATGGGTATACTTGGCCTTTATGTCTTATTCCACATCCCAAGTAGATCCCTTGACGTACTAACTCCTCCACAAAACCTTTAGTGAAGCGACTGCCTTGTTTCTCAACCTTGTGCCATGCCGATTGAGAATATCAATGGGCACATCCTCATAAGTGAGGATATCCTTCACATCCACACTTTACAATGGTACTATGGATGGTGGATCACCGATACACTTCTTTAACAAGGAAATGTGAATGACCAGATGCATTGCTGCTAATTTTGCAGGCAACTCTATTCCATAATCCACTTTAACAATTCTTTTCAAAATCCTATAATGGACTACATATCTAAGTCTTACCTTCCCTTTCATTCCAAATCTCATCACCCCCTTCATAGGTGACAATTTCAGAAAACGATATCATCAATTTGGAACTACAATTCAATTCTCCTTACATCTGCATAGGACTTCATGTAAATCTTTATTGTCTTAATTCTATCCCTGATGAGCTGAACTTTCTCCATATCATCATGAACAAAATCTTGCCCTATCAAGGATACTTAACCTACTTGAAAGAAACAAAGTGGAGATCTACATCTACGCCCATATAATTCCTCACAAGGGGCCATATGAATTCTTTAATGGTAGCTATTATTGTCGGCAAACTCTATAAGAAGAAGGTGATCATCCCAGCTACCCTTGAATTTGATCATGCAAGCTCTCAACATTTCCTTTAAGGTATAAACGGTACGTTCTGCCTGACCATCCGTTTGTGCATGAAATGATCTATTGAGATTAACCTGAATACCAAAACCCTTCTAGAATGACTTTAAAATATGAGAGGTAAGTTGAGGACCTCTATCTAAGATGATAGACAAAAGAAACAAAATGCAAACTGACTATCTTATTAATCTAAAGCATGACTTAGTCCTCCGCCGAATCTATAGTCTTGATAGCCAAAAAGTGAGTTGACATAGTAACAAAGTCTACTATCACAGAAATTATGTCATGTTGTTTGCGAGTACGAGATGAACATGTAATGAAGTACATGTTGATCACTTCCCATTTTCCTAAAGTAATGTTGATCTCTTGAGGAGTACCTCTTACTTTTCTGATGTTCTAGTTTCACCTGCTGACAATTGGACACTTAGCAACAAAATCTACTTCCCTTTTCATGCCATTCCACCAAAAGACTTCACGCAGATCACGGTACATCTTAGTGGCGCCTGGATGAATAGAATACCTAGAGTTAAAGGCTTCTTCAAGGATATGTTGTCTCAAATCACTCACTTTAGGAGCACAATATAGGGTCAGTGTCTTGTTTCTCCATGACCTACGCTATAAATGAAGATTCTGAAAAATTCCAGACTGCCACACCACCATGTGATATGCCTGTAAGGCAAACTCCCAAACGAGCAAGTTGGTGAACATCTTTTGCTAGTTCTTTCATTTCTTCCTCAACATGTTGTAAACTACCCATAGATAGTGTTCTAAGATCATATGCTACTACATTAGCCTTACGAGGATTGCATAACACGTTCCTATCATATCCTTTAAGGAACTCAAGCTTTCTTCTCTGGTGAAAATTCAACTCTTTCCGGGTGAACACATACAGAAGGTTGTCATTGTCTGCGAACACCTCTACGTGAACACTGTTAGACAATTGAGATTTTTTCTAGCTTATTATTATTTTTACTGTTTTTACTTATTTCAGTTTAGTGCTTCCTATTTTCTAGCTAGACTTAGTCAACTTTAGTTTCTCAACTTTCTGAAGTTAGTGTCCCCATTTATGGCTGTTAGTGGCCCCTTTTATGGTAGTTAGATTCACATGTTCTTATTTAGTTTTAATTTTTATGTTTTTTTCCTGTATAAATTAAGACCTTGTGCAGATTAATACATAGCTAGAATTTCATAAGATCACTCTATTTCTATTTTCAAATCAATTTCTTGAGTATTTTTGTTCTAACAGTGGCATCAGAGCCTCTAGTTGATCTTACAGGACAAAAAGGTTTTAACCTACAACACAAATGGCATCCAACAACCTACCTTTGAATCCATCATTCTGTTTCACCGGTGAAAATTACCAAATCTAGTTCGTGAAGATGCAAGCTTTTTGGGAAGCCTATGAACTTTGGGAAACTATGATAGAACATAAACCACTTGCTACTCTACTAGAAAATCCTACCTTGGCTCAAATAAAATCCAATAACGAAGAGAAGGCAAAGAAATTTAAAGCCAAGTCATTTATGCAGAATATTGTGGCAGATTCTGTGTTTTACAGAATCATGGCTTGCAAAACTGCAAAAGAGGTTTGGGATAGGTTGAAATTAGAATATCAAGGCAGCGATAGAACACGTCAAATGCAAGTGTTGAACCTGAAAAGAGAGTTTGAGTCCTTGATTATGCAGGAGGATGAAACTATCAGTAAGTATGCTGATTGAATCTCTTTAATTGTTAATAACACTAGACTTCTTGGTGAAGAATTTACAGACAAACAAATTGTGGAGAAAGTTCTAGTGAATCTTCCTGAGAGGTTTGAATCTAAGATTTAGTCTCTTGAAGAGTCCAAGAACCTGGGCAAACTTTCATTAGGTGAACTAATGAGTTCTCTTCAAGCACAAGATCAAAGGAGGACTATAAGACAGGAAAATTTTAGTGAAGGAGCTTTCTCTGTACAAAAGCAAAAAGGAAAGCAACAAATCAACCAAAAGAATAAGGGCAAACATGATGGAGGAAACAACAGTGGAGATGTGAAGCAGAAGTTCCCTCCGTGCAAACATTGTAAAAGAAATACACATCTAGAGAAGTACTGTTGGTGGAGAGTCGATGCTATATGAGGAAACTGTAAGCAGACGGGACACATATCCAAGGTCTGTAAATAAGGAGCAAATACCTCTGGTGCTTTGCAAGCACAAGTAGCAGAAGCTGCAGATGCACATGAGGAGCAACTCTTTGCAGTTTCTTACTTTTCAATCAATGAATCCTCTAATTCATGGCTTCTTGAAAGTGGTTGCACACAACACTTGTGCAATGATGTTGAACTGTTCAAGTTCCTCGATGATACTTACAAATCTAAAGTAAAAGTGGGAAACATTGAGGCAGTAGAAGTCAAAGTCAGAGGTACAATGTCTATCTCAACAATATCAGGTATCAAAACTATTCCTGATGTTTTTTACGCACCTCATATGAGTCAAAATTGGTTGAGTGTTGGACAAATGCTTGAAAATAATTATTTTCTGCATTTTAAGAATTGTGAATGTGTTGTTTCTGACTCTTCTGAAGTGGAGTTATTTTTTGTCAAGAGGATCAACAGAATGTTTTCAATTTATTGGGAGAAAATAACTGAGAAGGCTTACACTATTACTTCACAAACATGTATAAACCTATGGAACAAAAGGTTTGGTCACTTCAATCTAAGAAGCATCACGGAGATGAAAAAGAAGGAGCTAGTGGAAAATATTCCTGAATTTCTTTCTAATGCTCAAGTTTGAGAAACTTGCCAACAGGGAAAGCAAAAAAATTGCCATTTCAAGAAAATCAAGTATGGAGAGCTAACCAGAAACTTTAGGTCATTCATAAGGATTTTTGCGGCCCAATAAAAATAGATTCACTGAGTGGTAACAAATAATTTCTCCTCTTTATTGATGCTTACACAAGAATGTGTTTTTTTTTTTTCATAAGACTGAAGAGTGAAGTCTTTAATGTTTTTAAACAATTTAAAGCTTTAGTAGAAAATCAATGTAATCTTACTATTAAGGCTTTAAGGTCTGACAATAGAGGAGAATATACATCTTCTCAATTTGTGGAGTTTTGTAATAACACATGTATTGAGTGCCAATTGACATTACCATACACCCCACAACAAAATGGCGTGTATGAAAGGAAGAACAGGACATTAATGGAGATAGCCAGATGTCGTTTGCTCGAAATAAAGATCCTAAATCAATTATGGGCTTAGGCAGTCAATACCTATGTATATTTGCTGAACTGATTGCCTACTAAGGCCTTGCAAGACATGACTCCATATGAATCTTGGTGTGGGAACAAACCATCAGTACACCATCTCAAAATCTTTGGGTGTATATGTTACTATCGAGTTCCAGAAACAAAGAGGAGTAAGCTGGACAACAAGGTTGATAAAGGCATATTTATGGGCTGTAGGTCATCCAAAGGTTACATGATTTTCTCTTTGAAATCAGACAAACTAATTCTCAGCCAAGAATTGAAGTTTGATGAAGCAGCTGGTGTGGATTGGAAAAATCAGAAGACCTCTTATTCTAATTTATTTTCAATACAACAGACTCAACTGTCAGGAAATGAACTAGTGAATGATGTACCAATGAGGGGAACTCGATCCTTAAAAGATGTCTATCAGCGGTGTAACTTGGTTACCTCTGAACTAACAAGCTATGATGAAGCACAAGACTCTCAGGCAAGGAGAAGAGCTATGAAAGATGAACTAGACATGATCGAGAAGAACAAAACCTGACATCTTGTTAACAGACCTAGAAATCGCAGCGTAATTGGTGTAAAATGGATTTTCAAGACAAAACTCAATCCTAATGGAAAAATTTTCAAACATAAGGCTAGATTGATGTTAAAGGGATACGCACAACAATATGGTGTGGATTACGAGGAAACATATGCTCCTGTAGCAAGGTATGACACAATCAAGATTATTCTTGCATTTGCATCTCATAGTTCCTCACAGATTCATCAACTTGATGTCAAAACGGCTTTCTTGCTGAAGAGATCTATGTAGAGAAAGCTGATGGTTTCTCAACTCCCGGAAAAGAGGATCAAGTTTATCTCTAAATGAAGCCTTGTATGGCCTAAAACAAGCCCCAAGGGCATGGTATATGAGGATGGACAATAATCACTTCCAACTTAGATTTAGTAGAAGTCAAAGTGAAGCTACTTTTTATGTGAAAGTCACTGCTGCAGGTAAGTCCTTAATTGTCTCAATTTATGTGGATGACATGCTTGTGACAAGAAGCAAAATTGAACTAATCCAAAGGTTCAAGGATCAAATGTAGAAAATCTTTGAAATGACTTATCTCGGAGTCATGAAGTACTTTCTTGGCATGGAAGTGTTGCAGTCCAGTGATGGAATTTTCATATGCCAGCAGAAATACATTTCGGATATGCTAAACAGGTTTAAAATTGAAGACTGTAAACCTGTGAGTACTCTAATATCTACTGGTGTGAACATTGGCAAGGATGAGGATTTTGAAAAAGTGGATGATAATATGTATAGAAGCTCAATTGGCAGTCTTCTATATCTAACCGCAAGAATACCTCACATTCTATTTGTTGTTAGTTTGCTCTCTAGGTTCATGCATTCGCCTAGAGACACACACTTTACAGCGACTAAAAGAATGTTAAGGTATATTAAAGGAACCAGCAAGTTATGAATTTTTTCCCCAATATTTGCCAAAGTGACTATGAACCGGATCGTGTACTCTGATAGTGATTGGGGTGGTGGAGTTGATTATTCCAGAAGTACCTCTGGATATCTTTTCTGTTTGGGGACAAGTTGTTTTATTTGGAGCTCTACAAAACAAGAAACTATAGCTCAATCAATAGCAAATGCTGAGTACATAGCTGTTGCATCTGTTATGAATCAAGGTATCTTGCTAAGGAATATATGATGAAGGACTTTGGCCATGAACATACAAAAGCTACTAAGATCATGTGTGACAAAACTTCAACAGTTTTAATCTAAAAAATACAGTGTTTCATGGTCGAACTAAGCATATCAAGATCAAGTTTCATTTTATTAGAGAAGTCCAACAATCTAATGAAGTGTTGCTTGTTAATTGTTCATGTGAGAACCAGCTAGCTGACATTTTCACCAAGTCATTTCCAAAGGAAAGGTTTGAAGATCTGAGACACAGAATTGGTGTTTGCCACAAAAATGAAAAGAAGGAGTGTTAGACAATTGACATTTTTTCCAGTTTATTATAATTTTTATTGTTTTTACTTATTTCAGTTTAGTGCTTCCTATTTCTAGCTAGACTTAGTCAACTTTAGTTGCTTAACTTTATGAAGTTTGTGACCCCATTTATGGCTGTTAGTGGCCCATTTTATTGTAGTTAGTGGCACATGTTCTTATTTAGTTTTAATTTTTATGTTTTTTCCTTGTATAAATTCAGACTTTGTGCAGATTAATACATAGCTGGAATTTCATAAGTTCACTCTATTTTTATTTTCAAATCAGTTTCTTGAGTATTTTTTCTCTAACATTAACATATGTTTCTAGACAATTTAAGGTGCATGAGAAGAATTATCTGAATCATGACCTCGAGCTTCCATTAGTAGTATTTGCATTAAAGATCTTGAAACGTTACTTGTATAGTGTTCACGTAGAGGTATTCGCAGACAATGACAACCTCCGTATGTGTTCACCCAGAAAGAGTTGAATCTTCACCAAAGAAGAGAGCCTGAGTTCCTCAAAGGCTATGATATGAATGTGGTTTTCCATCCTCGTAAGGCTAATGGCGTAGCATATTCTCTTAGAAGACTATCTATTGGTAGTGTAGAACATGTTGAGGAAGAATAGAAATAACTAGCAAAAGATGTTCACAAACTTGCTCGTGGGGAGTTTACCTTATAAGAATATAACATGGTGGTGTGGCAGTCTAGAATTGGTCAGTATCTTCATTGATAGCGTAGGTTATGGAGAAAAAAGACACTGACCCTATATAGCTTCAATTGAAGTGGGCAGTTCATCAACAAAGAGATGAGGTTTTCTCCCAAGGGGAAGATAGTCTGCAAAGATACCAGGGTCATTATTGCGCTCTTAAGGTGGGTGATTTGAGACAATAGATCCTTTTAGAAGCCTATAAATGTAGGTATTCTATTAATCCAAGCGCCACTAAGATGTACCGTGATCTGTGTGAAGTCTTTTGGTGGGATGTCATGAAAAGGGAAGTAGATTTTGTGGCTAAGTGTCCTAATTGTCATCAGCTGAATGTAGAACATCACAAAACTAAGAGGTATTACTCAAGAGATCAACATTCCTATATTGAAATGGGAAGTGATAAACATGTATTTCATTAGAGGTTTATCTTGTACTCCCAAACAACATGACACCATTTGGGTGATTGTAGACAAAGTTACTATGTCCGCTCACTTTTTGGCTAACAAGACTATAGATTCGGCGGAGGAAAACCCCATGCTTTGGATTAATGAGATAGTCAGGTTGCATTTTGTTCCTTTGTCTATAATCTTAGATAGAGATCCTAAGCTTACCTCTCATTTCTTGAAGTCATTCTAGAAGGGTCTTGGTAATCAGGTTAATCCCAACAAATCATTTCATGCACAAACGGATGGTCAAGCAGAAAGTACCATTCATACCTTCAAGGAAATGTTGAGAGCTTGCATGATCGAATTCAAGGGTAGTTGGGATGATCACCTTTGTTTTATAGAGTTCACCGACAATAATAGCTACCATCAAAGAATTCATATGGCCCCTTATGAGGCATTATATGGGCGTAGATGTAGATCTTCACTAGGGTGCTTTCAAGTAGGTTAAGTATCCTGATAGGGCAAGATTGAGTTCATGATGATATGGAGAAAGTTCAGCTCATCAGGGATAGAATTAAGACAAAAAAGATTCATTGGAATTCCTATGCAGATGTAAGGATAAGGGAATTGGAGATCCAAATTGATGATATGGCTTTCTGAAAGTGTCACCTATGAAGGGGTGATGAGATTTGGAATGAAAGGGAATGAAAGACTTAGATATGTAGTCTATTATAGGATTTGAAAAGAATTGTTAAAGTGGATTATGAGATAGAGTTGCCATCAAAATTAGCAGCAATGCATCTGGTCATTCACATTTCCTTGTTAAAGAAGTGTATGGGTGATCTACCATCCATAGTAACATTGGAAAGTGTGGATGTGAAGGATAGTCTCACAGATGAGGATGTGCCCATGGAGATTCTTAATGGGCAGGTCAGAAGGTTGAGAAACAAGGAAGTCACTTCACTGAAGATTTTGTGGAGGAGTTAGTCTGTCAAGGGATCTACTTAGGATATGGAATCAGACATAAAGCGCAAGTATGCCAATACCTTTCTTTCCGATTCATTTCAACTTGAGGTAATACTTCTTCTCTAGTTTTTCTGCCATTCATGCATTGATTCATTCTTAGTATCTTGTTCCTTCAGTTATACTTGCATTTTCAGCGTGTTTGAATGTCCATGGAACTTAGTTTAGATATATTTCAATTTCCAATACTTAGTGGTAGGGGTTGATGTTTTCCACTCCATATAAATTTAATTAGTCTTCATTCGAGAACAAATATTATCACAACCCAAGTGCACCCCCTAGTTATAACACGACGTACTCAACCTCGAAGAGTTCTTATACAAGCCATTAGCATTTCATGAACATTAAACCATATGAAAATAGCGGAAATTTAAAACTTTTTTTTAACAATTGAATACTTTATATAATAAGAGTATCCATGACTATGGCTCAAAAACCATCTATGTATGATTTGGACTTTAACTTCATTTTAATACAACATAGGCACCCGATCCTTAGATAATCTAACAACATAAAATAAAGACATAAGTGGACATAATAGGTTTATCATCGAAACTATAAGGATTCCCTAAGTCTTCATTTTCGAGCTCCGTAGAAACCTATCTTCAAATCAACACTCCAAACCCTACACTTTGAAAGATTGTGGAAGAAGGGATTAGAACAAGAGAACTAAGTATGGAAGCTATATACAAAAACCATTGAAACATGCTTTAAAAGGGACATTTGGTTTAAACCATGCTTTATGCATCTTGAACATCATTATTTCAAAGGAGTTGGAGAACATAAGTCACACATATCTCATATATAGATCATCAAGTACAATGGAAACAACATGACCAATGCATAATCTCCTAACATAGTTATAGTGCACATATAATCTAGTAAAATACATAGTACACATGCATATTAAAATGTGAAGTTCACAACATCATAGTAAGACACCAACATTAATAACCATAATCTTCTACTTGTGCAATGAATAGGTAGGTTCCATAGTCCTACCTTCTCTAAATACCACCTTAGGCCACCATGATCATACTTAACATAAGTTCATACTAACACATAAGTGATTCAATCTTCATGCATATCTCATCTTTGACTCATTTATAACCATCATGTATAAGAAGATACTAATCATAAACATTAGCCCGTATGAAGGAAATACAACCATAAAGTTAATTCATTTAAAGAATGCATCATTCACATACCTCAAAATAAGAATCTAACTAATAATATAGATACTTTTAGAAGTCTTTAGTCATAGTTCATGCAACACCTTCATAACACATATCCTAATCATGCTTCATATAGTTCAGATCATAAGAAACCATCCCTATAACGTCCTTACAATTTCACTTATGCAATTTACATGTGAAGTCACATAACCCACATATTCTAAGCAAACCTATAAAGAAGTCATGAGCATGATCATTTATATCATACACCCTTATAACAAGTGAAACCAACATCATTCATAATAAATAATACCAACTCTTTCATAACAGGGGATACCAACATCATAATACCATTCATAACATGTATACCTCAATAATCCACCCTAGAACCCTTCTCAAGACTACATGTCTAATGTATAGGTAAAGTCCCAAACCCTTACCCACACTAAGTTAGTATCCCTTAATTAGTCCTAGTTAGTGTTCGTCTTATTCATTTTATTCATTGTTTTTAACATTTGGGAAACTTTGCCATAACCGCCATAGGCCATGGGAGCTACGTCAGATCCGGTGTCAACCCCTCACACCGAAAGGAGGGTGTCCTCCTTGACAAGGTAAGACATAACATTCGTAATAGCATCTAGTGAATCCACTAGGTAAGATTCCTATAGGGGCACATAGTTAAGGAACTAGGATGTAGTTAATAGAAACCCTATTTATGCTAATTAGTATTATAGTTTCCACCTCATGACATCATTGGGTGAACCTTCCTTTCTTTGTGAAAGAACACCTCTCATTGTCAATTTCACTCCGTTTTAAGCTAAATTCCCTTTGGAGTCTTTCTAAAACATTAATTCACAACATATGTCATAGGGGATAACCCCTTATATAACAAGTACATAGCTCATAGGTTACATGATGAGAATGTTCTTTCATCAAAACCAACATCATGTTAGAATATTACTTCATAACATAGCCATGTTGTGTACATAAGAACTACCTTAAATTCCACACAACAACATGCTCATCATTATCTCACCTTATCATGTACATATCATCATATTAATTCACATGTCATGCATAGAATTGTGTAAAGGTGCATATCATATGAGACTTATCCTTTCAAGTAACATCCTAGACACATCATATTCATATTTTTATGCTTTAGTGTGTGCACGTGCATAATTTCACTTACGATGCATCACAACAACAACATATCATTTTAGGAACTTCACTTCAAAAGGGATCACCTCACATGTCCATTATAACAAACCCAATTCACAATTCACATGTATTTCTTTCAAGGACCTTATGTCGTATAGGTCAACATATCTAAGGTTCATTCTAATAGACATAAATACATTCATCATTCAAGTATGTTTTCAAGACATGTATAGAGTCATACATTAATACATATAAGGGATTATGTGCGTAAGGACCTTCAACCATAGCATCTTGTCCAACTCAACATTTACATCTCCCCATGTTCATAATACATCACCCTTACTCACAACATATCATACATAGACATATTAGGGTTGTAGGAAAAAGGACATAACAATACTGTATTTTATACTACCAAGTAGCTCCTCCACCATAAATGGATTAAACCAACCAACCTATGACTACACAATAAGTAATTATTTTCATCTCAACTAGATAATCAATTCAAGATATAGAGTACTTATAAGTGAATAACTTCATTCTTAGCCTTCAATGGTTTCCTTCAAATTTCACCCTAACTTCTTTATATTCATACATTTAATAGAATAATAAAACAATACAATCATGAATTATACAAGAATATACTTAACTACATAACCTCCAATCATCATTCGATTCTAGTTAATGTTTAGGGTTAAGAAAAAAGGAATATTTATGGATCTTTAAAGAATTAGATCAAAAACATAATCAATACTTAAATCCATCCTTAAACATTCATATTCAATAATAATTAATCTATTTTGGATCAAAGAAATCATGTTTGAAAAAGACCAACGAATTGGATGAAAACCTAGAATTTGGGGAAGTTGGGAAACACATTTGAAAGGGATCCTTGATGTTAGATAGTCAATTGATAAAGAACTCCATCCATGTTCTTCAATGCATGTTTAAGAGAAAAGCTTTTTGGGAGGGAAAAGGAGTTGGTTCCTTTGATTTGGGTAATTTGAGAATAATGAGTTAAAAAGGGTTGTTCAAAAGTTTAAACTATCATATCATATCATATCATATATTTATATAAAGTAGAACCTTAGGCACTCCTACATAACGTGACCACAAGCAAGGATTTTCTTTTCAATATATTTATTTCCGAAACTAGCCTTCTTCTTTCATGAGATGAAGTGATATTTATGAAAAGTTGTGACTTATATGGAAAGTTGCAACACTTATCAGAAGTTGTGACTTTTATGAAAAGTAGCGACTTTAATGAAGACTTGTGACTTTGATGAAAAGTTATGACGTTTAAAAAAATATATATAATGAAAAGTTGCGACTTTATAAAAAGTTATAACTTTTATGAAATGTTATGAACTTTCTGAAGGGCTGCAACTTTTCAGAATAGTTGTAACCTATTTTATAAGACACAATAAATATTTGTTCACACTACCCTTTGTATTCTATAAAATAGAGGAATTTTCTCTCATTTTTAAACAACAAGAACTCTTATCTCCTTCTTCTACTTCCGCAAACCAGAATTCCCTTTTAATTTATTTATTTCCAAAATTAGATTTCTCATTTAACGAAAAGTTGTGACTTTTATAACGAGTTGCGACTTATAAATCAAATGTCGTACTTTTATGAAAAAATGTGACTTTTATGAAGAGTTGCGACTTTTATGAAAATTTGTGACTTTTATGAAAGGTTGTAACTTTTCTAAAGAGTTTTGAACTTTACGATAAAGCAAAATAAGCATTTCTGCACACTACCTTTATTTTTTATAAATAGAAGGATTTCATGCCACTATTATTTGTAGTGTTTTTCCATTGTCGGGTTGTTGAATTCAAATACATTAATTAAGCATCTTATGAAGTTTGTTTCATTCCCCAAAGATTTCACCCTCCTATTTGATCGATCTTAAGCTTTACTACAAATCATAGTGATTCATATAATTATTACAATTCATTTTTCTATTTTTGTGACTTTTTGTAACTCTATTAAATGTTTCAGTAAGGATGATTGAAACTTGATCTTCTCTTTTGTCCTTTTCTATAGGTTTCTATGTATAGTAAGAGAAAATTTATTTTGATTGCAATGGGACATTACTAATCTTGCACTTCTCATTCCACAACTCATAACGTTGTTGAAATAGTTGAATTCATTATATTTTTTTATTTTAGTAAACAAAAAACTTTCGTTTTTGCCACTATTATCTGTAGGTTTTTGTTGTTGTAGGATAGTCAAATTCAAATACATTAATTAAACTTATATGAAGTGTGTTTCATTTCACATATTTCGTGAAGCGTAATCTTTACCGTAGATCATACTGATTCATGCATCTATTGCAATTTCTATTTGCTATTTTGGTAACTTTTTTTTTAGCTTTATGAAACATTCCACTGAGGATGATTGAAAATTTATCTTCTATTTTGTCCGTTATTACAAGGTTTTTCATATAGTTTTTGTGAAAATTGCTTGTGGGTTGTGCTATATATATTTGATAGCAAAGAAGAATAAATATGTGATAATTAATATGGAACCAATGATGAAGTTTATTAAAAGAACCAAACATATTGCTCTCTTGCTTGCCCTAATTATTATATTATTTTGATTGTCTTTTATTAGGTACAAATAAGTATTATGTAATTGCAATCTTTCTAGAATATTAGTATAGACACAATTAGCCCACTACTATTGTGGCATGTTAAAAGATTTCTCATATTTCTTCGTCTCTTCTCCTTGGACATAATAAAAGATCATTTTTTCATGAAAATAACAAATATCCAAAATAAACTATATCAAAAATAATTTTTTAATCGACAATAAATATGCCCATTAACGAAGAGTGCTAGAGCCTTAAATGAAATTAATTTATTGTCATTAGATTCAATGTTGCTCTAAATTTTAGAGACATTTACCGAGAGTACTAATTGTATCTTAAAATACATATTTAGCGTCAATTAAGCTATCAATTGTCGTTAAAGATCATTTTTATTGTAGTGATTACTCTTTATTTTGATAAAGTTTTCTGGTTTTTATAAAGAAGTAACAACTCTTTCTTTTGACAAATATGTAAAGCAACATGTCTTTTTTCATTGATTTCTAGGAATGTGAGATTGTATGATTTGTGGATATTTGTGACTTCAAGTGCTCACAAAATTATGTTGTGAGATTTTAATATGTTATGTGTCAAAATTTTTGTTTAGAATATCCAACTATGAACAGTTTCATTCGAATGTCACCTTCTGCTTGGTTGATAAATGCATTAATTCTTTGTAATTGCATCCTATAACCATAACAATAACTGTTGTTCAATTCCAAATAAGTTGGGGTCGGTGATATGAAATCTAAGCAATATTAATGTCTATTTAGATACATGAGGAAAAACATTTATGATACTAATGATTTTAGGGTAATTTTAACAATATACAGGACAAGTCATACTACAATAAATATATTGATGGAGGTTCATAAGAAAGGAGTTGAAGGTCTTCAATTTGAGGTTAGTTAAATATGTTCTTGTATGGTCGTGATGTTCCACTTTACTTGTGAGTATTGTAGTTCGAGGATTTTTGGCCTCTTCTTTAATGTCTGATATTGTCATTTATAAATTTTTGGCACTAAGCAAATTTCATTACTCCTGACAAACTATTTCTATGGAGATTTTCGTAGACATCTTTTTTATACTTAAAATCTCTCAATGACTCCTCATTTTTGTATAACAAAAATAAATATTAAAAAAATGTAGCACTTTAAAATATCATAAGAGCGCTTTGCCTTACGATAAATTTTTCTTGAAAATGTAGTATATCTGTCAATAATATGAATATTACAGAATGATCATATGTAAGCTTAATAAAATGAGTCAATCCCATGCAAAGCACGGGCAATATTCCTAGTATATATATATATATATATATATATATATATATATATATATATATATATATATATATATATATATATATATATATATATATATATATATATATATATATATATATATATATATATATATATTATAAGCCTATTAAGATGACCCTACTAATTATTTAATAATTGGGGAATTCCCTAATTGCCCATTTTTGGGAAGCCTTTCCAGGGACCACGAACCACTAGATGGATCATGAAGGGCCCCACGACTCATGGTGGTGCTCATGGTCCTTGAGGCTGTGTGCTACTCAACTTTGCAAAGCCTTCCTAAGCAAAGGCAAGTTCAAGAAAGGTCCCACGATCCGTGTTTCACACCATGAGCGTGGTTGAGCTAATGGACTTGGGGCACTAGCTAGGCAAGATTGTCTTGCCTTTATTGAAGCTAAGCAAACTTCATGCACTTGTTGACGATCCGTGTTAGGCACCACGAGTCTTGGTGGTTCCCTTTGTCTATGAGGAAGTATCCTCTTCAACTTGTGACTCTATCACAAAGCAAAGGCCACCCCACGAGCCTTCCCATGGTCATTACCACGAGTTGTGAAGTGGATCGTGAAGGGGTGCCTTTCCTTGGCACCTTCTCTTCTCACTTTACCTTATCACGACGGGTGGAACCATTGAATGTGATGGCCACCACGAGTCGTGAAGAACCTCGTGGTGTGGTTAGGTAGTGTCTAAATGGTGGCTCATGCACCATGGCCTCCCACAATCCCAAGGGAATACCAACACACTTCCCACACCTCGTGGTCAAGACCATGAGTAGTGGTGAGGGTCGTGCTGCCTAGGTAGTGGCTAGGCTTCCTTTCCAAGCTTCAGACATGCCTAAGGGGCCTTCACAAGCCCTTCCACAAACAGTGGTCAAGACCACTGCTCATGAAAATGGTCGTGGACCCTTGAGCAGTTTCTAGCCACATTGGTGCAGCCTTGGCCCATTTTCTTAGGCTTTCCCCTTTTGGCTTTGCCCATTGTCTTGCAACCCTAGCTCCCTCAACCTTTAGAAAATCATTTACATTTAGGGGTCTAATACATGATTAATCATTGAGCAACTAACCCCCTTAAATGATTACTTAACACGCACATCAAGGCTCGAGTTTAACCTATGATTTTGAGCGTCGTAACAAATGTTCCCGAAGGAGACATAACGTAACAGTACTCAATATTCAAGAAATACTAGATTTGAAAAAATCAGAAGTTGTTGGTGCCCCCGATGGGCATCACCCACGGACCGTAGGGTGACCCAAAGATTATAGGTGGGGTTAGTGGTTGGCAACCAATAGTCCGCCCCAAAAACACACACAAAACTCGTCTTGCGTTTGACCTACGCCACGACCTAAAGACTGTAGGTGGGACTATGATCTGTGGTCCATGCCGTGGTTCGGACCCTAAGAATCCGTCTCTATGAAAGCCGAAATTATGGTTTACAGAACAGACTATAGGCAAGTCAAGAAACCGTTGTCGATCCAGTTGTTTGTCCCGACATCTTGTAAGTCAGGGGTTGCTTAACCATTTCACTATGAGTTGGACCTCTGAACTACGTCGTTTAACCCATAAACTACATCGTTTATAACATTTTTTAGCCTAGTAACTTAATTATACCTTACCATAGTCAACTCATACTCCAAAAATTCACCAAGTATAACAAATAAAAGGGCAAAGAGTCGACCAAAACCTCTCCAAGAATGCAAAAATATTTCTTAATATCAAGCATCGAAATCGAAATATTTCTCTCTCAATTTCGTCACCCCATATGTGGTATTTAACTAGTGGATTTCTTTCATTCACTATGTCCCTGGAATTTAGTCAGATTCTTGATTCTCTAAATTATGTTAGACCTAGGGTTTCTAAAATTTCAGATGTATGTTTTGATTTAGCTGTCAGACTAATGCAAATCAGATTATAATGCTTTTATGGAATTATTGCTTAGTGTTTTCCATGAAACACAAATCCTAGTCGTGTAGATTCATTTAGTTCATGAATTACAGTTTCTAGGTTAGTTTATTGAGATATGCATTCCTCAGTTAAGAATGTTTAATTATTAGTACATTATTATTGCATTTTCAGTTAGTATGTCAATATTTTCAGCTATTCAGTATGATAAAAATTTAGTTATAATGTGTTACCGAAATAATCAGTTGGGAGTTCATAGTCCCATAACTAAGTGGTCACTTTATGGGATACATATTTAGTTATCTCACAAGTCATGCCTTTATACCCTTAAAACGTATATTGAGTCCTTTTGATGGTGTGATACATCGGACTCCTCGGATAGCTCTCGTGGTTTTATGCTGGGTAATACTAGCTCCCACAGTCAGATTCTAATGCATTGACCAGGTCATCATTTATAGTTCAGTGTTTAGTTTAAGCATGTTTGAATTTGGTCATTGAATTCAGTTAGCTCAGTATTAAACATATTTTAGTATTTCCTTCATGTTCAGATTATATCATTTTGTTATTCAGTTATGTATATTATTTTTTAGTTTTACCTTATCGTACATGCTTAGTACTTATGTAGTGATGCATACTCTGCGCTACATCTGTGTTACTCTTTCTCCTCATGTAGGTTCATATCCTCAGCATTCTGATCAAACGTAAATCAGTTCCTGATCTCCAGTTCAAAAGTATTGACAGTGACATATTATCATTCTATTTTATATCTTTCAGTTTCAGTTTTGCTAGAGTTGGCTGGGGCATGTCCCATCATCTCTAGTTAGTTAGAGACTTTTTTTAGACATAGTTTAGATTGAGTTTTTAGTTGTGTTTGATTATTCAATTTTTCCTAAACTCTCAATTTTATATATCCATACTTAGAGTGAGTATTCCCCTCATTTTCTTTATTTCATGTTTTGTAACGACCTGCTTAGTCGTTTTGAGCAGCAGATTTTATTTCTGGAAAACTGTCTGAGACGACGTATCCAACGACGGACCGTCATGGGCACGACGGACCGTCGAGGGTGTCTCGTTCCAAACACTTGGAATTCTTATATAGTGCTGAAATCGACTCTCTGAACTCTGTGACGGACCTGAGGACGGACCGTCACAGACCATGAACGGACGTTGTAAGGTTCCCGTTTCAGAACACGTCAACTCTTGAGAATTTAGGGTACTGAGAGCAATTCTCTGAAGTCTGTGACGACCTGCAGGACGACCCGTCCACAGACATGACGGACCGTTGGTGAGGTTCCCGTTTCAAACAATTAACTCTTGAGAATTGAGGAGATACCTGAAGCAATGCGCTGTCCGTCGTAGACGGAAGTGGCAGACGGACCGTCGTAGGCACGACGGACCCGTCACGGTTGCGTAAATCCCAGTCTGGGTTCAAATTTCTTCTGGTAAGTTTTAAAGGGGAGTTTTTGGGACTATTCTTTCTTGACTATAATTATAAATTTTAGTGGGTCAATGTTAATAACTAAAATCCTTGGGGGTGTAAAGGAGATGACCTTGAGTTACTTAGTGGGTGGTTTCCTCATCTTTTATACCTAATTAGATGCTAAATTAGGGAAAAGAGAGAGAGTTTGGGAGAAGAAAAAATAGAGAGAACAAGGAGAAGAGAGGAACGATCTATAGAGAGAGACAACCAAGAGAAACCAAGAAGCTTGAGAGATTGCTTGTTTGATCAAGGATCCTTGGTGAAGGTAGGTTATGGTTGATACTATGTAGTAAACTCTTAATAGTGAATGATATGTATTGGTAGTATTGTAAAACCTTCTATATGCTTAATCTTATGCTTTCATGAATGTGATTATGTGTTTGTGATAAAATAAGCTTAATGAAGCTTTGAACCCAAAATCTTGAAGAAACCCTAATTCACCTTGTTATTGATGATGCCTTGGTATAAAAGAAGGCTTGATGAACTAAGTAATGAGATTGATGATGCCTTGGTGTAAGAGAACGCTTGATGAATTGATAGAGTAGAATTAGGGGATCGGAGTGTCACGTACCGACACATAGTATTAGGGGATCGGGTGTCACGAACCGACATGTAGAATTAGGGGATCGGAGTGTCACGTACCGACACATAGTATTAGGGGA